>LPNX011206279.1:576832-651214 GCA_001517045.1 Pseudotsuga menziesii | reverse complement strand
AAGTGTATTGTTGAGATTAATTCTATGGCGGTGTTCAAAATTCGAAATGATTAATTATAAATAAAAATAAATAACTTGTAGTTGATGAATGGATAAGCAATAGTTCATGGTAGATAACTAGAAGAATGTGAGATAAAATAAAGAATATAAAAAATAATTGATAGTTGATAAATGGATAACATGAAGAATGTCAGTGATAACATGTAGCTCGACATGGATAACTCACAGATAATCTCATTTAATTAAAAGAATATGGGAAATAAAAAATTTCAAATTGTCTTTCATTCCATCACTATCTCTCAACCATTTAATCCCTATCGACGTGATCCAACCACACACTATGTGGGTGTGCTAGTTCTTATATAAGTGAGTCTTTATCCCATTGAAAGATACCCAATGTACAAGAGAAAGATAAACAACATAATAGACAAGAGACTTCCTAATATTACTTCAAATTTTAGTAAAAACTAATGTCAAATCTTGACTAAATCATTGGTGAATCAAGGAAGATCTCACTTTGAAGGAATGATAAATTAAGAATATCATTACATTCAAATTTAAGGAAAAATTGTGGCGAAATAAAAAATTAAAGGATAAGAGATTTAATTGGAGTACTCTGTCTATTCTACAAATCCAAATTTGGAAGTGTTCAAATTCTATTTTTGAATTCATAAATAGATTCAACACCCTCTAATACCCTTATGACACCCAAATTATGCAATTTCCATAGCTAATATATGTGATTCTAAGATTTTTTAAAGATTTCCAACCCCAATCCCAAGAAAATAAGAAGGAAAATATGCTAAAAAAAGGTTGAAAACATAGAATATTTTGACTACAATGATTTAATCAAGATAGTATAAGGAGGTGATTAATAATAATTTAGAAGATAAAAAATATGTGTTTTAATTACTGTAAAATATAAATTAAGCATAGATAATGTAAGAACAAACTCTCAGTGGGTCCATAGTGAAACCAGGTGTTGGACAATTCCTAAAACATGATGGCTCACTTGAATTTGTTATTTTTGTGACACTAAGAAAGTTAATGAAAAACACTTTCTCTTAAATGTCTTCATGAAACTATATTAAATTGCAATTTCAAAATATATATTACGATACTAACCTTCTTAACTTTTAACATATAAAAACTATGCCGAGTTAGGAATGCTTCTCTTAAAGATCTTCAAGCACATAAATACAATTCTAAAGAAAACCAAGTAATCCATTTGTAATACACCTAATTAAAATAAATTGTTATTATTATTTTTGAATATTTTATTTTTTAATAATTTTGACAAGGAAGTCAAAAATAGATGTAATGATTATTCTTATGTATTAATTAAAAATATTCGAAGGAATCATACTAAAATAGTTGTTGAAAGAGTGTTTGCTACACTGACCCACAAGGGGAAAAGACAAGTGGCGAAATCTGCTGAGTGAGAACTCAAGATGCAGGAGGCATCCTCTCCAAAATCACGTCACAACTCCTTGTGGATTTCTAAAGAGCAGGAGCCTCATAAATTACCAAGTACTAGGCAAAATACTATATAATAGTATGTTCATTTAGCAAGCAGGACGCTAGCATTAAACGAAGAATTGATATGTTAATGCAAGAGATGGTGCATTGAGTGGATTTTAGACTCGATCTTTTCTTATTTTTAAACCCTATCATTTTATAATGATTATTTTAGAACTAGAATCATACTGTTTCAAGTTGAAATTTAGTTAAATTACAGAATGACTTTACAGAAAGGAAATTTCACTAGATAACATAACAACATTAGAGAAAAAAATGCTTAATCAAATCAAATCAAATATTACAACAAGCTTTCCAGTCACATAAACTATAAATGGAAAAGTCTTTACAACTATCGCTTATATGGAAAAAGTAGAGCTGAGAGGCTTTTAACATCGAAGCTACTAGTCATATAAATGGTGAACTAGAAGTTATCCCATTTCAAAAACCCCAAATCCTTCAAATGCAGATCGAGATTCGCCACGATCAAAGTAACAATTATAAATACAACAAAAACCATAATAATATTTTTGAGATCAATAAAATGCTTTATTTGACCATTTAAGCCGATTTGGTTATTCTCTTGACTCGCTTTTTATTTTTTTGGTTAAATAAAAGTCTGTAACCTTTGGGGTCGGGAAATAATATAGTTTTGATATTATTGAACGCATATGTTGATTACATAGTTATTTCTTCAAACCGAAGCACTGTATGTGTGAAATATTTGTACTCATAGTTCAGTCTTCCCGCTAATAATCTTGTCAATAAAATAGTTTTGTGGTGGGTAGGAGGTATGGCATGGGCAACTCGAATACCTACAAAAAATTGGAACCAAGAAGGAATTAAAACTATTTATGAAGATTTCCATGCTTCTATGAATTTCGTAGACAACTCTAGGGTAGTATCTCAAAAATATAGAAACTTCATGTAAAGTGAAAGTGGTACTATAATAGAAAAAATGGTAGATTTAACCATGGATGAACGATATGTTAGGATGCAATGTGATTCCAAAATGCTTGTATTACATTGGAAATATGCTCCTCAATGGTTAGCAAAGTTCCTACATCGTGTAGGGTTTGTATTTACAGGAGACAGTGAACTTGAGATCCGAAAGAAAATATTAGATCCAGCTATGGTAGTGGAAACCTAGGCACCAATAGAGGCACCACTTCCAAAGCCTATAGAATGTTGGAATGAAGATAACATCAAAATTATTTTTTTCTATTGTAGGGATGCTATGTTGTTCTTAGACAACTCATTAAGTAATCTAAAAATTATAGGTAGTGCTTACGAAGAGGAAGAGATGTTATAATAGACTCACATTATGGAGTTTACTACGAATTCAATATTATTTAAGATGCAATATGGATCATCCGAATATGTATTATATTGAAGAGATTCTCCTCAAGTCTTGGCGAGGTTCCTCCAACATTTATAGGTCATCTTTATAGGGAACGAAGAAGTTAAAATCAGAAAGAAAAGAGAAGATCATTTAGTTGCAGTTGCAGCCGTAGCAGAAGCGGTATTCACAAAATCAACTATGATATCCTTAGCACAAGTGGCCATTTATGATATCTTAAAAGAAGGATTGACAAATGTTTGTGAGGAGTTGACCAACAAAGATGAATAGAAGATGCCACCCATAACAGTCCTTGTCGGTCTAGTAGAAGCACCATAGCTCAGATTAAAATGTGGAATTTTGAGAACCTATGGGGAAATGAAGCAGGAGAGTTTCGTTGACCTAGAGTTTTCATATGGTGAAAATAAGTTCTATTTATATTTTCTTCAAGGGAAAATAATATTCAATGAAAAATGGGCTAAAGAAGATGAAACTTACAACCTAACTGGAGAAGCTAAAGCAATGCTTTGCATGCACCTATGGTCACTAATGAGATATGTTGGTTTCTAAAAATATGATAAGATCTAGAAAGTTAAAAGTGAAAAATGGAAAGAATGTATCTCATGGGAGATAGAATCCTGTGGAAAGTTTTGGAAAATACTTGGACTTCATTCAGAGTCATACCTAAGGGTCAAAGCTAAAGAAGTTGGTCTGAAAACCATCCTAGATTCCTACAAGGATTTGCAAAAATATTTCGAAGAAAACAAAAAAATTGGCCTTACCTTGGAATATTATGCAATTTCTTATGGTCCAGGTGAGTACGATCCCTATCTACCCCCAAATTAAGTTAGGGTAAATCATCCAACAACCTTCCCGTTGAGTCCTTAGTATTTATATGATCCATGCCGTGCCCAAGTGCAAGTTGGGGATAACAGACGACTGAATGAGTCGAGACATGTTATGGTGGAAGCACAAAAAGAACAAGTGAAGTAGAAAAACCCTTAGGTCAAAAGAAAGTATATGAACAAACAATACGCAGGAATTCGAACCAATTTATTACTTCTTCTCCATGAAATATGGAGGAATACGAATGTTGTATAGTACCTTAGTGTACATGCTTATATAGGATGTTGAGATGCTTGGGTGACTACCTGTTATGTTCAGTTACAAAATAATTTATAACGGTTCAGAAGTTCAACTGTCGTAGACCTGTCGAGGTGGACCTGTCGAGGAGAACATGTTGAGGCAAATCAGTCGAGGTGAACCTGTTAAGGCGAACCTGTCGAGATGGACCTGTCAAGGCAGTCATAATAGGTGAAGCAGTCGAAGTGATAGACTTTGTCAAAGCTTGACAATCTGCCAACTGTTGGTTGGATCATTCCTCCTTCCTTAAGAAATAATGGTCTCCATTGTGTATTCGTTCAGGTGAGGAAACTTGTTGGATACTTCAATAGCAAAGTACCATTTTCCTTGCACGGGAAGCTGTCCAGCTTTAGCCACTTGAAACAAGGGAATGGAGTTTGTCCTTGTATGGCGTATGCATCGTCCCACAATGGTGTCGCAAAGAAGAGGTTCCTGAACATCTAGATGAATGTCTTCGAGTTCTGTTGTCTGCCAGTTGTTATGTTCCAACAATGGTGCATGGTATGGTCGAAGTAGATCTACATTGAAAACTGGATGTAGGCCAAGGCATGTAGGAATGTCGAGATGAAAAATGTTTTCTCCAATCTGTTCAAGGATAATGTATGGACCATATCGCAAGGGTTTCATCTTTCTATATGGACCATTGAAGCGCTCCTTCTTTAGATGTAACCAAACCTAATCCCCAATTTGGAATGAGTTAGGAATACGATGCATGTCATGTCAAAACTTAGCTTTTGCATTAGCTCGTTGAAAATTTTCATGTGCTTGCTTCTGTATGTTGTAGATGTGATCTTTGAATTTCAATGCTTTCTCCACTTATCATCCTTCGACGTCAATGTCGTTCAACTGTGTCAAGGAACAGATTAAGTCGATAGGCGCTGAGGGTTGAAATCCGTAACAAGTCTCAAATGGAATATTTCTTGTAGAGCTATGTTAAGCATGATTGTAGCTATGCTATATGTATGGAAGGTTGTCATACCATGTTCGATGATGCTTGTTGTTGTGCATGCGAAGTAGTTGTATGACTAAGCGATTTACAACTTCTGTCTATTCGTCTGCCTGCAAATGGAAGGCTATCGACAAAGAAAGTCTCGTGTCGAGCTATTGCCATAGAGTTTTCCAAAAGGTGCTAACAAATCTAGAATCTCTGTCAGAATTAATGGTCATCAGGAGGCCATACTGTTTCCACACGTGTTCAAAGAAGAGTTGAGCAATCTGTTGTGCTTTCGTAGTGTTCTTGCATGGTATGAGTATAGCCATCTTGGAAAATCTATCGACTACTAATAATATTGTGTCATGCTGATGTTTGGTAGTAGGATATCCCATCAAGTAGTCCATAGAAATAGATTCCCATGGTTGACTAGGAACTGGAAGGGGTGTGTACAGTCCTTGTCATTGATTCGATAGTTTAGCAATGGCACAAACCACGCATGATTGAATTTACTTCTTGATGTCATAATTAAGTGAAGGCCAGTAGAAATACTTTTGGAGGATAACAAGTGTTTTTTCAACTCCAAAATATCTTGCAGTATTGTTGTAGTGCACGTCCCAAATGAGCTTCTGTCGGCGCTCACCGGTCGGTACACAAAGTTGTCCAAGCTTGTATAGCAAGGTGTCTTTTAGGAAGTAGTCGATAGTAGACAACATGTCAGTATGAAGCTGTCGATAAATTGCAAAGAAGTCACAGTCTACTGAATATAAATGTGGCTAAGTAGTGATGTCATAACCATTCATACTCATTACTGTAGACAATAG
This sequence comes from Pseudotsuga menziesii, assembly GCA_001517045.1. Taxonomy (NCBI): domain Eukaryota; kingdom Viridiplantae; phylum Streptophyta; class Pinopsida; order Pinales; family Pinaceae; genus Pseudotsuga; species Pseudotsuga menziesii. Next base: position 645,459 of record LPNX011206279.1, on the reverse strand, counting down.
AGTAATGGGTGGTCTGTTGAGACAATCGGCTGTGGAATTGGCTTTGCCCTTCTAATACTTAATTACCAACTGAAATTTTTGCAGGTAATTAATTCACTCGAGTTGTCGAGTTGTCTATAGTTTTGACTAGGACGGAGCGAACTGCAAAGGTTTATGGTCAGTGAGGATGATCGTTTCTTTACAAATAATGTGGTGTCTTCATTGCTTACGGGATTTCACAATGGCATACAGTTATTTTTCATATGTCAACCACCTTTTAACGGTGTCGCTGAAAGTCTCAGAATTAAATGCAACTAGGTGACCTGACCGAGTGATCACTGTGCCAAGGGCATAGTTCGATGCATCCATCTCAATCTCAAAGGGCTGATACAAATAAGGTAACACAAGTATTGGTGCAGTACAAATCTTGTTTTTGAGTTGTTCAAAAGCTTGTTATTGTGTCGATGTCCACTTGAAGACATATTTCCCATCTCCTTTCGTCAACTGATTCAAAGGCCATGCGATGTGGCTGAAGCCAAGTATGAATCATATTAAATTGAGCACATAGATCTATGGACAAACACACAACTCACAAAATAGATCACACAATTTACTCCGCAATTGAAGAATGAAACAGTGCAAAAATGGCTTGCAGCTGTGAATGCTTTCATTAATCAAAAAGTAATCGGATAATAATTACAATGAAGTACAATGGCTTTAATAGCCACATGAAATTCGAATCCACATGAGGAAATTTGAATTGATAGATTCTACTTGACTGTAGGTAACTAAGACCTTGTCTAAATCACTATCGGAGGACTCAGTAGTTAACTGGCCTTGTCTAAACCATAATCAAAGTTCATCGGAGCTATAAAACACAACTCAAGTGTTACATTCAGTGTTGACTAAGGCTAACTGACTGTGGTAGGTGAGAAATGCGCCCCTCATGAGTGTAGTCAAGTAAACCTAGTGCTAACTAAATGTAGAGGACTATAATTGAATGTAACTGACTCCTAACTTAGCTTGACTAGTCATTAACTGAACTGAACTGACCTTGGTTGGTTTTGGCACTCCCAGTGGCTCCTAAATTGTAGGGATTGGTCTAGGAGGCTCCTAAACTGATGCAATTAAGTGCAATCAGTGGAAATAAGCCTCAATTAGTGTTCCCCACACTTTAGTAACTGAAACATGTGCCCCAATTAGGCCAAGTGGACCCAATGGTGCTAATGACTATAAATAGACTAGATGGACTCTTGATTTAGACATGACTCCTGATTTAGACATATGACCAAATTTGGACAAGGGAGGATTAATAATCCTAACAAATCATCGACATAAATTCGCTAAACCAAGAAAACTTCTTAGTTCATGAATTTTTTGAGGAATGGGCCAATCTTTGAGGATCTCTACTTTTTCTGGGTCGACATGAATGCCTGCAGATTCAATTACATTCCCCAGTTATTTGATGATGGTCATCGAAAATGAGTATTTGTACATGTTTAGATATAGTCGATGTTGTTGGAGAGTTTCGAAGACTTGTTGAAGTTGTTTGACATGCTCTTCCCATGATCGACCGAAAATCAAGATATCGTCGAGATAGAAAATGACACATTTACTGATGAAAGGTCGTAGAAGGTCATCCATATATCTCATGAAGGTTGCAAGTGCATTGGTTAAGATGAAAGGAGTGACTAACCATTCAAACAATCCTTCCTTGGTCTTGAAATTCATTTTCCATACATCAGTGGACTCGATTGGAATCTAGTGGTATCCCAACTTGAGGTTGAGTTTCGTAAAGAACTTAACACCTTTCATATTGTTGATGAGTTCATCAATCTATGGAAGAGGATATATGTTCTTTACTGAAATTTTGTTGAGAGACCGATAGTCAATGCACATGTGCCAAGTCCCGTCTTTCTTGGGAATTAAGACTACTAGACTTCCATGAGGAGAGGAGATGGGGCGGATATGACCCTTGTCGATCAAATCCTGGATTTTCCTACAAATCTCTTCATGTTTCTAGAATGGATATTCTGTAAACAAATGCATTAGGTAATGAAGAACCAGGAATAAGTTCAATGGAGTGTTTTACCTAACAATGCAGAGGTACTTAATTTGGTGCTTGAAATACTTTCTAGTATTCTTCAAGAATGTGGTTGATCTGTTCTTGTTGTTAGGAGCTGCACTGGTCGGTGAGTTGACTTGTTGTTGCAGTCTTCCTGGAATGTTGAGGCTTTATGATGATTAATGTGAACTTTTGAGAATGATTGGTAAGATTCTTTGTTTGTTTGACAAATATCATAACAACCGCTGATGTGGGTTTTCGCTTTGGTATGCCATACCATTGATTCTATATTTTGACAATCACCTCCTGAGGTTGTGACTGATATGTACCATGTCGGTCCCATAGGCAAGGTTTTCCAAACAATGCATCGCCTACATAAAGTGGTGCCACATCACAGAGTACTTCATCTTCAAAAGGATTAATCAAGTAGGCGAATCAGCATTGGCATGTGATCCTTACTTCTTGCCCATCCTTCATCCAACTAGTATTGTAAGGCTAAGGATGTGGAGTGGTGACAAGACCTAATTTCTTCATAGTATCTTTAGAAACGAAGTCCTTCGGGATACCATTATCCACAATCATATGTAATGGATTTTTTTGAACCCATATCTATGTATGGAATAGGCGCTCTCGTTCCTCCTCATCGACAATATTCGAGGCTCTCAGAGTGGTTGAGGTCGAAGACAAGAGGGTTGATGCATTTGGATCAGATTCTACTAAGGTTTTATCAAACAAGTCAGATGCAAGGAAAACTTTAGGGGGGGAATTTTTCCAATTGGCTAATTTTTGGGTTTTTTCACAAAATAAATTCTCCATTTGGTCATTTTTAGGCTCTAATATCGCCTATATTTAACATAAAATGTGTTCTTTTATCGTAATACATGCCAAAATTTACAAGTTTCAGTAGTAAATTGTATGTTTCATATTTAATATTTGCCTACTTATCTATATATATGTTTTTTTCAATCCAAAATAATCACCTAGAATACTATACTTAAGTATACTATTATAATCCTTAAAAAATACCGTGGTTGGATGTTGACAATTTTGCCAAAAATGTCTTCCGAGCTTTGATTCTGACGTATCATGCCATGTTGAATTGTGATAATCACACCATTTCCCGGTACGATCTTGTTTGTTATGATCCCTCTTACCATTCTGAAAGTTCTTCTTTTGGCGATCGAGATTTAGCGAAGTCGGCTAAGAAGGGTTCTTGAACTTGTCGGAGTCGATTGGTGACTTCTTGTCAGATGTTCGACATGTCAGCTTGTTTATGAGATGTGTTTTTCCTTTCTGTTTAGCTTCAATCTTGCTTGGCATAATGAAATGCATCCATAAGTGTACTAACAGTCAGAAACTCCAACTCTTGCTGAATATACAGGGATAAACCATTGACGTACTTCTAGATAAGCAATTTCTCTTCTTCTTGGATGCCAATTCTAGCCATGAGGTGATAGAACTCGTCGGTGTAACTCTGTATGGACTGGTCTTTCCATTTCCTTAGCTACTGCCACTTATTATACTGTTTTTCAAGATACTTGGGTGGGTAGAATTCCTTTCGGACATATTCGACAAATTTTACCCATGTGTCTATGGGGTCCTCTTCTTTTTCCATCTTTGTCGATAGATTCTCCCACCAGCAGTGTACAGAGGTTGACATTTTTAAGGACACAATGGTGATCTTTTTCGCTTCAGAGAGTTGATTTACTACGTAGTAAGATTCCAGTTGTTGAACCCAATTATCGACGGATTCCGTGTCAATATTTCCTTCAAGGTTCGGTATGTCCAGTTTCATTTGCACTTTGAAGGGGCTTATTTTATCAGTGTGATGTCATGTAGAGGATTCTCCAGATTTCGAAGTGGCTCGTATGAGAATCTCACTGAACTGGGAAAATTTTTTGGTCCGTTGGCGAGCTAGTGATTTTTCTATAAGTTGTTTTGTCTCATCAATTGCATGTATATTGTCTATTTCTTTGGCCATGTTTTCTGAAGTCGAAGAAAGTGTCTACATGTTTTGTTGAGTTTGCGAGCATGTTTGAACAGGCATAAAGTTAAATAACTTCGATAGAAGTGCTAATGTAACTTAAGCTTTGAACAAGATCTAGCTATGATACCAATGATCTAGGTCGTGCCTAGGTGCATGTTGAGGACAACAGTCAGCTGAATGAGTCAAAATATTTTTTGGTGGAAGCATAAAAAGAACAAGTGAAGCAGGAAAACACTTAGGTCGACAAAAAGTATACGAACAGACAATATGCAAGAATTCGAACTAATTTATTATTTCTTCTCCATGAAAGATGGAGGAATTAGAATGTTCTATATTACATTAGTGTACATGCTTATATAGGATGTTCAAACACTTGGGTGACTACCCGTTAGGTTCAGTTACAAAAGAAGTTATAACGGTTCAGAATTTCAACCGTCACAGAACTATCAAGGCAGACCTATTGAGGAGAACTTGTCGAGGTGAATCTGTCAAGGCGGACTTGTCAAGGAGAACCTATCGAGGCAGTCATGATAGGAGAAGTAGTCAAAGTGCTAGACTTTGTCGAAGCTTGACAACCTGCCAACTGATGGTTGGATCATTATATGTAAATTCGGGTTAGACATTGCCTTAGTCCAAGGTAAGACCACCCAGTGGTCTTTATGTCTCTTTTTAAAAATTCCACCAATCTTGGATTTGATGGTTATTTTTGTCTAAAAATGGTGTCATCAAATTATTTTTAGTTTTGTCTTTATGTCTCTTCTTAAAAATTCCACTAATGTCGGATTTGATAGCTATTTTTGTCTAAAAATGGTGCCATCAAAATAGTTTTAGTTTTGTGGCAAAGGCACTTACAACACCTACATAAATTTGGAACGAAGAAGAAATCAAAACTATTTATGAATATTGCCATAGGAAGTGCTTGCAAAGAGCAAGAAATTCCATAATAGAAAAAATTATGGAGTTAATCATGGATAAAGGATAATGTTTACATGCAAGATGATTCCACAAATTTTGTGTTATATTGGAGACATGCTCTTCAATTCTTAGAAAAGTTTTTTCATCATTTAGAGATTGTCTTTATAGATTACGATGAACTTGAGATCATAAAGAACATATTAGATTTGGCTATGGCACTAGTAACATGAGAGCCAATAGAGGCACCACTTCCAAAGCCTACAAAACATTTATATTGAGATGAAGATGAAATCAAAATTTTGTTTGGCTATTGCAAGGATGCTATGATGATATTAGAAAACTAGCCTATGCAATCTGAAAATTATAGATATGCTTGCGAAGAGGAAGAGATGATATAATAGAAAATATTATGGAGTTTATTATGAATACATGAAAACATTATGGAGTTTATTATGAATACAGGATACTTTAAATCTAGTATGGATCATTCGTGTATGTGTTATATTAAAGAGATGATCCTTAAGGCTTAGAGAGTCCCCTCCAACATTTAGAAGTTGTATTCATAGGGAATGAAGAAGTTAAAATCATAAAGAAAAAAGTAGCTCCTTTAGCAGCAGCATCCTGGATATTAACAAGAACTACTATGGAATCCTTAGCACTAGCGGTCGCTTAATAGCTTGAAAGGAGGATTGACATATGTCTATGAGGCGCTAACCAAGAAAAACCCAAAGTTCAATAGGATATGTAGCCACCCATAGTTGTGCTTGTCAGTCTGATAGAAGCACTAGAGCCCAGATTAAAATGTGGAATTTTGAGAACCTATGGAGAAATGAAGCGGGAGTATGTTTGTAACATCTCCTAATTTCGTAAATAAAAAAAATAAAAATAAAATAAAGGTCTAATTGCATTTATGAAGGATAAGTAAATCCATACAATCTTTAACTTGGGTATAGTGTTATATCCATTTGAACATAAATGACTCATTTTGACAACATACTCATTATGACAATACTATGGTGCGACTTACTGTTATGACAACACTACTTTGCTTGTCGTTAAGTCATGAAAGAATGTCATGTTTATTTTCTGTAAATTACAGTTGGTGTACTTGTTGGTTATGTTTCCCTTTTTGTTTGCAATTGGTGAACTCTTATTAGGATGTTAGGGAAATGGGTTACAAGTCTTACTTAGCTCTAATGGCTAACGCAAAACCATGTATAACCCTTTTGCAGGTGTTGACACTGGAGGGCTTGCAGTAGCCTAGCTAAACAAAAATCCTAATCTAAGGATAAAAATCTAAACATAACAAAGGGTCTAGATTTTGAATAGAAATGAAACTTTCTCTTACCATAAGATAAACTAGCATGACATATAAAAATACCAAAGGCATCGAAAACGATAAATATGGTTTGGAAACTATGGAACTTGGGTTTATACAATAGATAAATCAAATGGCATTAAAAGGCCATCTGATGGCTTTATGGCTTCCAGCTGGAAGGAATTAGTGTCAAAAATGAAAAACTCTAGGGGTTTAATGCTCCTTGTTTTTCATTATGGGTTTTCTCATTGCATATTTGTTATATGTACAGTAGTGAAGGGAAGAGAGGGAGATTTGAGCTCTCAACTTCCAGGCCCTTGTCCTTGGTATATAGGCTATTGGCCTCACACTCTCAACTTCGTATTTGAAACGATTTTATTTGTAAACAGTTGACTCGTTGTCCTGCAACCCTGTATGCTTGGTGGAATGTATGCATTGTTCCCTTGGGTCGTCTCTGGTTAATGTTATCTCCTTTTTTTTGCTTTCTTTGAATATAATTTAAGTTGGAAATAGCCTTGCGTTGTTTGCTTGCAGGAGGATCCTTTTGGGTTTGTTGTGTGGACAAGGAACCGGTCACCATGTCTAGGTGCATGGTCTGGTAAGACCTGGAACCTCCATTTATTTCTCTTGTGACTTCATTGGTGATGTCTTTGTTGTTATGTGGCTCGTCCCACAATCTCCAGAGTTGAAATCGTTACCGCGTAATATTTTTCGTTGAACTGGTAATCCCTCTTTGGTTCTACCTTGAGGCACTTACAGAGGGTTTGATAATGGTCTACTTTCGACCGTGGAGTCGAAGGGATCATAATGTAGTATTTTTAACTTGTTGTGATTAGAGATAGAGTCTTCTCTGGAAAAGATTTGAGCGTTAAGGGAAGTCGTTTGATTGTCACTCTGAACTTGTAATTGTTTTGGTTTTTAACAAGGGATCCCGTGAGGGATTTTATGTTTCACTTATACAATCGATTGGATACATTATAAAATGTAAGGGTATTCCAACTAGGTGTCATCTCTATCTTTGGTCTTAACTCTATAATTGGAAAATCATGCTTTTTTTCTTTGATGTGCATTGTAACTACTGTAAGTTTTTATTCTTAAAAGTTCTTAGGGTCGTATGGCCATTGGAATTCTTATGTTCTTATCTGAAAAATAAAAGATTATTTTCCTGTTGTGAAATCATGAGGTAAAGAAACTGGTTTAAGCTGTGAGGCGTTAACAAAGAAATCATTGATATCATATGCATGCTTGTGATTCCTCCTTAAAGGTTTTACTATCATTTATTTTAAAACAAAGTAGGATATTAAGAAGGCCTTCGGCCTACAACAAGGATTGCGGATTGTAAACAATTTTGATTTAATGTTAAGTTGTATTCCTGGGTAAATACTGTATTTTTAGTTGGGGAACTTTGGGGCCATGAGGCCACTGTGTTAGCATCTTTGTTATTGTTTTGAAAAATATATTGTTATATAAATATATTTAACATATATATCTTCATAAATCTTTATGCGTGTTTTGTAGCTTTGGTGTTTTAAACCCTAGATGTAGTATACAATCCCTTTGGATAACGAGAGTTATAGGGTTTGAACCTTCGACTGGTTTTGCTTTTTAACTTAAATGTTAAATAGTTTATAAGCACTTCTCCTAAACTAGAATGGTTGATAAGTATAGTTCAGTTGTTTATGTTTTTCGAAATAATCTTGGAAGATAATGACTTTTGGAATAGACAATAAGTATATAATACTATGATATATATATATTCATTATCTGTAGAATTAAATTTATTCTTGCATAAAATTGGTTGAATTCTTTAATCCATAGTTTAGCTTCTATTTTAATCTAGCCCTCTTGATTGCAAAGGAACGAATTAAAACTCTGATCTTAACATTTCTCTGATTGGCAGGAAACTAGTAAAGAAAAATGACAATAAAATACTGTATGGATGAACTCTATTATACTAAGTGATAAGTGAGGGTTTCGAACTCGGGTTGGAAACTTAGTAGTTTTAATTAGATGTAGAGGTATATTAAGCAAAAATTGGATGAACATAATGCATTATTTAACAATGGTTATCCTAATCTATGACTGTAAAAGATTGAACTTTAAGGAAAAATAATATAATAAACTCAGAAACTGATTATAATATTATAGGAAAATAACTACAGATTTTCTTTCATAGAGAAGATACATTATGGTAAAATTACCATTAAACTTTGTAGAGAGTATAGCATTCTTCATAAAATAATATACACAACGATGCGTCTTTAACTTGTTCTAAATTAAAAGTAGTTAGTAGTTATAGAAGCCATGAACATTCATGACTTCGAGATAAATAATTAAAATAAAATCATGGATAATAAACAAAACAGCATAGAACCTGGATAATTGCAAAAGGGGGACAAACACCCAAAGGAGACCGTTCCTCCCAACCATCTCCTGAAAGCATCCAAGATCACTTGCTTTAGGACCCCCGAGCCTGTTCACTAAACCACTAGGATGAAGATATTGTGTAACAACCCACATATAAATATATGCAACTTAGCGCTTAATAACAAATTAACTCTCAACAATTTCACTTCAGCTATCCCCTCATTGAATTCCCTGTGTTCCTGACTTTTCAGTTTGCAGCAGTCACAAGGTCCATTCAATTGGAATAGAATGTAATGAGCCTCCTTCTCAATTTGATGGTATTTATAAGATTGCCTAGGTATTTGGGTCAATTTTGTAATTAAATGAGCCACATGCTCAGTTCCTTCTCTTAGGGAACACAACCACAATTTTAGGGATTTTGCTTCCTGCAACAGCTAGAAAGTGAAATGTTAGTGCTTCCACTTGCCATTTATCCTTCTATAGCTGCTCATTCCTCCTAGTGGGTTAGTGAACACTCTTTCAATAGTCCCCTTTGGATAGGTTTATCTTCTATTAATTATTTAAATAAATAAGCATTCAATTACAGTCATCCTTGACCAACTTGGTCATAAAAACTTTACAATAACTTTTAGCATAATTTTTTATCAAATAAATAAAAATAATTATTTTTTAGTCCGAGGTGGGTTACAAACAACCCCCTTTAAGTTCAACATCGTCCTCAATGGTGCTTAAGTTTATTCTGAGTCTTCCTAGAACAGAGTTGGGTATGCCTCCCGCATATGACTCTCCAATGGTTGCTTCATCTGGACTAAGGTGCTTCCATTGCACCTTTACCTATCCAATGGTGCGATTCCAAAGAAAAATTTCCCTCCTGTCGAGAATAAAGTCTGGTTCCACCTTAAAATATCCTTCAGGTTCTACCTAAATAACGTTCAAGTCGATCACATGAGTAGCATGATGCACATACTTTTTCGATATGGAAATATGAAATACATTATGTATTCTAAGATTAGGTGGCAAAGCTAAATTATATGCCACTGGTCCAACTATTGCCAATATTTAGAATGGTCCACAATACATGGGTGCTAATTTAGCACAACTCCCCAACTTAAAGGAGCTTTTTATGGGTTTTACCTTGACAAATACATGCTCTCCTACTTGGAATTCTTCTGAGTTCTTTTAAGGACTGCATGACTCTTTTGTTTGTCATGAGCAGTTTTCAAATTTCTTTGTACATGTTTCACTATTAGTTCCGGTTCTTTTAACAAGTCAGGTCCTAACATCAATCTGTCCATCAAATTACTCCATGCACTACAACAAATCCTGGAATTGGCGTCCCATTTAGCATCCCTTTTTAGTGTAATTTTTTTTACATTGAGTGGTCAAACGAGATGATAAATGGGACTCGTCATGGACAAAACTTAAAGCGTCTCAAAAATGACTTTTTTTCTTCCTCTATAGCATCCTTTATGACGTCCAAAATAGCGTCTATTTTTTTTCTTCTAGAATAGCGTCCAACTTTGCTTCCTAAACAACGTCGAGGTTTGCTTCCTAAATAACATCATATTTTGCTTCCCTAGCAAGTGTCCTCTTTTTCTTCTTAAATGACATCCCCGTTAGCGCCATATTTGCATCCTTAATAGAACCATGTTAGCATCCAATATTGCATCCATTTTTTCTACCACTTTAGCATCCCATTTTGCACCATGTTTTACTTCCAAATATGTGCCAATTTTCGCTTCCAAATTTGCACCAATTTTTGCTTCCTTTTTTTGCATCGTGTTTTTCTACCAAAATGACACCAAATATTTCTTCTATTGTTGCACCATATTTTGCTTCCTATGCAGCGCCATGTTATTTCATCCAAAGTAACGTCTTATTTTGCTACCATATCAATGCCATGTTTGGCTTCATCATTAGCGCCACGTGTTGCATTCTTTTTAATTCCTAGTTTCACATCGTATTTTGCTACCATATCAATGCCATGTTTGGCTTCATAATTAGTGCCACGTGTTGCATCCTTTTTAATGCCTAGTTCACATCTCTCATTTTTTGGTCACTAATTTAGTTGGTTTTAGTAGTTTTATATACGAATTTTGGTCATTTTGTTTAGTCACTTATCTCCCATTGTTTGGTCACTTATTTCTTTTTTTTTCTTACTAATTTAGTTGTTTGTAACCAATATTATAATATCATGAGGGAATAGAGGAATTGAACCACCAACCTCCTGATTGTAAGGCATGCCCTCTTCCATTGAGCTAGCACCCTTTAAGAATATCAGAACCTAACTTACAGAGTCCTTTATAATGGTAAAAAGGATCAATACACAACTTTGAGTATCTAATGGTCGGAAAATGATGATAGATTGTATAATTTCACAATATATGATCAAGTAGGTTATGAAATCCATAAACATTTTCTAGAAATTTTGAAAAAACCCCAAGAAATTTGCTTAATGGGATTGCAAAAATCACTATTCCCTAGCAACCGTAAGTGTACAACTATATGAGACCTGTCAACAACAATTATCTTAGTGTGAATGCCACGGATATAGTAGATAAGCATGATAATCATAGAGCCATGTATAAGTGGAGCAATAAGGAGAATCAAAAGAGGATGATCAACCCAATAGTTGGTGCTTCGCATGATTCCTATCCACCATGAGATGAGCAAAGTTCCTTCTTTCATCAAGCTAATGAATATTCACAAGGACAAATGGTTAGGATATATTGTGATTCCAATTCATAATGCTTATTTTCTTCCCAGGTGATGTTGTAGTGCTTTCATTAGGAGATCTACATGATCCCTAACAACATTGTATTTAAGCATATTCATGGGGCCATAGAGTATAGGATCCGACTATCTTTTTATCTTTTTCTTTGGAAAAGCAGGCATGACTTGAAACACTGGGAGAAGGAATAGAACTGGATATACTTAACAAACTACAATCATGACAGGGCATAGGACTATACTCTATAGTCATTATGTAGATGTTGGAAATGGGTATAAATTCCTAAGGACTATGAACAACATCCATTTAAATATGAATGCAAAAAATCCATGTCAAATGAATACTCGATGGAAGTAAGCTTATTGTTTCTAACATAAATTAACAAAGAAGCCAGAAATGGAAGCTTCAAGGGGATACACATAACATTAAAATGCAAAATCAATACTCTACAGAAGTTCCATTTAGATTTTGCATTGTAAACAAGAAAGCATTCCAAATATAGACAAAATTAATTATGATCATAAAATAGGTCATATTTCAATTACCTATATCACAATGTGATTACTCTAATGGTCAGGCTTCCGTTTTGGTCACTACAGAAAGATCTTGTCATGAAAAAATCCATAATCTTTAGAATATAATTATTATCAATTGGCAGATAATATCATATTTAAATCATAAAATTCCATGTTCAAACACTTGTTTCAATAATCATATCTCATAATGAAAGAAAGAGAAGAAAAAGATTGATAAAATCAAGAAACTAGCTTTGATATCCCAATGCAAAACTTGGTTGATATGACATTGCATACATTTCTTTACCAACACAACCTGCATCATACAACAGAATGTAGTATTTAGATATTAAGAACCATAGAAGTGTTGCATTGTTGAAGACTGAATAAGAATGCCCTTCAACTTTTGTAATTATTCTTAGTTATTGAGTAATTTGCTATGGATTTTATATTGAGGGGAGTTAAAAAAAATGTATTTCATGTTAAGACAAGGTGCTAGAATAAGTGAGGCTCAATAATATATTAGGATCCCTGATATATTATGTATTAATGTGTAATAAATATCATGAGTGTTAGTGACCAATCAAGTTAATGAATAACAATTAGTATTGGTAGTTAGGGATGGTCATGTAGAGTAAGTAATTAAACCACAATGAAAAGATGCTAGCAAATTGTATCAATTAACTCAATTAATATGTATTCCTATATCTCTTATCTTTCACAAGTGTTCAATGTTAAATTCCAACTTTCACTGCACTAAATAGCCTCAAGGAGACAACAATGACGGCTAAATATACCCTCCTTTTGAATATTAGTTTGTATTCTAGAATGTTAGTGGACCTTCTAACCCTTACAAAAAAATAGATTACATTTGCACACTACAAAAAATTTGAATTTTAGGGGCCGTTGTCTTCTTCCTCTAAAAGTCACTTTTGGGGGCGGTTTTGACTTTGGAGGCAGTCTTTACAAAACCACCCCAAATAGCACCGATGCTAAAAGTTTTGAATTTTAGGGGAGGTCTTAAAAGAGATCAAAACCAGCCCCCAAAAGTGACTTTTAGGGGCGGTTCTAACCCCCCCCCCCCCCCCGCCCCCAACCAAAAAAAAAGTGACTTTTAAGGGAGGTTCTACACCCCCCTGCCATTATCTACTTTTGGATGAAATTGACAACATTTAAATGGTTCATTTTGCACTATTCTTGTGGGAAGAAAATTGTCTTTCATTAAATTCATACTAAATCACTGGCATACCAGGTGTGAATGATTGTGTTCACAATAAGAAACTACTATTCACAATAAGAAGCTAAATTAATGTAACATTGTCTATTGCATTACAGTATTGTAATAATAGAATCTGCATTGTACAAAGCACTCTGAGATAAGACAATCATCTGTAACATCAGTGGAAGAACTAAATTCTCCATACATATAAGGCTTGATAAAACTATGCTACTCTTTAGGTTTCAAGCATATGTGACTATGTTTGAGTTGAATTTCTCTAATTTTGCATCAAAATTAGTGGCAACTTAGTCAACTGGTTCAAAATTGGCGAAAATAAAATTTAGGAAAAATTAGAGAGTGTAAAAAAGTCTCATAAAATTCGTAATTAAGTTCGCAAAGAAGAAATGTGATTTTTTTTATAATGTCATATTCCAAATAAATAAATAAATACAATTGTTTAAATTTCAAATCTATTAAAAACATGTCAAATTCACAAAAATATTTGACCTATTTTTTTCTAATTAACTCCTTTTCTCCTTAAAATTAAAATTATTATTTGAAATTTGCTAACATTTTGATTTTCAATTTGCGCAATCAAGTTTCCTTCACATTCAACAAATTTCAATTGTTTTGGAAGAAATTCATCAAATGCAGTTACATAGGTGGCAACCATGAGACAAAGAATTTTAGCATTGTAATCATAGTCACACAAAGCATCCAAGCTGCAACAAAACTGTCATCCAATGACCATTTTCAGCATAACATTTGTACTAACTAACCAAAGATGTGCCTACCTCATCCAAGATTTAACTCATTCCTTCCTCTTTTTCTTGAACAAGGTAGAGTTACTAGTGCTCAGAGTGTGCTCGCTTTGACTGTATGATAAATCATACCCATGTCATTCATTGTTTCTAGAAAATTTTCCCTTCTTACACCATCTTGAATATTTCTAAGTATGTTCATGTGTTACTGCATCCACCACCACAGTGTGTAGGATCCGTGGATCCACAGATCCTATACGTATCTGAGGCAGATACACCATTGAAACATATCCCCTGCAGAAGGAATCGTATCATGGTCCCATGAAATGGATCCTGTAAAAAATAAAAAATAAAATTCGTGAAATTTTCAAATGGATCTTGTGAAAAAACAAACAATTGCTGAATTTTTCAATCGGACCGTGCAACTTCTAGTGCTTCTATGACCCATTGATCCCCCAAAAAAATTATTGTCTAATGAAAAAATTAAAAAACCCTAAACACTTAATGGCTAGTGTAAACCCCATTCCTGCTCAAGGCCTGATCTATTTGTACATCAAGATATGCTCTTGAACTCTGATATATCAATATCAAGGTCTGCTTTCAACATTTTTATTTGATATATATTTATTGTCAAGGTTTGTTGTCAAGAGTTGATCTATCTTTATGTACTATGTTGTTGCTCACTTCACCTACACTGTTCTATAGTCTTGCCATAGCGTTCAACAAAACCACTTTGTTCCCTGTTGATAGGGACATGTAGATGTAGCGCACAAAAACACTATTATGACCTGCTTCAAGTTCATGCTGAAATGGTTTTTAAAATTATCAATATCACAACTTATCAACTTATCATTTATGGTACATGAACTATCCTTTTTGGCAATAAATTGTAGTTCTACTCTTGTGTTTCCTAAATAGTATTGTTTCTTCATTCTATCTTTTCTATTTATTATAAAAAAAAATTATATTTGTTTGTACTTGTCATTTCCCCATCATATTCAGATCTCGGGTTTTAAAAAATATAGTGAATCTGTATCCGGATCCAGATCTGAATCTGTATCCTGGTAAATTAGGTATGTTCTCTAGCTAACACTACAACAGTAAGCTTGAAACATTTACTTTAGACATATGTAGTCCAACTATACAAACCTGTCAATAAAAAGGAAAAATACCAATCTTGGTCTGTAATCCATGGCTAGATAGGATCATCTTACTACCCACAACAAGTTCTTAATAATAAACTTCTAAATTCATAATTGATCTGATCTCCAACTGAATCAATGCTATAACATTAGAGGAGGCATAATAAACAACCAATATCACTACATGGGAAATCCCTTGAAACGTTTTACCTAGTTCCATGATCTTATTCTCTGGCTAAACACCTCAACTCTGAGCTTGAAATAATTTATTTTAGATATATATCTAATCTATAAAATGATGTTGATACAAGGGCCCTCATGGTGACATCAAGGATGTCTATATTTGATTTATGGCCCATTTCCATTATCTTAGTACACACTCCAACAAGTTCATATTACGAACAAATTGAATTCACTACTAAATTGAGACATAAACTGATGCAGTGCTACTACATTGAAGGAACCTTCATCACTAACCAATATGTCACTACAGGGCCCAGGAATGATTGCTCAAATCATGGTGCTTAAGTCCACATTGTTATCCACATTACGCACCATAATAAAATAACCTCTTAACATTGGTTGCAACAAAGTTCAAATATTTTTTATGGGCATATACATTTATTTTTCTAATCCAAAGCCTGTGACTTTAGTGTGATAGGTGATTCTAATGATCCATTTCTTAATAAGCTTCATAATCTATATTGGAAGGTATAGAGTGTCATAAAATTCAATACCAAATCAAAGTCTAGATATAATAACATTATCTCAGCTAATCAATACATGAAGCTCTATAGGAACCAATTGTAATGCAATTACAACAAGGTGCATATGGATACTTTGTTTGGGTAAATTCAAGTAGGAAATAAAATATTAGGCCTTGCCAATGCAATATGAAGATAGGTGATTAAGAGGTTTCTTGTTCTTGGTAATTTCTTCATGCGTGTTCATCAATTTTCACCTTTGTTACAAATGAGATCTATCATCCAGGGGGATTATTCTTTGGCCTCTAAATCAATGCAAGTCATCATGCAGAATAGGTGGCAGAGTTTCACCTAGATCCTAATATTGTAGAGTGGTTTAGAAAAAACACATTATAGATATTAGAATGTGAGTGTAATCCTGTAGTCTTTCTATATTTTTTTGTGCTCAATCAATCCAAGACAATCAATTCCAGGGAGGATAGGTAAATCCCATGGCCAACAAGAGACCATTGGGTAGTAAAGAATGGAAGGAGATACTATGCATCTTGTTGAAGACATCAATTTGGTCTTTTGATATAGTATCCACATCTATATGTAAGAGGTTTCAAGTTCTAACTAAAAAGACAGTGGAAAATAAGTTAATGTAGGGAAAAATACCCAATGTATAGAATTCTCATAAGTCACTATGAATGCAGAAATGATCCACATGCAAGAAATTCATTCTTCACTCTAATCCTTGACAATTTTCATCATTAATTTTCCAAAAGTGAAAAAACCACAGTAAGCAAAAGTAAAATGAGTTGCTTGTTTACCATACTGGAAAATAACATATATCAAGCTTACCTCACCAGCAAGGCTATATTTTGCATAGTCAATAGCATGACGCGATGCTCTGCCAACACTTTCCTTCATCCTTGACAACGTCTCTAGCATTCCTTTAAAAGTATCCCTAGAAATTTGTAGCTTTTGTATCCCCACTAAGTGTCCCTCCAACTGATTTCCACTCTGAGCTTATTTTACCTTCTTCACTTGATTCCAGATCCATCGTATTTGGAAAACCCCACTGCTGCACATTAAATCTGGAACTTCTTGATTCTGTATGGGAAATGGAATCCTTTGTATCCTAAAATGCCTCACCATCTAAGTGAAGTTGGAGTGGTAAAATGTGATATGAACTACTCCCTCATATTGGTGAAGGACTGCAAATAAATGGAATAGAATTCTCAGTTTTTTCAATTGAAACAGAATGTGGAAGAGATGTAGAACATGCTTGTTCTATCTTAGCTTGTGCAGCTGTTATAAGATGCTTCATAGATATAGATGGGGTAGCAATGTCAGAATCATTTGACATAGTTCTGAATTTTAATTCTTTTGCAGCATCATACCTGTAACATAAGACAAAATGCTAAGAAAAACAAAGGAAGGACAATATGAACATTAATAAGTGGACATCTAAATATAACAACAAAAGGCACAAAACTGTAATTTGAAATGCAACTGAATTAATATAAGACTTACACTTTTCTAAGCATTTTTAATTTTTCTAAATGCATCTCTATAGATAGTGACACATCATCTAATTCCATTGTTGCAGTACCATTTATCTTCACCTTAAATTTTGATGAACCTGTCACCTTTTCTGATGAAGGTTCAGTGCTAGATTTTATAGGGGAAACTTGCTCATGCTTGCGAACATACAACTGCTTAGCTAATTGCCCTTGGTTAAACTTCTCTAAGCCAGACTGCCCATGATCTTTCTTAAGGCTTCTGCTATTTTTCTTTGCTGGGGTCGCACAAGATTTCTTCACCCTGATTCCCTTTGAATTGTATTCATATTGCTCAACCTCACCCTTTTGTGCAACATAAGCCTTGATAGGAGGTGTGCTTATTGAATTGAATTTTCTTGAAGCTAAATTTGAAACATCTTGCTTCTTGGTAGAAGGCAACACTGGTGTAGTCACGCTCTATAGCTTTTGTTATTCCATTTTTGGATCAGTCAATGATTCAGTATACATTTTAGCATGTGCACTCCTCTCATCCTTATCTCCAATATGCAATTTATCCATATGCTTAGAGGACATTGAATCTTCAAACCATGGATCCATCTACTTCTACTCTACCCATTTTTCTAAAGAAAACCTTATAAAAGGATTAATATGAATCTGAAGACACCACAGGTTTCTTACTACCTCATGTTTATGTTGCTTCTTTTTGGATCAATGTGTCTACTTTGACACATACCTAATTTCCATTAATTGACTTCTTGTCATTATCAAAGAATTTAGTATAATATTTTTCATCTGCAGAAATCTTGTATGCATCATCTTGTCTAGTCACACCAGTTTCCACTGGCTCCACTAAAGTAGTTGCAGCCTCTACAACACATGCAGACATAGCTTCCTAGTCCCAGTGACACCGTTTAGAGGGAGGCAAGGCGGCTTCATCACTTGGTAGGGCTACTTCTCAAACAATATTTATCAGCCTTTGGTGGAAAACACACAGTGCCTTTCCATAAAAATTTAAGACATCTGCCCATGTGGAAAACCACATTCAGTTTCGAGACTGTCAGAACTTAAGATATTATTAGTTCTCAAATGGAATTCATTTAACACACAAGCATTATCCAATGCCATATTTTCTCCATTATTGTCATTCGAACTTGCTATGCCTCCTTTATTCAAGCCTTCTACAATTTTCTTGGTTTCATCTTCAGCTTCAATTATTTACCTTTTTATTGAATGCAACTGTTCATCAAAGTTAAGTTTATGTTTCCTTTTCTTAATATGTGTCCTTTTCTTTCAATGATCTACTGATCCAGATAATTCTTCAATAACATTTTCTTCTTGTGTGCACATATTTATCTTTATTTGATTATATGATCTCTCTGGTAGAGTTGATAACCCTGAATTATGTTTCTTCAAGAGCTTTCTTTTCTTTTTCAGAATGGAATTCTTATGCAAATAAGTGTTTGGAACTACCCTAACTTCATTGTCTTTAGTCACAAATGTAGAAACCACATGATCTTTGACATTAGGAACATAATTTTCATGAATATTTTCAAAATCTTTTTCACCCTTCAAATTTTTTTTACAGTTTGAAACTCAAATGCTCTCTTTAGTGTTTCTATGTTTAAAGAATTCAAAATTGTTGACAATGTTATCTGTCACTATTTTTCTATGATATAGGAACTCACTTTCAGGCACTAATCGAGAACCTCTAATTTCATTTTCCATGCTTTTCCTTTTATGACCAAACTGCTTTTCACTCATGGTCTACTCTGAAATAATGCCTATATCTGGTGATTGTATCCTAATTTCTTCAAGATAAGAAGAAAAATTCAAAATATTGTATCCATCATTATGAATATTGCTTTCACTCTCTTATGACCTTTTAAAATCTCTCTTTGTTGTCTTCAACTCTGGCTCAGTTATTAAATATACTACACCAGAAACATCAGACCTCAAATGGTTCTCAAAATGGCTTGTAGGCACTGCATCAGCAACATCAGACCTCAAATGGTCCTCAAAATGGCTTGTAGGATTCTTTATCTTTAGTATGTACCTCATATTCTCGGATTTATGTGTTGATAATGAAATGTGCTTTTTAATCCCAACCTGAACTGAATTGAGAATATTCCTATCTTTCTTATCAAACGATATCAGGGATGTAGCAAGATTTTTCTTATTCTCACCTACCCCATGTGTCTTTTTCCAGTTTTCCTTCCTATGCACTTCCCTCTTAACATCATTTTTCTTGGAAAAAGTATCATAATACATTTGATTAGATGTATCTTTTTGCATTTTCAACATTTCCTTTGGCTCATCAGTTGCTTCTTGGATTTTATCATTTTTTGTAAACTGTACTTTCTCTGCAGAATCTTTTAAGCTTTCATCAATACATGATCTATATTTTCCATCATCAATCTCTAGCATAAATTCCTATTTCTCTATACCTTTATCATCATACTCCTCACATATCTCTTTCACTACCCGAGTAAAGTCAGTTTCAGCCTTTCCTCGACATTTGGCTGACAACTTTTTTTTCAACTCAGAGGTGAATGCCTGGACGTCACTAGGAGCACATAAACCACTACAAAAGAAGCAATAAAAAAATGAAATCAATAAACCAAAACCTGCATCTACTTGTAAAAGAAAAAGAAAATCCTATATTTTGAAGACCAAGGTGAATAACTTGACATGCTAGAGACCACATATAAGCTTATCTGACCAGAGTATAACCAAAGGCATTTATCCAACAGCTAATGAGGTTTGAGGAGACAAAGGTATCAGAAACACACCCAAAGATCATTTTTCATTTTGATTATCCAAATCCTAAGTTTATAGTATAGTATATAAAATATTTCTTTAGTAATCAATTACAGTAAACATGTTTCAACTTTCAACATTACCAAAAACACTAGCACCAAGCTACCCAATATAATTTCTAAGCATTATTCCCAGATTTAGTTGTTAGAAAGAGTCATTTTGATGGCTTACCAATTGCGGGGAGTCCTTCAACCCCTAGATTGACCAATGGAAAACAAAGAAATGGAAATCAATGTGACGGTGTTTCACCTCGTAATATGAAACATGTAAGAGAACCAAATCCTGAGGGATTTCCCCAATGGAATTGGAAAGAGAAACTTCGTCAAGAATCAACTGCTATTTTTTATAAAGGTTCCTATCCCAAGAGCAACCAAAGATGATTATTTAGTATGGATGTCAGTCATCTTTGTTGTGAATATTAGGTTGTCGATTGAGTAATCTGTTAAAATTTTATTGGTTGGTGATCTTAGAATTTGAAAAATATTGTTGCAGAATGAGAGATAAGTTATCTATGGTTTGATTGGTGTAGATGAAAGCACATAAATCTGAACTGAAAATAGAGATCTGATTGGTTTTGTAAACTGATAGGTTTCCCTCGGCATTTGTAAAGAAGAAGAGGAGAAAGATATCTTCTTTACATCAATCAGGGGATGGGGGGTGGCCTTGATGCTCTTATAAACATAATAGAAATAGATTTTTGGTAGCTGGGATTGGTGAAGAAGATAGATAAGAAAGTTGGAGATGTTGTGAGTGTATTTTAATGGGTGTTGGTTTCATAAGAAAGTTTTTGTGGGATTAATACTTTTCAAGGGTAGTTTATATGAGTAGAGGAACTATGAATATATCATAATGCATGACACTGCTGCCTGAACATCTACATAAAATCAGTCAACAAGTGAAAAGTCTTCAAGTTCAGTAGCACCAGCACCATTTAGATAAGCCAAATATGATATCTCCTATGATTTTAGGTTAGACAGTAGACCATTGGTTCTAATTATATTTTTATAAGTATTAGCAGAGACCCATCTATACCCTCTTTTGATATGCAACTTGTTAGGATTATTAATCCTCCCTTTTCCAATTTGGTCATATGTCTAAATCTGGAGTCATGTCTAAATCGAGAGTCCATCCAGACTATTTTTAGTCATTAGCACCATTGGGTCCACTTGGCCTAATTGGGGCACATGTTTTAGTTAATAAAGTGTGGGGAACACTAATTGAGGCTCACTGCCACTGATTGCACTCAATTGCATCAGTTTAGGAGCCTCCTAGACCAATCCCTACAATTTGGGAGCCACTGGGAGTGCCGAAACCAACTAAGGTCAGTTCAGTTTAGTTGATGATTAGTTAAGCTAAGTTAGGAGTCAGTTACATTCAGTTCTAGTCCTCTACATTCAGTTGGCACTAGGTTTACTTGACTGCACTCAGGAGGGGCGCATTTCTCACCTACCACAGTCAGTTAGCCTTAGTCAACACTGAATGTAACACTTGAGTTGTGTTTTAGAGCTCCGATGAACTCCGGTTATGGTTTAAACAAGGTCAGTTAACTATTGAGTCCTCTGATAGTGATTTAGACAAGGTCTTAGTTACCTATAGTCAAGTAGAGTCTATCAATTCGAATTTCCTCCTATGGATTTGAATTTCATGTGGTTATTAAAGCCATTGTACTTCATTTTAATTATTATCTGATTACTTTTTTATTAATGAAAGCATTCACAGCTGCAAGCCATTTTTGCATTGTTTCATTCTTCAATTGCTGAGTAAATTGTGTGATCTATTTTGTGAGTTATGTGTTTGTCCACATATCTATGTGCTCAATTTATTACAACTCCATCTTCTAAAAGTTTTAGTACCAAATATGGTTCCTAAATCTTTGAAAGATGGAGGTTTATATCATCCCTGGGTTTAGACTGAAAATCAAGTGCGGAATAAAATTCCACTCTAAAATCATTAATAAGTTAGCATATTTCCCTGTTAGGAAATAGCAACAACTGTTATCACCTCCTTGTTGCAGAAAAGATAATATTCTCCTAGAACTGAAGGTTGTCCTTCACACTTCATGGATATTTCAGCAGGCATCATCTCAGGATTAGCAACTAAAAAAGGAGAATATATGATCTGGTCCTCTTGAATCAACATCTCCGTAGGCTAGGAAAATAACCTCCATGTGGTTAAAATCATTTTCTCCCTAAATTGAAGGTTGTCCTTGACACTAAGTGGATATTAGAGCAGGCATTGTTTTGGGATCAACAACAAAACAAAGAAAGTCTACAATCTAATCCTCTTAAATCAACATCTACTTAGGTTAGGGAAATAAGCTCTCTTTATTATTCCAATCTTCTGATCCAGTTCTGAAACTACTATTGAGAAAAGTCAATAAATCAGGCTCCCATCCCTCTTCTTCCTCATGATACTCAAGGTTTGGTAGTGAAGTCCAGTGAGGCATATAACACCACCATATGTGAGATATAAGTCAAATACTGCATACAATGCGACCATCATGGTTGATTGTGCCACCATTAGAACCTGATCCTAAGTGGAGTTTCCACGACACCATGTGAGACGATAATCTTCAAAAAACTGTTATTTACCCAAACAAATGGATTTCGGTTGGAACTACTAGTTGTAGTAACTTCACTAACTTATGATTATAATGACAAAAAAGGAACACCAACCTAAAAAGAAAATAATGACACAGAGAAACACTTGAGTAAGAGAGGTTGCAGTTTGTATTTAGAGTCAATGCCGTAGGAATATTACCAAGACTTGTGAATGAGAACCACAAGTCTTATATTTAGCGAAATATTTTTGATAAAATACTATTTGCAATATATTATTTAAAATATTACCACACAAATCTTTCATTGACTTATATAGGTACAAGCAGTTCAGATGAACTTATGTTTGAGTCTCTTGTTACCATTTTTTGACTCTTTGTGGATTCGATCTCTGCTGGAATAAAGTTTTGAAAGGTTAATTCCCTAGTGTCCTTACAGGAGTGTTATGTAGTAATTATGTAATAAGCTAGGATGGTCTCTTAAAAAGACTAAATGTTTGTGGGGAGACTAGTATTTGGATACAAATCTAGGACATAGACAATTTTATATTTGAAAAACAAGAGCCATCAAGCTCAGACAATGTATATTTTGATTTCTTTCTAGAGATATCAAATATAATTTTTCCTTTCTCAGAAAGAAAAAGGTACAACCAATCCCCTTATATCATAGAATCACAATAACATAGAAACTTCTCATAGTAATATTTTTTCAATTTAAAAGTAATCAACTAAGAACAAGCTATCTGGTGTTATATAGAAGAACAACACCAGATGGAATAAACTTAAAGATTTAGGAACAAGGATGGTTATATCATTTCAAACTGTATTCACACATATACCATCTATTTCCAGCGGATTAACAAATTATTAAAAGGATGCTAGGCACTATTAAGAAAGGTTAACAAAAAAGATAATAATAATAAATCAAGAACATATGAAAATGACAACTAATAGCTATTGCAACATAGAGAATTTCTATTTACAATGTAGCAAATAAATCCAACCATACATGGACAAACTGAATAGTTTAATTACTAAAGTAATTATATTTTCTAAACAAAGCATACCATCAAATCGCAATATCTTTACATTCAATAATCTAGCATGTTTTGCATTGCTCAGGATCCTCATTGAAGCTCAGTGTCCCATCTTTCTAATTTATGGTTGCAAAAATATCACCATCTTGAATCTGAATAAAATATTATAATAAAAAGTCACAATTAGAGGCTACTTCAATTGGAACACTCCTCTATAGCATAAGCAAAAAGCATTTAAAAATGGAATAACCGAAACAATTGAGGAATGGGAAACATTTTTCACACAAAAATCCAAGAGACATCTACAATAAATGTGAAGTACCATTTGCAGAACATGGAGCTCAACCTGCTTAGCAGTCTCCAACTATACCATAATTTCTATGTCTGGAAGAGAGAGGGTCAAATATGTTTGTGTCAGTCTATGAATATTATGTTTATAATGAGATGAAAAAACTTGTTGGACTAACCCCAGATTACTATCCTACAAAGTTGCAAATATACCTGATTATCAGCTGATGTCTGGAAGAGAGAGGGTCAAATATGTTTGTGTCAGTCTATGAATATTATGTTTATAATGAGATGACAAAACTTGCTTGACTAACCCCATATTACTATCCTGCAAAGTTGCAAATATACCTGATTGTAAGCTGATATCTGGAAGAGAGAGGGTCAAATATGTTTGTGTCAATCCATGAATATTATGTAGTAATGATGTAATAAGCTAGGATGTTCTCTTAAAAATACTAAATGTTTGTGGGGAGACTAGTATTTGGATACAAAGCTAGGACATAGACAATTTTAGATTTGAAAAACAAGAGCCATCAAGCTCAAACAATGTATATTTTGATTTCTTTCTAGAGATATCAAATATAATTTTCTTTTCTCAGAAAGAAAAAGGTACAACCAATCCCCTTATATCACAGAATCACAACAACATAGAAACTTCTCATAGTAATATTTTTTTCAGTTTAAAAGTAATCAACTAAGAACAAACTATCTGGTGTTATATAGAAGAACAGCACTAGATGCAATAAAATTAAAGATTTAGGAACAAGTATGGTTATATCATTTCAAACTGTATTCACACATATACCATCTATTTCTGGTGGATTAACAAATTATTAAAAGTATGCTAGGCACTATTAAGAAAGGTTAACAAAAAAGATAATAATAAAAAATCAAGAACAGATGAAAATGACAACTAATAGCTATTGCAACATAGAGAATTTCTATTTACAATGTAGCAAATAAATCCAACCATACATGGACAAACTAAATAGTTTAATTACTCAAGTAATTATATTTTCTAAACAAATCATACCATCAAATCGCAGTATCTTTACATTCAGTCATCTAACATGTTTTTCACTGCTCAGGATCCTCATTGAAGCTCACTGTCCCATCTTTCTGATTTATGGTTGCAAAAATATCACCATCTTGAATCTGAATAAAATATTATAATAAAAAGGAACAATTAGAGGCTACTTCAATTGGAACACCCCTCTATAGCATAAGCAAAAAGCATTTAAAAATGGAATAACCGAAACAATTGAAGAATGGGAAACATTTTTCACACAATAATCCAAGAGACATTTACAATAAATGTGAAGTGCCATTTGCAGAACATGGAGCTCAACCTGCTTAGCAGTCTCCAACTATACCATAGTTTCTATGTCTGGAAGAGAGAGGGTCAAATATGTTTGTGTCAGCCTATGAATATTATGTTTATAATGAGATGACAAAACTTGCTTGACTAACCCCAGATTACTATCCTACAAAGTTACAAATATACCTAATTGTCACCTGATCCTTTAAAACATAAACATGGCTTTCATGTTCCCTCAACAATGATATAGTGTATGGAGAATAGATAAAAGAGAAATATAAGAAAGCAATCCATTATGAGTTTCTTAACTGTATCTTTCAGGATGGCCTGATATTGTTATTTCCATGGGTGTAAATGTCGAAATGAAGATGCCAATATAACCCTTAGATTTCTCTACGTCTTCCCTCTTTTTAAGGCCCATAATAGAGAGAATGTGGCACAAGGAACATAATTATAGTTAAGCTTAGTGGGTTGTCCATCATAATAGTTTTAGCAAAGCAAGTGCCCTCCATATGTTCCACATGTGTAATTCTTATCAGACTGAAGATGCCAATATAACCCTTAGATTTCTCTACAACTTCCCTCTTTGTAAGGCCTGTAATAGAGACAGAATGTGGCATAAGGAATATAATTATATTTAGTCTTAATGGGCATCCCATCAAAAGAGTTTTAGCAAAGCAAGTGCCCTCCATATGTGCCACATGTGTAAGGCAAATTCGATTTGTCACATCTCGAACTGCCATGATATTTGTGATCATGCTTCAAGAGTATTCATCATCATGAGGCAAAGAGACCCTTAGAACTATTTGGAATAGTAGCCACCAAACTTTGGGTTTTATTGGTGATGCCTTTATGCCCTTGAGCCATATCAAGGACCTGACCATGGCAGATAAAAAAAATATGTGACAGACCTCAATGGTTTTCTGACTAGTGGATGCAACGAAAATATTTCCATGTTCACCAATGATATTGGGCTGGAATAAACCCTCCTAGAAATGATGCCCTTAGAATCTATCAACATCTGGTTCTAAAGACACAACTGTCAAACAATCTTCAATATGGGTCAATTGATGGCACTTGGAAACTATTATTCATATTAAGCATTTCTCATCTTCTTGTAGCTTGTTTTTTTACTGAGGTTATTAACTGTATCAGTACTACTACTACCACTTACTCTAATTGTTCATGAGAAGTGACCAATGCATTAAGAGGTGCTAGATGCCTTCTGTAAGGTCTGCTAGTAATATGTTGTTATGCCTAGAATTATTGCTTCTACATTTCATTGCTTTTTCATACCCATATCAAAGATTTGGGGCTGCTCTTAAACATTTGTGAGCCTTTATCACACTCATATTTGTTAACATTTCTTCTCTCATCCTCAGAGTAACCCATATTTGAAAGTGATGTTGATTTACAATTGCTAAGAAGCTAAGAAATGTCCAAAATGGCCTCTTAATGCTATGTAGCTTCTATAGTACCCAGAACTTCATAGGGGGGTCTTTTTACTACTGCGAAGAATCCCCAGGTGACAGTTCTGCATTTTTGAGGCTGATATGCACCCAAAAATCATTTTTCTCATGAGTGGCCACCCATACAAAATGGTTAGTAACACCTGGATCCAATGGCTCTACCGTAGAGGTTGTCGTATTGAGTATGACTAGGGGATAAATACATATGGAAAAAATGGTTAGTAGAATTTTTATGGGACCCAATAACACCGTTAACAACATGATATTCCTCTGATGTTGGTTGGTCAAAAGGATGATTCCCAGGGGCATCAGAGATGAAAAATTCTAAATAACCTGACTAGACATAAATAAGGTAATAATGTCGCACCTTGAGGATTATCTCATCTTCAAAATAAGGCATGGTGGTGGCCACTTCTTTGGTGATAATGGGTAGGAGATATTTTAAAATCCAATCCAAGAGGATAAGTCCTTTGAGTTTGATCTTACACAAACTACATCGTCGACACCTTTTTTCTTATCCCTATTACATAGATTAGTTACCATAGCCCATATCACATAATCATGTGTCCTTTAACATGCTAGGGCCACCCTAATTATTCTATAATTCTTCTCTTAGGTCCCATTGATTGATTTCTAGTGAATAACGCATAGGGAAACCTCAGGTGGTATACATTTGACAGAAACAGGATGTGAATGGAGTGGATCAGGTGGTGGAGGTTAGATCATATAAATTATTTATTTCCTTTTAATCTGCCGGTAGTTGCTATTACGATGCATGTGAGGTTGCTGGTGGTTTTGGATATACTGCTACTGGTGCTAACGGTTGCTGGTACTTCTTATGAATCTACTGCTTTATTGACTGAATAATATACTTCTTCATCAATGTCAACTACGAATAGACGGTTAATCAACATCATCTGAATAAATAGCCAAATCGTCAAACACTTTAATGATTATTGTTGAGAGACTATTGATTACTTGAATATGATATTGATATGAATTATTAATAACATTTGATAGGTTTAGTGTATATTGGGCCTTATATTTTTGTAAAAATGTTAGATGATACACACAAAAGTTTAGCATCTAAGAATAATATATTGCACCCAATCATCAAAACAAAGATTACATGTCAAGCAAGTAGCAGAAATAATTCTATACTTTTATGACAACCTTTAAAAACTTAGAATTAACAATATGATTTATTGTATGGTCTAACCTGTAGGTTACTATTGATACCTAACGCCTCTTTTAGCTACAGATTTCTCCTTCTAGTTCAATTTCACTTGTTATTGTAGCTAGAAAACTATGGGGGAAAGAGAATTCCCCCAGCTCTCTTTCTCAGTCCATTTGTGAACAAATAGCAGTGGTATATCAATTTTTTTGTGGTTTTCTGTAGCACAGTGGAATACACCCCCTTGGACACAATATCTCTGTAATGGTTTAGATCTTCTTTAACCAAGGTCGTGATTTAGATGCGCTAGACTTGGATGATATGCCCCCTCTAACTTCTTAGATCATTCCCTCCTAGCAATGGATACTCCCTCCTCAAAGTCCAATGATGAATATGAGGTGCAAGTTCTCCCCTCAAATGGACATAGCCAACTCTGAAGATGCCCTTTTCTTGGCTTCCTGTAGCGATCATTTTTGCAATAAAAAAGATTATATATTCAGTCAGTCCTTAGTACATTATTTTTTAATAGAAATACCCAGCACTAAGATCAAATCTCTTCTTGCTAATAATTGACAGTCAATGTAGTTATCGTTGGCCCTAGTGTCCAATCTTCTCCACAAAGGGGTTGCATCCTTCCCAAATGGACAAACGCCCTCTATAGCAGCCAGGAGTTGCTTTGAAGATGATACAAAATCCCTATTTCTCAGACAATAAATTTGACGGGTGGAAGTGATAGTTGCACCCTCCTTCATAATTAGTATCAAACACATGATTCTTTTATTGGATGCATCCTTCTCTTGAATGTTCAGATCTGTATATGAAACATTGGTAAATAATGGAGCCACAAAAAAAATTGTTGAAATATTTACTTTCTTCTTCAAACTAGTGTAAATCTTGTACAAGTGTGCCCTCCTTAAGAAAATTTCTATTGATGAGTACCCACCATCTCAAATTTGCAAATAAGCTTATGTCCAACCACGGAAATGAGGAAATGAGGTCAAATCTGTAAATAAGCTTGTGTTCAATCATAGAAATGAGGAAATGAGGTCAAATTTGCAAATAAGCTTGTGTCCAACCACGAAAATGAGGAAATGAGGTCGATTCTTCGAGATCGAGTGACCAAATGGCCTCTTTGAGTTCAAATGCATCAAATGGTTGAGGTCTACGATTCAAATAGAGAGTTTTTTTATTATGTTTTATTTGTTTTTTATTTTGTTATCACCTTGTTCATTAACATGATGCTATAAAGCTATTTTCACTTTTACTTAATACTCATATGGTCATGTTTGTAGGAGGTTTCATTCTTCTCTCTACTAGGTGAAATCCTTCTTTGTTAGATTTTTAGATATTAATATTGATACATAAAAAATAGTAATGTATTTGGATTTATGATTTTCTCTTTTGCTAATGCACATTATTAGGGCATCTATTAATAACATTTTTCTAGTTTTAGATCATTGTGTTGATTCCTAAAGACATCATAATCTGGACTTTGAAAAAAGGTACCAAGCATTTCAAAACTATCAAAAATCCTTGATTTTCCTTACCGAAAAATTCATACATTCCTATAAACTCAGAGATAACATCACTCATAATGATCTATTATCCATGTTTAGCCAAAAAAAATGTCAATATTGATCAAAACATATTTTTCATCTTCTTTATTCAAATTTGATCACTATAGGAGTGCCAAAAATGAAAAGTGTTCCAAGATTCCTAAAGTTATGTACAATAATAATTATAAGACAAAAACCTGAGTTTTGAATTATGGCTTGTAACACCCCGGTTTTAACCCCATGGTATTGAATTGCATATGATGTAAATATTGTATTTAATCATGGTGTGGAGCCCAAGGAAAAGGCCCCACCATGGATTTAGTGTCTTATGTATCGGCAATTAAAATCGATGACGATGGTTTATGTCCTAGCCAGGCACAATATGTTTGAGACATCATGTAAAATGCAAATTAATAAAAATACCACAACTAGCTATGCGTCGCAATGTTAAAGAGATGGGGGCATGATTTCACAAGGAATAGGGAGGGGAAACATTAAAACCCTTGAGGCCAATGGGTAAAATCCAAATGTCTAAGGGAAAACCCATAGAGTGGTAAACTACCCTTTTTGTCCTTTGTTCCCAGTCATCTGTAAGTTGGTGGAGAAAGATATTTCCTTGAGATGGGAAAGGTATGGAGGTAAAATTTGAATTTTGGAAGTCACCCATTTTTGGAAAGTGTGTTTTTTACTTATGGGGAAAGAAAAATATTGGTAAGGCATGCCCAAGCCATTATGCACCCATGCCTTTAATTTCCTCACCCATTCTCACTCACGTGGGCTCCCTCACGCAACTAGAGATAGTTGGGGCATTCTCCCTCACGTTTTTGTTGTTTTTCTTCATTTCTCCATGCCAGGAAATTCGATTGGGCAATGCTCAGTGGCTGGGATCCTTCCTCGAAACTTTTGCTATGGTTTTTTCTCATTGTCGTAGCTGGGAAATCCTGTTTTTGTTTTGTTCAATGAATGTGCAGCAGTGATTCACCTTTTGGGGGTTTCAAGAGGTCGTTTTTGGTATTCCTCATGCAGCTGATCTTGCTGGGCGTTTTCCCCATGATTTCCTGATGTTTTCCTCACTGTTCCATGCCCATAAATTTGTTTTGGTGTTTCTCAGTGGCTAGGGAGCCAAGATCTCCTGTTTTGGGTGTGAATGATGGTCGGTTTTGCTTTGGCAATGCTCAGAGACATTTTCTGAGATCATATTTCAATTTGGGGGTTTGTGGTGGCCGAATTTCCTCCATAATGCATAAGAACGTTTCCTAAAAGGGTATTTTCTCTTCCAAGGTGTTGCTCCTCTCATCTATTTCGTTTTGGTTTCCCATAACATTTTGCTCATATCCAGCAATTGTGTGCAGTTGTGTTTTGATTCATTGGTTGACTGTGTGTGTGATGTAAAGTAGTTGCTTGGCTGAGTAAGTCCAAGAGACCCATCTGTTAGAGGGTACGATAGTGTTTGGGTGTGATTGTTGGCTTGGTTGAGTAAGTCCCAGGAACCCTTATGATATTGGCTTATTTCCCTAGTAGCATGATAAACCCAAATGTATTTTTGGCTTAGCTGGGTTTTGATATGTATTTGGCTATGTGTATGAGCCCGTTGTTCCTTAGTTCCTTGTGGAATCATGCCTAGCTCGAGGGTGGCAGTGGTGCTGAGAGATTGATGAGCACAATGGCCTATGGTTGGTGTTGGAGAAACCCAACAACAAAGCCTCGTCAACAGGGCTTCCCACTATATCAATGCCCTACAATGCAATCTCCCTGAGCACTGGCCCAGATAGGTTTTACCCTACCCAACAACGTTTGCAGAGCAGACAAGGTCTCACCCGAGGCATTCAAGGGAGAGCTGTCGAAACCGATTTTTCGACAGTGGGGAGGGAGGATAGAGGGATCCGATGGAAGGACACCATAACTGCCTGATCCAGAGCTAGCAGTTGAATTTACACTATTTCTTCAACTTGTAGAGGGTATCCATAACTTATGCAATCATCATATCATCACACAGTTATTACAATGTCGCAGCATTATTCATGAAACATATCTATTCATCGCGTAACAGACAATAGTAGAAAACAAATTGTATTGACATAACAGCAAAATAGATCACATTGATATAGCAGGAAGAGACTAGATCACATCTACATTATGTCATCATAACAGAACAGATCACAGCATCATAACATATCAGATCACAATAGCAATAACAGACAATATTGCAACAGCGATAACAAACAATATTTGTGCCACAATCACCATATCATATTAATCTTGCACAATGGAACCACATTACACAATTCTTCTCCAAAACCGGAGACTACATACATCAGGAGAAACCCAGATCAATCGCAGGTCCACAGGGAATTCTTCACAAAACCAAATCGTGTGAAATCTTATGTCTCGACTATCCTCTGATGCGATTCTCCTAGACTCAGTCGGTAGCTCTAATCATGACTCTTTTCTATTTGAAAAACTAGATCTATAAATAGGATTGCATCGTTACATTGGGGGTCCACTTCTAACTAACTTATAACCGCTAATGACCTATTACAACAAAACTTGGTCAAATAACATATAAAATATTCAAAGCGATTATTCGTATGCCCATCGCACTAATCTGGCCTTGCGTGATACCACGTAAGGTTGCGCAGCTACCGTGATGTTGTGCAACTCACTTACCCAAAACCCCTGCCAACAGGCCCCCAACACAGTCTTGTGGCTTGTCCCCGAGCCACGTTAGGTTGACAAGGTGTGTGCCAATGTCTGTGCCTTGAAATCTTCAAATTGTTCTGCAGTGGCATGGGTCTGGGCCTCTGAGCCTGTCGCTTTCGCTTGGGAATGGACGATGAATCGACTGGCATACTCATTATCTCTTCTTCAACCACCGTGGGTCGAATTGGGGACTCGCACTCACTGGAAATCTCTATGGCGTCAATGTCGCTCAGCATGCCTCATGCCTCAACCCTTCAACTGCACTCGACAGCTCTAAACTACAACACTACAGTTCACTCAACACTTGTCACCACACTGCACATTTCCCTGCTCTGATTCACACTCTATGCTCATTGAACTAAACAATGCCATCCTTATGCATCCCGCGTGTTGTTTTATAGCCACCTCCATTCCAAAATTCATCATTTCCAAATCTATCCTCACCATTATTGCTAAATCAGGTATTAATGATGCCAAATCCACCGACGATCTTACTCTTCTAACGGTCGGATCACTCATTAATGCGGGTCGCTTCAACAAGCACCGCCATTCATCTGATTTAACTACCTACATTTATTACTTGATTTGACCACCCCAGAACCCTGCAACTGTCACAGGTGATCGGCCAGTTATCATGAACGACTTTAACCTTGCGCAGCCTCTCCCCGGGGGCTCATCTTGTTGTTATGAACTAAAACCTTCATTTTTTTTTAGCGCCTCAAGTGGTGCGCATCGTTGGCCTTGACTTGTAGGGATTTAAGCGACTCCCATTGACAAGCATCGGTAAGACTAGATGCTTGATGAACTTACTATCGTATAACAGCACCAAATCTCCTGTCGTAAACTATTTTTTCTTAATGTGGCGATCATGCCATGGCTTCTCTCAATCCTTCACAACCTGCTGGTGGAAGCCAACAATAAAATGGTCTTCTTCAAGCTAGATTAATTGCACAATGCGTTCTTCTAATGCTTATGCATTATCCATGCCCGTCTCTATGGAAATGTGCAAGTTGAGAACAATATACTCCATGGGCATGACTACCTCTTTCCCATAGACTAGCTTAAATGGTGTTTGACCAGTTAGCCATTTACAAGTAATGCGATAGGCCCATAGTACCGCTGGAATTTTTAGGTCCCAGTCATCATAGTTAGTGTTACATACCTTAGTCAACACTGTCTCCAAGATTTTGTTGAATGCTTCGATGGTCCCATTCACCTATGGATGGTATGGTGTACTCCTCTTATGTTGCACCTGCAATTCCTCAGTTAGCGCTTTCACAATCCGGTTGACGAAGTGACTGCTCTGGTCACTCTTCAAGATCCTAGGACACCCAAACCTTGTCATAATGTTTTCAAAGATGAATCTTGCTGTCATCATAGCAGTACAATCCACAACTAGTACAGCTTTCACCCACCTAGTGAGATAGTCAGTTGCAGTGATGATGTATCGCGCACCAGTCTACTTCCCTGGTGGATTAATTAGACCCATGAAATCCATATCCCATTTGTCAAATGGTTGCATAGTCACCTGCGGTACCAGCGGCATCTCATCCCGCCATGATGGTTTATCGACACGCTGGCAGACGTCACAACTCCTCACATAGTCTGCGGCATCATTATGCAATGTAGGCCACCATAGTCCGATGTGCAACACCTTTTGCACTGTAGCCCGACCTCCATAGTGACCTCCCACAATTACTGTATGTGATTCTTCAAGAATGGGACCTTGCTCATGCGGTAAAATACACCGCTGCAGGATTTCATCTGGTCCAAGCTTATATAACTGTCCCATAATTAGTTGAAAATCAGAAGCTTTTATGACCAGCTGCTTCTTTTGTCTAGTCGACATGTCCTCTGGGGCGATACCAGTGGCCAAAAACTAAATAATTTGTGCATAGTAATCATTTGCGATGTCAACACGAAACAATTGCGCATCTGGTAATCCATCATCAATATTGGTCGGTTCTTCCCCATTCTTGACCCAAGATAGATTATCAGGGCCAGCATTCAATCATCCTAGCTTCACAACTATTTCAAAATCAAACTTCTGGAAGAGTAACAACCATCAATAGATCTTCCCCCCCAACACAGGCTTATTGACCAGGTATTGCAAAGAAGAATTATCAATGAACATCTTGAAATGTCCGACCAAAAAAGTAGTGCTGGAACTTTTGCAATGCATAAACCATCACCAAGCCTTCCCTTTCTGTCGTTGTATAATTTTGTTCAGCAAAAGACAGCTTTCTGCTAGCATATGCGATCGACCGATCTAGGTCGCCCTCACCTGGTTGCGCAAGAATGACCCCCAGTGTGATAGAGGAAGCGTCGACGTGCACATGAAACTCCTTATCCCAATCAGGAAAAACCAGTATGGGCACCGAGGCCATCTTGGATTTCAAAGTGTCAAAACTTCCTTGACATTCCTGAGTCCATTCATAGGCTGCATCCTTCTTTAGCAGCTTCTCTATGGGGGCAGTAATCGCAGCATATCCTTTGATAAACTTGTGATAGTATCTAGTATGCCCCAGTGTGGCCCGAATCATTTTGACATTAGTCAGTGTGGTAGACTAAGGATTAGCGCAATTTTTGTCGGGTCGACCAACAGACCTTCCTTACAAACAATGTGTCCCAATAACATGCCAAATGGTGCACAAAAAATACACTTTTTAGAGTTCAAGGCGATCTGATGCTATCGACACCTTTCCAGCATCAGCCGCAGGTTGTCTAGATGGTCCCTAATCAAGCCATAGACAGTCCAATCGTCCATATACACCTGTACGAACTTTTGAATAAAATATTTAAATACAATGAAAACTACAAGAGAGAATACATTTGGTGCATTCTTCAACCCAAATGGCATGACTGTATATTGAAAATATCCCCACTCAGTGACAAACATAAGACTTATAACGATCCTCCTTCGCAATTCGAATCTGGTGGTATCTTGAGAATCCATCCATGAAAGAATAAATCTCCTGGCCGCCTACACCTTCAAGAACTTCATCGGTAAAAGGGATCGGGAACAGATCATGTACACATGCATCATTCAACTTCCTTAAGTCGACGTAAATGTGGATTTCTCCTATCTTTTTGTCCTTGACTACCATAGGACTTATCCACTCGGATTCTTCCACAGGTTTGATGATCCTCGCATCAAGCATCCGATCAATCTATGCCTTCACACGGTCCTTGTATCATGGATTCAAGCGATATGGCCTCTGTCGCACCGATTTGGCATCTGGTTTCAACATGATTTTCATCTCCCCCAAGTCTCCTAAAATTCCCTTCATCTCTGAAAACCGTGTCAAACAAAGGTCATGGAATTCATGTAGCAGGTCAATGATCCTAGCCATGGTCTCCTCATCCTAGTAGTCTCTGACATTGGAAAATTTTGGGTTCTCTACCAACCCAATGTCAACTTTCCAAATATTCAACGGTTGATTCATCAAGTCCATCGGTATGTTGGGGGCTACGACATCATGGCTTCCTTCAGACTATGGAATATTAACATTCCACAACTCATCATCATCTTCAGGTTCCCCCGACAAGTTGTAACATGCCATCATAGACTGAATTGAACAATGCGCGTGTGGATCAACTGGATAGGTGATAGGGGTGACCTTGAGTACGACGTTGTGGATTATTTGTAAAGCATTGCACAACTCTGGGTTTATGTCTTGAAAAATAAATGTCTATGAAAAACAAGCATACATCTCTTCCCAAGTGGTGATATTCCTACGCAACTCTGTCGCCGCATACCAGAATCTCGTCATTTCTTCCAGAGTGTGAATGAAAGCGCGGACCCAGTCATCCCTGGGTCATGACACCCATAGATTCTGACACTCGATTAAATGTCCAGTGGGATCATTTCATCCGTCATATCTCCTAGCATGATATACCTCTATATCACCAAATCGGACCATCATCAATCCATGGCACTGTTCCCAGTCATGGATCATATGTTTGTGTGTCTCCCACCATTGAGCCAGAGTAGCCTTCAGTGCTACATCAAGAGCTAGTATCCTTTGCGGTTCAAAAACTTTCTCTTCAAATTACTGAAAGAACTATGATAGTCCCGGCAGTCCTTAATAAATGGGCAACTCGAAAGTCTCAGTCACAACATGCCAGAGAGACTGTGTAATCAACCCGCATTTTCTGAATGATACCTCATGAAACCGATTCTGCCAATTTTATGGAGCATCGTCAGATTCGGAGGATGTGAAACTTGCGTTGTGCCATCCAAGTTCACCATCGAAAGTAGGATGGATATAGTCCTCAGAGATGTTATAAGCATGATCCCAACTTCTCCCAACTTCATCCTTTACAGGTTCAATATATCGTTGTCCTTCCTGAGGGTCCATAGGAGAAATGACCCTAACATCCTAGTTTTCAAATGTCATAATGCAGTTTTTGAAGTTGATAACTACCATGCTATAATTATCCCATCCAATCCCTAGCAACGTGGGATATGAACCACTATCTTCTACAACTTCTATCACATCAAAATCAGCATGCGTTTTCATACCTTCAATGTCGACAACCAAGTTTGAAACACAACCAATGGGATGAACCTTCTCCTAGTTTGCTAGTCCGAGTTGTACCGATGACCATTCCAATGTTGGATTTCCCATCAACTACCAGGTTTTCTTGGTCCAGAATGACCGAGTCAACATCATAGTCTCCAATCTAGATTTTCATCCTCATCTCCTTACCTATCTTCCTTTTTTGGAAGGAATTCACAGCGGAATCCTTCACTGTCTTATCTGGGTGGTGCAATAATGTCTCAAGCTTGACAAGGGTGTCATAGTCCTTTGCTAGCGATAGACAAATTTCAAAAAAATTCGGCAAGGTACCATGCTGCCACAATGGTCCTGTCTCTACAGATGGATCGAAAGCAAATGGAATATCAATAATTGGTAACTTACCCGAATTTCACCCGATTACATTCTTTGCGTCAAAGAAGGTATCTTTCTCTATCGCAATATCAAATGCGACCTTCTTCTTACCAGCAAGCTGAACTTGTAGCCGTGGTCCATCGTCTCCAGTTGTCGCACCAGCATGAGTGACAATCCCAACATTGACATCCTTCATCCATGGCTCGACTTGAATAGTGGCAACTGTTGATCCTTGATTTAAGTTCAAAGGCAGAATCTGATTCAATGGTTGATTCGTCGATTGGTTCTATGTCTGAGGTGGGCTCGGGGTCTAAGTCTGCGGTGGGACCTGGTTTAGCATTATCAGTTGCTTATGTACTTTAAATGCAGGATGATTCTTATTCTGCGCATTCTGTAACTGAGGAATATTTCTTGCCTGCCATTTTGTTATCAACTAAGGGAAACTTTCAACATTATGATCACTAGTTGCACAGTAAGTGCACTGCACATGAGGGAACTCCCTTTGGTAATGCCAAGATACCCCACAGGTGTAGCACTGGATTGATTCATGACCTTGTCCTCCTCCTCGGCCAAATCCTCCTCCTCAACCTATGAACCCTCTGTGGAATCCTCCTCGAACTCCTCCTTGCTGAAACTTTGGTTGGTCCATTTGTTGCTACAATGGGTTAGGTTGTTGCTAGACATAGTGCATGGATTAAACATATTGTGGTTGATTATACTATAGTTGCGGTGCCTGGTTATACTGTGGTTGTACCACCATTTGTAGCTGAGGTGCAAACTGTGGCTATGCTATAAAATGTTGCTGTGGTTGCGCAGGGACAAACTGCAATGGAGGTGGTGGTGTATACGACACCTATGCTACTAGTTGTACTACTTGCGGCTGTGCTTGCGCTGTCTGGGGATCCTCGCCTTTCACAAATTATGAATCGTACATCCTTTCCTGGAGTAAATCATAAGCATGGAAGTTTTTGTCGTCATGTCCAACTAACTGACAAAATGTACAGTACAAATTTTTTGCCTTGGTAACCATCTTTTGCATGTAATCACAGTTCTCATCTCGATGCCCATAGACCTGAGATATGCGACACCATGGTACACCAAGCATAGCTTAGTAGATTTGGGGCTCCCGATAGAAAATAATTCCGAAACGTCAGACAAGTGTCCTTGGTATGTCCTCCTTCATGGCAACGGGTGCACCAAAGATCATTATGATATTCCTTGGCCTTTTTGATATCTTGCACTTCGAGCATCAAATTGGCCAACTGTGCTTGAATTTGGTTCATTCTGATCGCAAAATCTCCTACTGGTGACGCCTCCAATTTCATCGCGGTCTCCAGAACCTCGCTCTGTGTCACAATATTTTGTTGCATTAGCGATTTTCCAATATGCAGGACAAGCACAACAATGAAACATTCCTTGTATTGAACATCGCTCATCCGAAAACTGACCCAAGCCATTAATGTCTTAAACCACTGATCAAAGTGCCAAATCATCTCATTGGGGAACCGTTTGACCTCCTTCAATTCAGTAATATACCGAGCCTCAGATTTTGGCTTCTTGAATTCTTCAAATAACCCCATTTGGATCTCATCCAATGTCTTTGCAGTACCCTCTTGCGGTATCTGTGTGAATCTCATGAACCATTCCAACGCACGAACCCTTAGAGTAGTGGCCAACTTACTTTTACTCACATCATCATCGATAGTTTGTCGGGCGGTCTAGATCACCTCACATAAGAACCAATACTGCTTTGGGTCGTCAGTGTCGTTTTCATTGAATATTGATCACTTCATTTTGTTGCCCTCCATTCTGGGCCTTCTTCCTCCTATTGTTGCTCTATGACTAGACTGTTGTTGACATGTCGGGAAAGTTGACACAGAGTGTGTATTGTTTCCTTGCGGTGGAGTAGTGCACGGAGGTGTCAGCATGTTACTACTAGGGTTTGATCATGTTGTTCTTCCGGGCGTAACCTGTGCCAGGTCCTCCTCATCATCACAAAAGGGTCACTTCGTCCTGTGTGGTTGTTCTTCATGGTATTGCACTTCGATCATGGTAGGACCTTCTCCTGTCCTTTGCCTCTTCTCTCAAAACCTTGCTTCTCCCCTTATACAACCACTTGTTTCCTCAACAACCTTCACATTCTCACCAGAACTCATGCCCATCTACCCCTTACCTTTTCATGCATCCCCCCCTTTTGTTGTGGTGCCTACATCCTCCGCACACCAGAGTTCCACTACTCTTGGTCCATCTTCAGAATACCTTTTTCACAGATCAGTTGCTTAATGGCTAGCTGCAACAACAGCAAGAACCTTCCTCAAGTTCCACTAAAGAACTCTCTTTCTGCTTCACTAAAGGACTTATTTGTGTCGACTACAAACTCGGTGATATATCCTTCTAAGATACTATCCAACCACACTTCAACTACCCGTGATGCCTTATTATTGGTTTCTTGTAACTCCTGGATCAACTCTAGGGTCTAGGATGTCGGCTCTCCTCCTTGAAAGTTTGTCTTCTTCTTAGTGAACTTTGCCAACCATTCCTACAAGAGGATAGGAAATTCACAAAGAACCATTCGTGAGGACCATCATGGATATACCTGTCCATCCAGTGGCCCGTCGGCAACTTCAGATTTCGATTTTTAGCTGCGGAAAACTCCTGCAATTTTAGATCAAACCATCCTTTGATCTCCGGTTGAGTCGGATGCCAAAACATATCCTCCTCTTAACAACAAATCAGGTCCTGGGAATAGAACCATTTGTTGGTGAAACCCACCAACAAAGCCTCGTTGAAAAGGGTTCCCACTTTGTCGATTCCCTACACCGAAATCTCCCTGAGCATCGACCCAGACAAGTTTTACCCTTCCCATCAACGTCTACAGAGCAGATGAGGTCTCACCCGAGGCGTTCAAGGGAGAGCTGTTGTAACAAAGTTTCTGACAGTGAGGAGGGAGGATACAGGGATCTAATGGAAGGTCACCATGACTGCCCGATCCAGAGCTAGCAGTCGACTTTACAATATTTCTTTAACTTGCATAGGGTATCCATAACTTATGTAATCATCGTATCATCACACAGTTATCACAATGTCACAGAATTATTCATGAAACATATCTACTCATTGCATAACAGACAGTAGCAAAAAAATAGATTGCATCGACATAGCAGCAAAATAGAACACATTGATATAGCAGGAAGAGACTAGATCACATCTACATTATGTCATCATAACAGAACAGATCGCAGCATC
The DNA here is from genome assembly GCA_001517045.1 of Pseudotsuga menziesii. NCBI lineage: Eukaryota > Viridiplantae > Streptophyta > Pinopsida > Pinales > Pinaceae > Pseudotsuga > Pseudotsuga menziesii. The sequence goes on along the minus strand of LPNX011206279.1, from coordinate 605,191 downwards.
ACAACATATCAGATCACAACAGCAATAATAGACAAGATCGCAACATCGATAACAAACAAGATTTGTGCCACAATCACCATATCATATTAATCTTGTGCAATGGAATCACATTACACAATTTTTCTCCAAAACCAGAGACTGCATACATCAGGAGAAACATAGATCAATGACAGGAACACAAGAAATTCTTCACAAAACCAGATCGTGCGAAATCTTATGTCTCGACTATCCTCTAATGCGATTCTCCTAGACTCGGTCAGTAGCTCTAATCATGACTCTTTTCTATTTGAAAAACTAGATCTATAAATAAGCTTGTGCCGTTACATTGAGGGTCCACTTCTAACTAACTTATAACCGCTAATGACCTATTATAGCAAAACTTGGTCAAATAACATTAAAAATATTCAAAGCGGTTATTCGTTCACCCATTGCACTGATCTATCCTTGTGCGGTACCACGTGAGGTTGCGTAGATGCCGTGATGCTGCACAACTCACTTACCCAAAACCCCTGTCAACAGTTGGGTGGAACATTGCAATGGCGTAGCTAGTTGGGGGATAGCTCAATTACAACATAATTATTTACTTTTATTGTTGTGCTTAACCTCTGCAAACTATTGTTTTATGAATTAATATGAGCATGTTGAATGTTTGAATGCTTGAATGGATGTTATTGCTTCCGCTGTATATTGCATGTTTTATACTCCCGTATATGTTTTTAATTCAATGCATGTTCATGGGGTTATCTTGCACATTTGATAGTAGCAGTGTCATGGTTGTGTCCTCTTCATCTTCGGTATGAGGGGTGGAGACATGACAGTGTGGTATCAGAGCACTAGTTGCGGCTTTGGGCCTCAATGGGCCATGAAGAACCAGCCTCTGAATTCAGGAAAAGAGAAACAGATAGGAGAAATTTTGAAACATTTCTCTAAGTATAACAATATAGCCTATCGGCCCAGTAAATTGAATTGAGCCGATACGTCGGTTGTATTGAGCCGACATTAGCGGTTGCATTGACCAGAAGGGAGCCGATACATCGACTGTGTTTCCAAGTGTTGAGCTGACAGTAGGGGCTTGGTCTCCGAGAGGGAGTCGATACGTCGACTGAGATCATTGAAGAAGAGCCGCAGTTGTGGCTGCGTGGCTGAAGGTGAATCGCAATGGTGCCTAAGGTGGCTGAAGGCAAGCTGCAGCAGCGGCGGGGATGCCAAGAGGTAACCGACATGGATCGCGTCCTCAATGGTGGAAGGCTCAGTGAGATGCGAAGCTGATGCATGTCGACTGAGTCAATCTAATGACAATTTTTCAAAAAAAAATCTAAGTAAGGAAAATTGGATGAGAAAGACGGAATTTCTTCCGCAACGGCGAATGGGAGATGGAAATTCTTCCGACGCGGCGGGTGGAAGTCAAGAATTATTTCACAACGGCGGCTGGGAGGCAGAAATTCTTTCGACAAAGTGGGTGGAAGTCAAGAAGTCTTCTACAATGGGGGATGGGAGTCAAAAAAGTTTTTGATAAGCACCAGCGGAGAAAAGGAAGAAGGAGCCGACGAACAGCGGCGGAAAAGGGAAAATCAAGCCAACGCAATGGGTGAAACTTGGAAATTTTTCACTACGGTGGAAGGAGAAAGGCAAGATGAGTTGACACATCGGAAGAGAAAGGGAAATGGAGCTTATATGTCGACTGAGTTTCGTCGATCGATGGAAAAATGAAATTTTCTCCGAATAGGGATTTTCCAGTGGGGTTTCAGGGGCCATAAAGATGAAAAACAATGGCAGTGAGTTGTGCACTAGATTGTGCAAAATAGAAAGATTTACAAAAAATATATATAAATATTGATCAAAACATAGTTGTCATCTTCTTTATTCAAATTTGATCACTATAGGAGTGCCAAAAATGAAAAGTGTTCCAAGATTCCTAAAGTTATGTACAATAATAATTATAAGACAAAAACTTGAGTTTTGAATTATGCCTTGTAACACCCTGATTTTGACCCCGTGGTATTGAATTGCATATGATGTAAATATTGTATTTAATCATGGTGTGGAGCCCAAGGAAAAGGCCTCACCATGGATTTAGTGTCTTACGTATCGGTGATTAAAATCGATGCCGATGGTTTATGTGCTAGCTAGGGACAATATGTTTGAGACATCATGTAAAATGCAAGTTAATAAAAATACCACAACTAGCTATGTGCCGCAACGTTAAAGAGATGGTGGCATGATTTCAAAAGGAATAGGGAGGGGAAACATTCAAACCCTTGAAGCCAATGGGTAAAATACAAATGTCTAAGGGAAAACCAATAGAGTGTTCAACTACCCATTTTGTCTTTTGTGCCCAGTCATCTCTAAGTTGGTGGAGAAAGATATTTCCTTGAGATGGGAAAGGTATAGAGTTCAAATTCGAATTTCAGAAGTCACCCATTTTTGGAAAGTGTGTTTTTGACTTGTGGGGCAAGTAAAAGCTTGGGAATTCATGCCCAAGCCATTATGCACCCATGCCTTTAATTTCCTCACCCATTCTCACTCACGTGGGCTCTCTCACATAGCTAAAGATAGCTGGGGAATTCTCCCTCGTGTTTTTGTTGTTTTTTTTCATTTTTCCATGGCAGGGAATTCGATTGGGCAATGCTCAATGGCTGGGATCCTCCCTCGTATTTTTTGTTGTGGTTTTTTCTCATTGTCATAGTTGGGAAATCTAGTTTTTGTTTTGATCAGTGAATGTGCAGTAGTGATTCACGTTTTGGGGGTTTCAAGAGGTCATTTTCGATCTTCCTCACAAAGTTGAGCTTGTTGGTCATTTTCCCCATGATTTCCTAATATTTTCCTCACTGTTCCATGCCCATAAATTTGTTTTGGTGTTTCTCAGTGGCTAGAGAGCCAAGATCTCCTATTTTTGGTGTGAATGATGGTTGTTTTTGCTCCAGCAATGCTCAGAGACATTTTCTAAGATCAGATTTGAATTTGGGGGTTTGTGGTGGCTGAATTTCCTCCATAATGCACAAGAACGTTTCCTAAAAATGTATTTTCTCTTCCAGGGTTTTGTTCCCCTCATCTATTTCGTTTTGGTTTCCCATACACGTTTTGCTCATATCCAGCAGTTGTGTGTAGTTGTGTTTTGATTCATTGGTTGACTGTGTGTGTGATGCAAAGTAGTTGCTTGGCTGAGTAAGTCCAAGAGACCCATCTATTAAAGGGTATGACAGTGTTTGGGTGTGATTGTTGGCTTGGTTGAGTAATTCCCAAGAACCGTTATGATATTGGCTTGTTTCCCTAGTAGCCTGATAAACCCAAATGTATTTTTGTCTTTGGCTGCGTTTTGATATGTATTTGGCTATGTGTATGAGCCTATTGTACCTTAGTTCCTTGTGGAATCATGCCCAGCTCGAGGGTGGAAGTGGTGCTGAGAGATTGATGAGCACACTAGCCTATGGTTGGGTGGAACGTTGCAGTGACATAGCTAGTTATGGGACAGCTCAATTACAAGATAAGTATTTACTTTTATTCTTGTGCTTAACCTCTGCAAACTATTGTTTTATGAATTAATATGAGCATGTTAAATGTTTGAATGCTTGAATGGATGTTATTGCTTCCATTGTATATTGCATGTTTTATACTCCTATATATGTTTTAATTCAATGCATGTTCATGTTTATGTTCATGGGGCTATCTTTCCCATTTGACAACAGCAGTGCCATGGTCGTGTCCTCTCCATAGTCGGTATGAGAGGTGGGGACATGACATGGATATTTAAGGGATGATTGAACTACTACATGATGGAATATTGTAGTTCAATTATTAATAAAAGAATAAAGTATATAGCCAAGTTAGTAGGTCGAGTCTAAATAGGAGTGAGTTTTAGAAAATTAGGTAGATAATGAAAATTTAATAATTTTTTTCTATATACTATGCCATTGTTTGAGTAAATGATGTTGAGATATAGATAATGTTGTGCTATTGTAGTGTTGTATCATCATACTAAAATGGTGTAGTAGTTTTGACAAGGTGCACAATATTCAAATTTAGGTAAAAGGGTGAAAGGCCCATAAGGTATAAAAAGCTTCGGGAAATGGTAGAAGCCTAATCAATGTCACCACAACTAACGGAAATGATAATTATGATGGCCCTTGGTGTAGGGATAGGGATTTCTACCCTAGTAGATGACATGCAGATGGATCTAACACCTTCTATGCTATCGTAGCCTTAATCTTATGGGATGTAAAGCTAGGGTATGATCATGGAGAAATTAGATTCATGAGTATTGTGCTCGATGTGGTTCCTTGGTCAGAACACAAATTGGTTATTTTATATTTTATGTTCCATGATGGTCTTGATGCTAGTGTTGGTCATGCAAGAGTTGAAGACACAGAGTTTGAAGAGTCGCACCCTATGATGGACATGTAGGATTAGTTGATTAAAATTAATGAACTAAGAACAAACTATCTGGTACTATATAGAAGAACAATTCCTTGATAGAATGTGATTGATGAAGAATCCATACATGTCAGTCCCTAGAGCTTCGAGGAACCTAATAAGTCATATTATTGTTCATTTTTAATGTAAAGTAAAGTAGAGGAGTTTGTAATTCTAGTCTAGGCTCTAACAAATGCATCTTTGATGCCACCATTATTCCAAATATTTGCAATCTTATGTTAGTCCAACTATTTGCAGTCTTTTGTCTTTTTATTATGCTCTACCTTGTGGATTTTCTACCTTCACCCAATTGGTCACTTTGGTCTCAACATCACCATTGTGATTGGTATCTTCCTTAATATAGGTTACATGCTTGAAGGGTTATGTGAGGATGGAATAGTTGAACCTAACTTAGGAGGAAGGGGTATCACAAATATTGAAATGGAGACCATATCCTTCTTGTATTCCAACAGTTCCATATGCAAAGGATTTTATGATGGCTTGGGGTCCACACATAGTCCATGAGTCATAGAGGAATTATTGCCAAAAATATATATGTGAAGCATGATTCACCAAGGAACTTACCACTAAGGAACCTTTCTTCAAAAAATATTTTCACTAATGCACTTCACTAAGATGGCTTTCACTACTACAACAAGTATGCACAACATCACACGCTTATCATATAAAACTGTCATCGTGACAAATTCATCCATACTTGACTATTTCCATGTGTTGGTTGCTTAGGGCATATTCCTCTTGGATAAGGAATGCCTTTAAACCTCAATTTCCACCACAAGACAGCAAGGGAATTGTCACTTCATCATTCCAAATCTTAGATTCCCTATGGAGGGCTTGTGGTGGTAATTTGGGGCCCCACATATGGAGCATGAGCTTTTAGAGGCAAATGTTACAACTTAAGACCATAGTTTTGACTATATTTTAAGTCACGCATCAAGAACCATCCCCTATGTGCAAGTTTTCAAAATGATGACCATATCTCACATGTATACTATGTGTTTTCTACATAGATTCATGTTATGTGATGGTCCATGACCCCGTAAACAAATGGTGTGAACTTAGGCCATAAATTTAAACCATACACCATGGTGTGGGCCAAGAGATCCATTATCGATGTTATAAATAGATATTGTGTTATTCCCTCCATAGATATTATGTGTTGTCTCAACGCCTTACTACGCATCACTCGTGAGACACATTGTTACATCTAGGCTAGAAATTCCATACGCGGTTCTTATGTGGTAGTCTAGGTTAACATGCATGGACCATCAACCCCATATAAAATTAACATAGAATAATACCCTAAACTTATCCCAAGGAGAGTACACCTAGTTTGTCTAAGAAAATGCAAGTCAAAACAAAAACTATTGTATTATGATTCAAATTATTTATTATTGTCATATTTTGAAATATATCCTTTGAAATGTATGGATGAATTGCAAATTTTATGAGAAAACAAAATGAATGATTTATTTTCTTCAATATGTGTCAATGTGTTCATAACTTGATAGGTACACAAAATATATAATAATGTGTGAAATTGTTGTTTAGAATCCATGACAATTGAATCTGTTGAGAGGACATATGTGACCATTCAGAAGTATTTATACAATGTGCTCTTGCGTATTTATCCAATCAGTCCTTTAGCCATATTGAATTTGACACACATAACTAATAATGCTCCTACTTGGATATATGCACACATGTTTTGGTTGGTCAAGAGGGGGTGGTGATATTCCCCTTACTAGGATTCAATTCCACCCAAGAGTGTTGTATGTTTTAATCTGTGATATAGAGAAAGAGATCTATGTGTGGAGTTTTCTTTGTAGTGCAGCACAATGTCCCACCTCTTGATAGGTGGTTGGTGTCCAACACTTAAGTAGAGAGGAAGCACAAATCGACATGTCATAGTTATGCCGTGCCACATGGTAGGTGAGGGATGATGTCTCAATCTACAATGATGCAACACATCATTTGTGTGTCAAGTTGGTCATCTGTTAAAGTGTAAAAGGGTCCATGTGCAAGTGAAGGCCATGTGGCTTGTTAAGGTGGCAATGCCACAGAATCTACACGAGGTCCCATATGGTAGGAGAGATTCCCTTGGTGCTATTATGTTTGATTTTGAGAGAAGAAATGACAAAAAAGAAACCCATTGATAACTATGGCCCCTTTGAAAAGTTCTAAAGCAATGAAGTTGCCTGGACCATTTTTATACCTAATACCTTTGTAAAAATAGTTGATTTGTTTATAGTTGTAAGATTGATTTCAAAATAGGTTTATCTAAGTCGTATTCTGGTATACAGATCTCACTGTCGTTGTCTACATAAGAATAAATCATTGATACTTCAATTCAAAGCTACACAATCCAAATCGCATGCCTCATTGAACACATGAAAGAAGTAGAGCTACACAATCCCAATCTCTTGCCTCATTAACCACATTTAAGAAGTGATTATAGGAAATGATTAAGGACTCCACAAGATCTGTGTCTAAAGTGCAGAGAGAAGGCTGAAATATGTTTAGATTTATAGGTATATGGAAGAATCACAAGACTCAAACCCACACCTAATTACAATATGATGGATAAGCTTACCTTGTTGCAAAGCCTCTAGTTGCACTCTTGCTAGAAGCACCATGGTGACTGAAGTGGGATTCACATCTGCAACTATGATTGTAAAGCGCCAAAGCCTCCTCGGCATGTACATTTTGAGCATATCCTACAATCAGTGCATTCAAGGAGACAAAATCTTATTTAGGAATTTTTTCAAAAATTTTGCTTGCTTTCATTAAATCCCCACATTTTGCATACATGTATATGAGGGTACTTACCACATAAACATACATTTTAATACCATATTTCACTACATGATCATGAATACTTATGCCCTCTTGTAGAGCTAATAGCCCATCACATTCCTTGAGAACAAAGGGACAAGTAAATTATTTGGTTGGACACCTACCGGTTCCATCTAGTTGTAAAGTGTCAATGCTTCCTTAGAGGGTTTGTTCCAAGCATATTCCCTAATCATTTCATTTCATAATAAGAAATTTCGGTGGCATATCCTTTTAAATATCAGACATGCGTCATCCATTCTCCCAGAGGAAACATAGGAGTTCAGAAGTTTGATTTTCAAACTAGTTTCTTACTCGATTCCATTTGTGCTCATGTCGGAAGGGAGCTAATTGACCTTGGATCTACCAACTATCACAAAGAGAAAAAAAATTGGATCTGCCAACTATACAGAAACCAGTTTTTCTCCAGTCCATGACATTATCATATATTTTTGGCAGGACCCTACCAAGAGCATAGCCAAACAATGGATTATGGGTTAATCTTAGTAAAAATCAGGTTTAGGTTTCAAATAGTGGTTGTCATCATATTGCTGCCAACTATAGACTCAAAATCAAACAAAAAATTCACCATTGAACCTTCCATTATCCATTGAGGCACGCACTCTGTACAATCAACACAGTGCCACCAAATCAGGTGACTTCTAATAGCAAACCTAGCTCTAACTCTAGACCTAGAAGGAGGTTGTGTCACTAAAGGTCAATGACTTAGCTAGCCCCTAGAAATGATAAAAAATATCCTTCCCATCTACATATCCCCACAAAAAAGTACAAGAAATAAATTACGACTCCAAGGATGAAGGGATACACAGAATACACCCTAGGCTGAAAATCCTTGTCATAACATTATATGGTTGAAGAAAGATGATTTTGAATTTGTGGAAACTAGTGCTAAACTATATGTTCTATGTTTTACAGTATTCTCTTATATATTTTGATTCTTTTTTTCTAAGCACCAATGGCATAGCATGCATGGAGCCAATAAGATTAAGGTGTGCCAACATGCTAACTATTTTGTTGTAAATTGCGTATAAATTTTCCAATTTAAAGAAACGATTGTAGGATTTAAAAGAAAAACAACCAAAAAAATACATCATAGGTTGTAGCAAGCCATTTATCCATGGAACTCCCAAATGTGATTCTTTGATACACTGTATATGCTATAGAAAAACTAGTTGCTATGGCAGGAACATGACACATTCCCTCCTGGAAATTTTTTGGAAAGTTCCAGCCAAAAAATTATTGGGAGAAACAATGTACACTTATACTTAAAGAAAGATATATTTCATATTCAGACTTAAGTTTGATTATTTAAAAATGCAATAATGACAAACTTATTGCACATAAAGCCATCAACTTCTCATGCTTAGCTTTTCAAGTGATACATAAAAATTTAGACAAATTGGGGTTTTGTTAGCATAATTAAGAGTTTTGAATGTTGTAATTACCTGTAGGCTACAAGAAATGTTTCCCTGGTCAGTACCTTAGTCACAACACCCCTTGAATTTCCAAATTGTTTATAACTTCATCTATTTTGGGTTAACACCTAACTCCATGTATTTATGTGTTGATACTTCTCTCTTGTTTATTCAACGCTCATTTTAATAAATATCACATTCATTTCTGACTGATTTAGTGAGTTTCATTCAGAATTTATTTAAAAATAATATTTCACTTTGAAGTTAAAACATGCATACGCAAGTTTTCAGTGTAAAAACGACACACATTTGGGCAGGGTACCCAAGAAAATTAGTTTCAACCCAGAGATGTATGAACAATAGGTCCATATTTCATATAGTATTGTCATGACATTTTGCATATATGTGATTGATATTCTCTTTATGGAATATAGATAATGTATGGATGGATGCTAAGACTATGTCATTATATAAAATTGATATTGGTTATTGTTGACAATCGAACTAAATTTAACTTGTAGGAAAGATCCACGGGAGGAGGTTGATGTGACTTGCTCTGATGACAAGTAATGAAGTATGCATATCTTGTCTATGCTTAGAGGGAGCTGAGTGTTGAGGTATAGAGGGATTAAGATGATCCACGAAATGTAGAATCAGTTATCCTAGATATTCATCCTCCTAGGTGTCAACATAGAATCAACAAAAGAGAATCTTCCAGACATTTCTTATTGATGGATTGTTCCTTAGTATATTGGAACAAATGGTAAGTTTAGAGATCAAGAGGGAGCCAATTGTTCTCCTAAAACCCCAACATAATGGGATTACGAAGTAAATATGTGATATCCATTGAGAAAGTTATTCAGAGAGCCTCCTAGTCATATAGAAGTGAGCCAATTCTATGAGTCATCCCTTTAAGATGAGCAAAGGGAGGAGGACAGGGATTATTCAGTTGATATCTTTGAGAATCCTATTGTGAGGCTTCAAGGTTGCTCTGGTTTGATATCTCAGATAAGCCATGTCATTGACTCAGAATCCTCCACTTATGCGGAGGCATCCAAACAACAAGTTTGGAAAGATGTTATGAACTACAGTTAATAATGACATGTGGAAAGTGGTTCTTAGCTAACCTTAGATTTGGAATTGGAAATAGGTTGATTCCACGAGTTCAAAATCCTACTAAGATGAGAGCATCAACAACATACATGAGGATTCCAGCTCCGACGCTCCATTGGGAGTTCATATCCCCTGTCTTTGAACATGTTTTTGAACACATGTGCCTAAGAAATGGGTATATACCTATCCCTAATGGAACACAATGTGTCTGATTGTAAGTGCAGAAGAGGTAAGTGAGGTAAATGTTTTGAATGTTTTGAATTTTTGTTTTATGTTTCCAATTTTTCATTATTTTTTATTTTATTTTATATATATATATATATATATATATATGAAAATATTTGTGTGGTTTTCTTAGGTTTTGGTTTTTCCATTATATCTCATATTTTGTGTCCCCTCTTAGACCATGGTTTAAGGATGAAATATAGCGTACCTATTAGGCCATAAAATTTATCATTGGGGTTTATAGGAAATGTGTGAGGCTCCAAATCATCATGCATGTACTTCATAAGAGATTGTTTCCTACAAGTGTGATTTGGTGGAAATTTCATGGTTGATAAAACTAAGCATGATCCTTGGGGATCATTCCATATGTAGAGGTTGGAATTGAAGGTATTGAGCCATAAAATTTACCACTAATACTCATGGATAATGCATGGGATATTTAACCACCATGCAAACCTATCAAAGCGTATGTGGCCCCACTCCCACCCCACCTTATCCGCATGGGACTATTTTGCAATTCGTCGACGGATTTTTGTCCTCAAAATGTGGAGATGTTGGGGTTTCCTCTACAACTGAAGACACTCCTACATCCCGAGACCTGAGCTTTCCCATAGCACAAAACAAAGATATTCGATAAAGTCTATAAAATTTCATCACCTGGCTTCGCAGTAGGTAAAATGAAAAATAATACTCAAATATGTCAGTTAAAGGGAGTTTCACATAACAAACAAAATTGATTTAAACTTTAATAGAAATTTGACAAACCTCAAAAGAATCGTTGAAAATTGAACCAATTATTCTGAGTCTTTAACGAAAAATCCACCAATGCTATAAAACTTGAGCTGCTAACTACTTTTTTCCTTGAGAGATGTCCACTTATAAGGCCAAATATGTAAAATCATTTGATCCACTTCTTCAAAGTAACACTATGGGAATTATTGAAATGCTTGTTGCTTCATTCCATTTTAAACCAAGACCAAAATGCCCTTAAGAGTACAAAGAAAGTTAGCTTTTGTGTTAAGATTGATATCCACTTCTTGTGCCTTGGATGTTCTTGGTAAAAATGAAGGTATGGATTGGGGGGTTATCCAAAATAACCTTGTAGGGTGACATTTTGGTAGCACCATGATAGGCGGTATTGTACTAACTTTCTGCAAGGGGGGTATAGCGAGGGTGGGGGAACTACTAAACCCAATGGACATAGCAGTCGATGTAAAACCCAATGGCTAACAATATTTTTATGGTCAACACCTCACCACCTCTATTACTTGTTATTAACTCCAATATCTCAAGTTTTGCAGCATCCAGAAGTATTATGACATGTATCATCATTATGGACATCGATGTTGTCATCATCATCATCATCATCAATGCCATATGGTACATCAACATCATCTTGATCATCATTCTCCTTCTCATCATCATCGTCAACATTAAGTACATCATCAACAAAATAATCGTCATCATTGTCATTATGGTCACGCATATGCATGCCATTAGTGTTCTTAACCACTCATCGACATTATTATTCATTTCATTTAATTGTTAAGGTCATTTATATGCCGTTACAGCCATTTCAATGATAACATGATTGTTTAGATGTCGTTACAGACATTTAGGCTCCATTAGAATCAATTAGGATCCAAAAGTGATACCACATGCTTAGTCATTGTTGACATCCACATCCACATCATCGTCATCATCATAGAATAATTACATCATATTCATCGTTGTAGTCATCATCAATATAATTGTGATAATAACGAGAAAGTAGCCATACTACCTCAAAAGAATGGATGATATAGTCTTATACTTATTAAATCATATCTGTACGCTCCATCATAATTATCGTAATGCATCCTCATCATGTTGTTAGGGCCAATCATATGCCATTAGGGTCTATCAAATGTTGTTGGGGGCAGTCAAATTCCATTAGAGAAATTTAGGTGACATTAAGCTAATTTACCCCTTGTTAGGATTAATCAAGATCCAAAAGTGCCATGATTATGATCATTTAGGTTCCACTATGATAAATAAAGATCCAAAAGTACTATCACATGAGTCATGATCATTGACATTGACATTGATATATCTGATGTTATATCAGACGTTTTCTGAACACAATTCCTAGCTCTAAACCTAGTGCAATTCCTAGCGCAGATCCTTTCAAAAATTCTGGCATTATTCCAGGCACTATACCTAGCGCTATGTTGGATGTTTTCTAGGTGCAATTCCTGGCTCTATACTTGGCGCTATGTTGAATGTTTTTCCTGCCAAAATTCATGGTGCAATTTTTGTCGCTAACCCTAGATTAATATATGGTGCTATGTTATTCAGGACATTTTTTTTGGAGGCTATTCTTGGCATTATATGGGATTCTTTTGTGGACTCTAATTGGGACGTTAATTGTGATGCCAATTATCATCCAAAATAGTGCCAAATTTTAAAAAGGGATGATAATTGGGATGCTAATTAGGATTCTAATTGGGATGCTAATTGGGACGCTAATTGGGATGCTAATTAGCATCCAAAATAGTGCCAACTTTTAAAAAGGGATGTTAATTGGGATGCTAATTTGGATGTTGATTGGGACGATATTTGGGATGTTAATAAGGACTCTGATTGGGATGCTAATTAGCATCCAAAATAACACCAACTTTTAAAAAGAGATGCAAATAACGCTATTAAAAGCGCCATCCTGTGGAAAAGCATCCACTTTGTCCAAAAAATGATGAACAATACATTAAAAGTGATAGTGGACGCTAAGAAGGAATCTAAAAGAGATGCTAATCACAGGGTTTTGTCGTAGTGAAGTGCCATTGAAAGAAAAAGAAATTGACAAAAAAATCCTTGCCATCTAGCGAAAGGAAGAAGTTGAACTTCGACTAAATCTAGATGTTTATGGCTAAAAGATGGAGATCAGAACTCCAAGTTCTTCCACTATCAATGCAAAGAGCACAATAGGAAAAATACAATAAAAGAGATCTCAAAAGAAAATGGAGAAAAAATAATTGACCCTAAGCAAATAAAAAGGGAGATAAAAGAGAATTTTGAAGATCTGTATTCTAGTAAGGATATTGTCTCCTAGGAGGAATTTCTCACTCTCATCAATGAAATTCATTTGTTTATAAAGTATGACCTTTACTCTCTTACTCAACCTATCACTTTCGAATAGGTTTGCAGAGCAGTCTGAACCTTGCATCCAGACAAGGCTCCGGGACTAGATGGATTCTCCATAATTTTTTATAGAAGCTGCTGACACATAATCAAAAAAGATATAGTAAGAATGATAATCTAGTCTAAATCTAAATATAGGATCGGAGGTGCCACAAACTCCACTTTCTTTGCTCTTATTCCCAAGGAGAAGAGTACGACTTCCATTAAAATATACAGGCCTATTTCCTTGTGCAACTCCTCCTATAAAATCCTTTCCAAATTCATCTCTAATAGAATCAAGAAGGTCATACCACTTCTCATATCATAAAACAAAGGAGGCTTTATAGCTGGAAGGTAGATTTATGACAAAATTTTGCTGGTTCAGGAAGCTATTCATTCAAGCCAGAGTCACAAAGAAGCAAGTATGGATATTAAACTAGATCTTGCAAATGATTTTGATAGAATAAGGCACTCTTATATCTTTCAAGTTATGGAAAACTATGGCTTCCCTAATAATTTTATAATACAGGTTAAAGCCTGTGTAAGCAAGCCTTAGATTGGTCCCCTTATAAATGGTCGACCAACCTCTTTCTTCTAAGCTCAAAGAGGAATCTGACAAGGATGCACAATGTCCCTCTTTCTCTAAATCCTTGTAGCAGACTCATTCAGCAGAAGACTTGACATATTGAAGAATGAAGGCAATCTCCAAAGAATTAGCTTTGGCATAGGAATACAACCAATCAACCACGTCCAGTTCGTTGATGACACTATTCTTTTGGGTAGTGGCTCGACTCAAATTTCTAGGCATTTCAAAATCACTTTGGACCTCTTCCTAAGAGCGTCTTAAATCCAAATCAATTCCAACAAGTCTTGGTTATATGGCTGGAATAGAAACCCTAGCATTCTCCATGAAATAGCCAACATCTTGGGAATAAAGATAAAACTTTAGTGGACCTCCTTCATATATCTAGGGGTCCCTGTAGTCAACAGGAAGTGTACTACCTAGATCTGGAGTCCTTTGATACATAAAATGAAAAAGAAAATTCAAGATTGGAGTAATATTTGGCTTAATTTAGCATGCAAGGCAGCTCTTATTAAATCCATCCTCTCCTCCTATCCCATTTTCTCTTGCACGATTTTCCTGCCTAAATCTGTAATCAACATTTTCATCATTGAGATGAGGAAGTTTTTATGGCAAGGTGGGAAGACTTAGGGGAGAAAATTCAATTTGGTAAACTAGGATACAGTCATGGAGGACAAACACAATGGAGGGATAGGAATCGGGGATCCTAGAAAAATGAACAACGCTCTAGGAGAAAAAATGGTGTGGAGGATGGTCACTAGAGAAAAGGAATGGTGGAAGGAGGTTATAAGGAAAAAATACATTAAAAAAAGATCTAAATGTTTAGATATTCCCTGGACATGTAACGGGACCTCCATATGGAGTCTCTGCAAAAACTTTGTTAGCCTAATTAAAGACAATATGTATTGGATTCCTGGGAAGGGAAGCAAAATCAACATTTGGTCAGTTCCCATCCTAGGACGATCTCCCTTAGATTCTAATGCTAATATCCTTATTCTTCAAAGGTTGATGCAAGATCAAGGCTTCAAAAAATTCAAAGATCTATCTATATGGGGTTTAAGAGGTGATTTGAATAGTTGGAAAAATCTAAATCCCCCACCCCACCTTCGTAAGGATTATGATTTCTTTGCTTCTCTTCTCCACGACATCGCCCCTCTTAATTATAGAGCCAGATATATAAGAGGTCGGGGAAAAACCAGGATTTACACAGTTAAAGAAGGTTACTATGTCTTGAAGCATAGTGGAGATAGACATCATCAAATAATCTAGGGGAAGGTTTGGAGCTCAGACAGTATCCCCAAGATCAACATTTTATTTTGGCTCTTGGAAAAAAATAAGCTTCTAACTGCATAAAACTTAAGAAAGTGTGGGATAAACGGGCCCTTAAGATGTAATATTTGTATTGAATAGGAAGAAACCTCCTACCATCTGTTTATTGAGTGTCCCTTCACAATTCAAGCCTGGAATCTCCTCCTAGGTCTTATTGGTAGGAACTTCTCTCTTCCAGGAAATCTCTCCATTCTGATCACAAACTAGAAAAGTTGTTATCTGGGGAGAATTGCGAAGAAGAAGACTCTTTGCATAATATGGAATACAGTTCATAAAAATGTTTGCTGGAAAATTTGGCTTTCCAGAAATAGACTCATTTTTTATAACAAAATGGCAGAACCACAACGAGCTTCCTTCAAAGCCATGAACATGATTAGCGAAAAGTTGAATTCAAAACAGGTCTCTTTTCCCCAATCTAAGAATATTAGTCCAAAATAACTAAATTGGTGTCAAGACATTCTTTCTCATAACTCTCTTCAAATCAAATCTCCTTCTGAGCTTCACTCTTGGGAAATCGGGAAAAAACTAGAAGAACTCTCTCTTTGGTGATTGAGGCAAAACTCAACCACCCTCTTTTTTGATGGCGCCTCAAAAGCCAATCCCAGGGAGGAAGGTGCGGGTGGGATCATCTTTGATCCCAGAGGGAATATCGTGTCAACTTATGACTGGGATCTTGGTTGAAAAACCAATAATGAAGCTGAGTGGCGAGCGATCTTATTTGGTTTGGAGTTGGCCAAGCAACTCAAAATCACTAAAATAATTGTCATGGGAGACTCCAAGCAAGTTATCCACAAAATGATCAATGGTTATAATAAAGGAGCAGTCAAAATTCAAAGAATATATGAGCGAATTCAGCAAGCCTGTGTAAATGTTCAAACCACCTTTTATCAAATCCTCAAATGTAACAACATCGAAGTAGATAAGTTGGAAAACCAATGAGCCAAGCTAAAAATGGGATTATTCGGGGCTAATGGTAACTTGAAAAATACAATTTATGTCCCCTAGGAACACTTGCAAGGAAGGAGGGGTCCAAGGGTGGACTAAGCTTGGCGCTTGGCCTTACCACAATGTTTCATTTAAAAAATAATTTATTTTTTATGATTGGGGGGAAGTACCGACTACCAGACGATCTAACAACCGATAGGTTGCATGGCCTCTAGCGTCCAACTATCTCTTTATCGCAGCCCATGTGACGATATTTAATGTAGTCTCAATCTTGCTTAAATGGATTAGATATCCCACGCGAGCCATGGAAGGCGCCTTCAAGAAGCCTCCTTCAGCCTCATTTGGTTATAACGCTTATGTTTCTCCTGGTGCAGTGACTAATTTTGTTAGTGTAGTGAACGGTTTTCTTGGTGCAATGAATGTCTTTGTCGATGCAGATATTGTCTGTGCAGTGACTGGTTTTTGTGGTGTAGTGAATGGTTTTCCTAGTGCAGTGAATGATCTTCTCAGTGCAGAGAATGTCTATGAAGTGAATGTTCCTCTTGTAAATCCCCTGCATTCATTCTCCTTAGCATTGCAGATAAGGATTGGATGCCCAGTTCTCAAGCGGAACACTCAACACTCATTGCACATTCAGAATTAACTCTTTTTCAAGTAGCTATGGAAGACAGGGATGTTACTTTGAATTATCTTCAGGCTTCCTTAAGAGATATCAAGCAACACATTCGATGGATCTATGACTTTATGAATCAGGAGGTTACAGAAGGGAGTTCAACCACTGAAGAGGTCAAGTGGATGGAAAAACAAATTGGAAATCACGAAGCTCGAATTGAAGACAACCACATATATTTGCACGAGCTAATGGGCACAACTAGTTACATGAAGGAGGATTTATATAAGCTGGTAAATATGAATCAAAGCATCCATTTTCAAGACTCACCTGTCAAAGATCAGCCAATGGAGAAAACTTCTGTAGTTCATCCAGTTAGAGACCCAAAGGGAAAGCAACAGGAGTAGTTCAAGTTCAAATGGTATTTTATGTTTTTCTACATCTTGGTTTTAGATGTCTATGTCCGTATATATCCTTCAAAGGGTGATAGAAGTATTTTTTGGCACAGTTGCAGATTTAAGTCAATAGTCTCTACTACAAAAAAATTCATGATTTTTCGGTAAAAACATTATGATCGGTAGGTATTAGGCCTATTATTTTGTATGTTTGGATGTTAGCAACCCTTTTATAAAATACAATATCTTCCTAGTTTTTGTTTAAAAAGAAAAACCTACCTAATGGCATTTTATTGGTGGGTTTTCATTAGTGATCAAATTTGGGTTTTAATTTCAGTTGGAAGGGTTTTGGAGCTCAAAGATGAAGGGCCAGTATAAATTAACTAAACCTTTTTTTCAGAAAAAATGCACAAAACAAATTTTTTTTTTTTTATCTTTTACAATTTTAAATAATTGAGCACCCTCTTATATTTACACAAAAAAATGATATATTTTCAATTAAATCTAATTTGAACACATTCTTTCGACATATTTGTAACATTAATTTTACTGTTTATTAAAATAACAACTATTTTATCGTATTTTTTAGAGTTGGATCACACTTCATTATACATAACAACTACTTAGACTATGCAATAACTATATTGGGACATCCACGTGATCTTATGCATAGTGCATGACTTTGTAATTATATATAGTCTTTAAAAAAAACTAGAACCATGACAAAATTAATTACTATTCACTACGTAGAAAATGAATCTACTAATAAAAACGAAGCTATAGGAAACCTACAACCAAAAAATAGATATAAAAGAAACAAAAAACTTAATTTAAACTAGAGAGAGGGAAGTCATCCAAGCCTGAGATACATAAGAATGGCGAGAATTGGGTGCCTAAGAAAAAAGAATACACAACTCAGAAAACATTAAAAAAAAATCCTACATACGAAACAAGTTAGCAACGCTAGAATCACCAAGGTTGAGGCATCTAATTTTTTTGTTCAATACTTTCCACAACAACACATAGGTAAGCGATGGAGGGGCAATGGAATCAATCCCGTGTCAATTGGAGCCTTCTAACTCACTGCATGTTTGAGTCTCAAAAATATGCCTTTTAAATTGAACCAAAACACCAAAATAAATTTGTTAATGGGTGGATTTGAGAAAGTTATAGGTGTGAGTAAATAAGAGCTCGGGTTCTAAAATTTGATATGTTTTGTACCCATCCACGATTTGACAAATAGACATTCATTGATAGGAAATTAAGTTATTTAATGAAAACAATTAATGTATCTATCTCTATGTCGAATTTATTTTCCATGTTCATGTAGGACAATACCCTCCTTATTGTCTTACCAAAAGGCATGAGAATGAGGAAGAAGTTACCATAAAAAAAACCACTCTAACTATATCTAAAATATCAGGTTTGGGAATAGTTAATATAAAAAACACCAACTATCCAAGTGGGTTAGCTCAATAAGTTTGAACCAACCAGTTTCAAGGCAGATATCGCTGAGAGATTATGGATTCAAGCCCATAGAATCCCTCTGGGTTAAGAGTACAGTTGTACCACAATGGAATTTACTCCAGACACCATTCATGGAATGCAAGGAAGCACTTGGAGGGTTTTCTAGAGGAAATTTTTTGGTGGAAAAAAGAAAGATAATACCACCAACCAATTGTCGATATAATATAATATTTACTTCCCTAGACTTGATCATATGTTGTTAACTTCTAGTATCAATAGGATTTGAAATAGGATTATATTGAAGGACGTCAAAACTTGTAATGGATTAAATTTAATTAATTAATCCTTGAGAGTCCTTGATTTTCATGGAGGTTGTTCTCCCTCTAGATTTATGTCTCCCCAACTAATAATTCCATAAAGGGGTGGTGACCTAGCTCATATTGAGTTATTATTTGAGGTACAGGCCCTATGAATTAAAGACACTACCTTTGGTTATTGCACTAGTTGCTTGAGGTGGTGAGAAAGATAATTTTATCAGCCCGATCATGATTCTTGGCCACAAAAATCCAATCATTATCACTAGCTATAAGAGCTCAAAGAACTTAGAGAGGGGGTGTTGTGCTTGAGCCAAAACGTTCTCAACATGCAATGGGTAGTTTATCTTGTGAGCAGTATTCTAGCACTTGAAATATGTATTTGGAATATTGAATAATCACATATATGTTCCCAGTTAGGAAGGTCAACGACTCAACCTGAACACTGATACAATTGTGGGGCCTATAAGGCTCATGTTACATAAAATCCCCAAGGAGTTTGCAAATAGTCTTGAAATGACCCATAACATATACAATGAATGGGGAATTACACCCAAACAAGGAAATGGAATTTAGTTACCTTATAGGCCATAAGTTTTCAACCCATACAAAGAAGACCACTAAGATATTTCGTAGTTTTGGCAAACCCGGAAATCATAGATAATAACTTGGAAAGAGTAGGGGTCCAATATCACAAAGAGAAAAAAAAGCTTGGATCTGCCAACTATACGGCAACCAGGTTTTCTTCAGTCCATGACATCATCATATTTTTTTTGCAGGACCCTACCAAGAGCATAGCCAAACAATGGATTATGGGTTAATCTTAGTAAAAATTTGGTTTATGTTTCAAATAGTGATCATATTGTTTCCAACTAGAGGCTCAAAATCAAACAAAAAGTAGCCATTGAACCTCCCATTAGCCATTGAGGCATGCACCTTGTACAATAAGCACAGTGCCACCAAATCAGGTGACTTCTAATTGCATACCTAGCTCCAACTTTGGTCCTAGAAGGAGGTTGTTGTGTCACTAAAGGTCAACGACTCACCTAGTCCCTAGAAATGATAAAAATTATCCTTCCCATCTACATATCCAAAAAAAAAGGGACAACAAATAAATTATGAATCCAAGGCTGAAGGTATACACAGAATACACCCTAGGCTGAAAACATTGTCACAACATTATATGGTTGAAGAAATATTATCTTGAATTTGCGGCAACTAGTCCTAGGTTTTACAGTATTCTCTTATATATTGTGATTTTTTTTCTAAGCACCAATGACATAGCATGCATGGAGCCAATAAGATTAAGGTGTGCCACCATGCTAACCATTTTGTTGTAAATTGCGTATAGTTTTTCCAACTTAAGGAAATTATTGTAGGATTTAAAAGAAAAACAACCATAAAAATGGATCATAGGTTGCAGCAAGCCATATATCCATGGAACTCCCAAATTTGATTCTTTGATACATTGTAGATGCTATATAAAAAAAAGTAGCTATGGAAGGAACATGACACATTCCCTACTGGAAATTTTTTGTTAAGTTCCAGCCAAAAAATTGTTGGGAGAAACAATGTACATTTATGATTAAAGAAAGATATATTTCATATTCAGACTTAAGTTTGATTATTTAAAAATGCAATAATGACAAACTTATTGCACATAAATCCATCAACTTCTCATGCTTAGATTTTTCAAGTGATACATAAAACTTAAGACAAATTGGGGTTTTGTTGGCATAATTGAGAGTTTGAAATGTTGTAATTGCCTGTAAGTTGCAATAAATGTTTCCCTGGTCAGTACCTTAGTCACAACACCCCTTGAATTTGCAAAATGTTTATAACTTCATCTGTTTTGGGTTGACACCTAACTCCATGTATTTATGTTTTGATACTTCTCTCTTGTTTATTCAATGTTCATTTTAATAAATATCACATTAATTTCTGACTGATTTAGTGAGTTTCATTCAGAATTTATTTAAAAGTTAAAACATGCATAAACAATTTTTCAGTGTAAAAAATGATACACATTTGGGTAGGGTACCCAAGAAAATTAGTTTTCAACCCAGAGATGTCTGAACACTAAGTCCATATTTATTATAGTATTGTCATGACATGTTGCATATATGTGATTGATATGCTCTTGATGGAGTATAAATAATATATGGATGGATGCTAAGACTATGTCATTATATAAAATTGATATTGGTTATTGTTGACTCTCAAACTAAATTTAACTTGTAGTAAAGATCCATAGGAGGAGGTTGATGTGACTTGCTTTGATGACAAGTAATGAAGTATGCATATCATGTTTATGCTTAGAGAGAGATGAGTGTTGAGGTAGTGAGGGATTAAGAGGATCCATAGAATGTAGGATCAGTTATCCTAGATATTCGTCCTCATAGGTGTCAACATAGAGTCAACAAAAGAGAATCTTCCAAACATTTGTTATTGATGGCTTGTCCCTTACTAGATTGGAACAAATGGTAAGTTTAGAGATCAAGAGGGAGCCAATTGTCCTCCTCAAACCCCAACAGAATGGGATTACAAACTAAATATGTGATCTCCCTTGAGAAAGTTATTCAGAGAGCCTCCCAGTGATATAGAAGTGAGCTAAGTCTATGAGTCGTCCCTTTAAGATGATCAAAGGGAGGATGACATGGATTATTCAGTTGATCTCTTTAAGAAGCCTATTGTGAAGCTTTAAGGTTTCTCTGGTCTTATATCTCAGATAATCCATGTCATTGACTTAGAGTCCTCCACTTATGAGGAGGCAACCATACAATAATTTTGGAAAGATGTTATGAACTACAGTTAATAATGACATGTGGAAAGTGGTTCTCGGTTAACCTTAGATTTTGCATTGGCAATAGGTTGATTCCATGAGTTCAAAAGCCTACTACGCTAAGAGAAAAAACTACATGAGGAATCCCACCTCTGAGGCTCCATTTGGAGTTCATATCCCCTATATTTGAACATGTTTTTGAACGCATGTGCCTGAGAAATGGGTATATACCTATCCCCGATCGAAGGCGGTGTGCCTGATTGGAAGTGCACAAGAGGTAAGTGTGGTAAGTGTTTTGAATGTTTTGAATTTTAGTTTTATGTTTCCATTTTCTAGTTATTTTTTATTATATATATATATATATATATATGAAATATTTTTGTGGGTTTCTTAGGTTTTGGTTTGTCCATTATATCTAATGTTTTTTGTCCCCTCTTAGACCACGGTTTAAGGATGAAATATAGGGTACCTATTAGGACATAAAACTTATCATTGGGGTTTATAGGAAATGTGTGAGGCTCCAAATCATCACGCATGTACTCCATAAGAGATTGTTTCCTACAAGTGTGATTTGGTGGCAATTTTAAGGTTGATAAAACTAAATTTTAAGGTTGATAAAATTTTAAGAGGATAATTCCATAGGTAGAGGTTGAAATTTAAGGTATTGAGCCATGAAATTTACCACTAATACTCATGTACAATGCATGGGATATTTAACCACCATGCAAACCTAGCAAATCATATGTGGCCTCACTCCCACCCCACCTTATCCGCATGGGACTGTTTTGCAATTTGCCAACATATTTCTATCCTCAAAATGTGGAGATGTTGGGGTTTCCTCTACAACTGAAGAAACTCCTACATACTGTGACCTGATATTTTCCATAGCGCACAACAAATATATCTGATAAATAATATAAAAGTCTGTCACCTGGCTTCGTAGTAGGT
This sequence comes from Pseudotsuga menziesii, assembly GCA_001517045.1. Lineage (NCBI taxonomy): Eukaryota > Viridiplantae > Streptophyta > Pinopsida > Pinales > Pinaceae > Pseudotsuga > Pseudotsuga menziesii. The sequence continues at coordinate 582,625 of LPNX011206279.1, read as the reverse complement.
AAAATGAAAAATAATACTCAAATATGTCAGTTCAAGGGAATTTCCAATAACAAACGAAATTGCATTAAACTTTAATACAAATTTTACAAACCGCAAAAGAATTGTCGACAATTGAACCTATTATTCTGAATCTTCAACGAAAATTCACCAATTCCATAAAACTTGAGCAGCTAATTGCTTTTTTCCTTGAGAGATGTCTGCTTATAATGCCAAAGATGTAAAAACATTTGACCCACTTCTTCAAAGTAACACTATGGGCATTATTGAAATGCTTGTTGCCTCATTCCATTTTAAACCAAGACCAAAATGTCCTTAAGAGTATAAAGAAATTTATCTTTTATATTAAGATCGATATCCACTTCTTGTGCCTTGGATGTTCTTGGTAAAAATGAGGGTATGGATGGGGGTGTTGTCCAAAAAAACATTGTAGGGTGACATTTTGGTAGCACCATGATAGGTGGTATTGTACTAAATTTATGCAAGGCGGGTGGGGGAACTAGTAAACGAAATGGCTAACAATATTTTTATGGTCAACACCTCACAACCTCTATTACTTATTATTAACTCCAATATCTCAAGTTTTGCAGTATCCATAAGTATTATGACATGTATCATCATCGTGGACATCGACAGTGCAATCATCATCATCCTCATCATCAATGCCATATGATACATCAAAATCATCTTGATCATCATCCTCATTAACATCATCAGAGACAGCATTAAGTATATCATCAATAAAATCATCGTCATCATTGTCATTATGGTCACACATATGCCATTAGTATTCTTAATCACCCATCGACATTAGGATTCATGTCATGTAATTTTTAAGGTCATTTATGTGTCGTTACAGCCATTTCAATGATAACAGGGTTATTTAGATGTCGTTACCGACATTTAGGTTTCATTAGAATCAATTAGGATCTGAAAGTGATACCACATGCATAATCATCGTTGAAATCCACATCCACATCGTCGTCATAATCATACAAGAAATCAACATTATTTTCATCGTCGTAGTCATCATCAATGTCATCATTAATATAATTGCACTAATAATGAGCAAGGAGCCATACTACCACAGAAGAATGGATGATATAGTCTTATACTTATCAAATCATATCCATATGCTCCATCACAATTATCGTAATGCATCATCATCATGTTTTTAGGGACAATCATATGCCATTAGGGTCTATCAAATGTTGTTGGGGACACACAAATGCCATCAGAGCAATTTAGGTGACATTAAGGTAATTTACCCCTCGTTAGGATTAATCAAGATCCAAAAGTGCCATGATTACGATCATTTAGGTACCACTATGATAAATCAAGATCCAAAAGTAATATCACATGAATCATGATAATTGACATTGATATATCTGACGTTATGTTGGACATTTTCTGAACACAATTCCTAGCTCTAAACCTAGTGCAATTCCTAGCACGGTTCCTTTCAAAAAAATTGGCATTATTTTAGGCGCCATCCCTGGATCTATACCTGGCTCTATGTTTTATGTTTTCTAGGCTCAATTATTGGCTCTATACTTGGCACTATGTTGAATTTTTTTCCTACTGAAATTCATGGCGCAATTCCTGCCGCCAACCCTGGATTAATATATGGTGTTATGTTATTCAGGACGTTTTTTTTAGGCTATTCTTGGCGTTTTATGGGATGCTTTTGTGGACACTAATTAGGATGATAATTGTGATGATAATTGGGACGTTAATTGGGATGCTAATTATCGTCCAAAATAGAGCCAACTTTTAAAAAGGGACGATAATTGGGATGTTAATTGGGACACTAAATGGGATGCTAATTGGGACACTAATTGGGACGTTAATTGGGATGTTAATTAGCATCCGAAATAGTGCCAACTTTTAAAAAGGGACGCTTATTGGGATGCTAATTGGGATGCTAATTGGAACGCTAATTGGGATTCTAATGGGGATGCTAATTGGGATACTAATTGGGACGTTAATTGGGATGCTAATTAGCGTCCAAAATAGTGCCAACTTTTAAAAAGGGACGCTAATTCGGATTTTGATTAGGACGCTAATTGGGATGCTAATTAGAATCCAAAATAGCACCGAAATTTAAAATTAGATGCAAATAATGCCATTAAAAGAGCCATTCCATGGAAAAGCATCCACTTTGTCTGAAAAATGATGAAAAATACACTAAAAGTGATAGTGGACGCTAAAAAGGAGGCTAAAAGAGACGCTAATCACATGTTTTAGTTGTAGCGATGAAATGGGAGTATTACATTTCCTACCATACAATATTTCAAAAGGACTAAGTTTAGCTAAAGCTTGATAATGATTATTATACGCAAATTCGACTAAGTGCAAATACTCTTGCCATTTCTTTGGATAGTCTCTAACATACATCTGTAACATGTCTTCTAGAACATTTTGTTTGTCCATCTATTTGCGGATGATAAGCAGTACTAAAATTCAATTTAGTATCTAGTCCTATAAACAATGATTTCCAAAAATTACCAATAAACTTAGGATCTCTATCATAAATTATTACCTTCGGAATTCTATGCAACCGAAAAATTTCCTTCATAAAGATGTCAGCAATGTTAGTAGCCTTATGAGTTTTGTTAACAGGTATAAAATGTGTTGCTTTGCTTAGTTTGTATACCACCACCATTATAGAATCATTTTGTTTCTGATTTTTAGGCAATCCAATTATAAAATCAAGACTAATAATCTCCCATTTCCAATCCAGAATTGGCAATGGTTGCAAAGGACTTGTTGGCTGTTGATGCTCAACTTTAACTTGTTGACATTCTATACACCTAGCTATATATTCAGCAACTCCATTCTTCATATTACGCCAGAAATAATATTTCCTTAACATTGTTATCATCTTTTGATACCACAGATGTCTGGAATAAGGACTTTTATGTACTTCATTTAAAATCAACAATTTAATTTATGGTATGTTAGGTACATACAATATTTTTTTTATACATCATTAAACCTTTTTCATTTAAATTGTAATCTATTTTTACATTTTCATATTCATTATCAGTTTATTTTTCTCTTAGATTTTGGTATTCCTTGTCCATTTTTATAATCACATTCAGTTAAAGGCTTTAAGTAATGGAAGTCAAGTTTTAGCAATGAGTTATCATATTCTTAGTAGTATTGATGTGCGTCTAAATTTAAGCAATGCAAGTCATGTGTTAGCAATGAGTTATCGTATTCTTAGTAGTATTGATGTGCATTTTATTCTTTGAAATTGTGTTTTCTATCTAGTAAATGCATAGATATGTTTATTAACTAGTGACCTATAGATTAATAGTGTTTTTATTGAGAAAAACTCTATGGTCAAACTTTATATTTCATTTTTATCCTACCTTATAGCTTTATTTATAACATCTGGAAGTGCGTGTGATATATCAAATTTAGCCTCCACAAATATGTGACTATGGGTGCTTTGAAATGAATGCTATGGAATGTGTGATTTTGTAAACTGAACAATCTTCCTAAAGAAGACACATACAACCCTTATAAAGATTGTTTCAATACTTGGTAAGGTATATATGAAGGAATTTACTCAAAAGGTATATTGTTTCTATCATTTCTATTCGGTTAAGGTATATAGGAAGGAATTTACTGCAGAGATATATTGTTTCTATCCTCTCTATTCGATTTTAGTTGAAAATTTACTCACCATTGTTGCGATTTGTTGTTTTAATGATAACCATTAACTTAAAGAAATGTGACTAAAACCCTGTAGAGTTTGCTTCTTTAGTTGTTTAAACACACAGATGTAAATATCCCTTTCCTATGCAATTATTATGCTCATGGTCATCCTATGGTGTTTTGTTGATCCATTTGTAATATGTATGATCAATGTGAGACATGATACTTGATTTGTCTTGGACATCCTCTTGGTTTTGAGTACCTTGTAGGTTTTAGATATTGATGAATCACCCTATAACGATGTTCTACGATTGGAGATGGTTGTGGTAGTCTTTAGTGTTGGGTGGAATTAAAATTCCCAAGTAAAACACACAAAAAAGAGAGAAATTAGAATATACTATAGATAAGACAACCTCTCTTGCATTATTTCCTCCAAATACGATTTTTGCAACTGTCATAAATTATAACCTATAGGTGGTTTGCACTTTGAAATCAATTATGTTTTGTCACTTGTAAAATCAAAGCTTGGTCTCTGTATGTGAGAACAAAACTAAGTTGTGTAATTGCTTCAGTAAATTAACAGTAAGAATCCATGTTCATTGTAGCTAAGAATTTTTCTCTTATGTGCATTTGGGTGTTTTTTGTTTCATTACTTAACCATATAATTTAGGTAAAGCCATGTTTATGAAATTGTGAAACTTGTACGCAAAGCTTGAGGATTTTTTTTATACTAATGTTGACCATAGTTTACGTGTTATCTACTAGTTTTATTATTGCATTATGAAATTAATTATGTTCTGTATGTCTTCAGGTCATTTGGATCATTCCGAGTTAATTGCTTGAAGTGGCATAATGGATTGTAATTGTAAAATGCATTTTCTTTCCAAAACACCAAGTCAATTTTAGTTTCTTGTTTTTAGTCATTTCACCCTCCATCAACAACTTATCGATGTATTATTGCACCTTTTGAGGGCAATTTCTAGTTTTATATGTTTCATACCTTCTTAGAATGACTCCCTCTCCTGCGAGGGAAGTTATGATACTTTTTGACATAAATCCTTGAGGATTTGGGCAATTTTTTTCTTAACATTGTTAGGTATCCATATATGCTGACATATCTTGTGACTTGCTTTATGGTCTATAATATGATATCGTATCTTTTATTTATACATATACTTCTTATTTATACATATACTTTAGTATAGTATAGTTTTTTTATGTGAAAAAAAATTAAAATCGTTTTTAAATCTTAACTTTAGGCAATGTGCAACTATTATTATGTCCCCTCCTGAGGGGATATATATGAATCGCTCAAGGCAATTATTTGAAGTAATTTGTTGCAATTTTAAAAAATCATAGAATTTTTCCTATAGTTTTGTATTAAATATTTTTTGGTAATTATTTAAATATTGATTTATCTTGCTTTTTATTGGTTTATATAGGTGACGTAGGCGTGGAACTTTGTGCCTCAAGACCCGACGGCGGGCTAACGTCAGCAACATTAACTTAGTTTTTTAACTTTTCCTTTTTGGCATTGTTCTGTCCAATGCTCTGATTGTTCTGCCATCTCCGTCACTAGCAATTTGGCCATGAATTCCACCGTGCAATTCCCATGTATACAGAATTGAATTTAAAGTGTTTGTTCAATCTCATTGTACAGATGCGTTTACTGCTTCATGTCCAATTTTTAATCTCTAGTTCCAAGGTGTATGAACAAATTTTGTGTTTTTTCCATGACGGGAATGTCGATGAATCCAAGTCTCTTGGAAGGATCGACTTGTGCTACCTGCCTACCTCAATCTGTGTCCCATTTGGAAAAATAGTTATGTGGACGATTCTATGAAATTATCCATTTTCCAATACGTACTAGTGAAGCAATGCCCATAAAATGCATTTACAATTACCATTTAATGGATTGCAGAAACCTTATCTGTGCTTTGGCTTCCATGAATACGGGAAGTTAGAAACCTAAATATAATCAACGACCAGTTGTCAATGAATGAAACATTTCATATTCACTTTTCAATGAAACATCGAAAATAGTAGAGTAGGAGGCCTTGGGACGCGCAGCCTAGCTATTAATAAGTCTAGCAAGAAAGTCGAATCTCAGATCACTGAGCATCTCAGCAT
>LPNX011206279.1:524298-576683 GCA_001517045.1 Pseudotsuga menziesii | reverse complement strand
TCAAACTCATCTTGGGACCTGGCTCATTGGCTCATTTAATGGACCATAGTCTATATAAATTTATAAATCTTATATATATGAATGGCATTGGTGAAGAGCGAGATTTTTTCACCAAATTTAATTATAAATCCTATAGATATAAATGATAAATGGCATTGGTGAAGCCAGATTTTTCCACCAAATTTAATTATAAATCCATATATATGAATGGCATTGGTGAAGAGTTTTGATTTTTTCACCATAAATCCATATATATGAATGGCATTGGTGAAGAGTTTTGAGTTTTTCACTTGTGGGTTAGGAGTTTTTTTTATTAGCCCACTTCAGCAGTGGGAAGAGTTTTTATTAGCCCACTTCACAAGTAGGCGAGGAAGTTTTTTTATTAGCTCACTGGTGAAGTGGACCAGGAGTTTGAAGTTTTTTTTATCAATGGGCTAGGAGTCAAGGAGTTTTTCATAAGTGAAGAAGGTTTGTGAAGAAAGGTTTATTTCTAGAGATTGTATGTCGTACTTATCCATAAGTAGATTAAATCCCACTCTTCACTTTTTCACCTTTTCATAAGTGAAGAAGGTTCAATTCCAGAGATTGTATTAAATGATGTAGTGACCTATGGACACTTATCCATAAAAGTAGATCAAAGCCCACCCATGCCCTTCTAATAAAAAGATGCAAAAAAACTCTTCTCTTGTTCCTTCTATCTCTTCTCTTCTTTGTTCTGATGATGGATCACAGATCTGAAACTTTTGCCATTCTATCTCCTCTTCTTTGTTTTGATGATGGATCATAGATCTGAAACTTTTGCCATTGCCAATAATTCAATAAATAATTATTCAATGAATTATGAAGTTTTGGGTGGAGTTTTTCACGTGTGTGGGAGAGGAGTTTTTTTATCAGCCCACTTCACCAAAGGGAGGAGTTTTTACTAGCCCACTTCACCAGTAGGCGAGGACGTTTTTTTATTATCCCACTGGTGAAGTGGGCCAGGAGTTTGGAGTTTTTTTTTTTATTATCAATGGGCTAGGAGTCAAGGAGCTTTTCATAAGTGAAGAAGGTTTAATTCTAGAGATTGTATTAAATGATGTAGTGACCTATGGACACTTATCCATAAGTAGATCAAAGCCTACCTCTGCTTTTTCATCCATGCTTTTTAATTTTATGAAGAAGGTTCAATTTCAGAGATTGTATTAAATGATGTCGTGACCTATGCACACTTATCCATAAGTAGATCAAATCCCACCCATGCCCTCTTAATAAAAAGATGCAAAAAAAACTCTTCTCTGGTTCCTTCTATCTCTTCTCTTCTTTGTTGTGACGATGGATCGCAAATCTGAAACTTTTGCCATTCTATCTCTTCTCTTCTTTGTTTTGATGATGGATAGCAGATCTGAAACTTTTGCCAATAATTCAGTAAATCGTAAAGTCGTGAGAAGCAATATAAAAAGTTGATATTGACTTTTTATTTATTTATTTTTTATTAGCCAATATGGCTACTTCAATTAAAATTGTAATCTTAGTCTTTTAATCCTTGATTAAGGATGAGCTGCCCAGATGCATGCATACTTTGAAGAATATTCTTGAAGCATACTAATCTAAAGGCAGAGATTTTACTGTGAACTAATAGCCAACTGAAACGTCCATGGCTAATCCAGCCTTTCTCAAAAGAATAAACAAATCAAACTTCTCTCATCCTTATGCCTATTGGCGTTTAGTTTAATAATTAATGATGTGAGCTCACTAGAAACCTATTTCTTGTTTACTACTTTGGAATCCTTCAGTTAAATTAAATTATGGCGCATAAAGAAGTTCATTTGACCATCCAGGGAGTCTTAAGAAGCATTTTCTGGTCTTAATGGGGTATTTCTGTGTATAATGCCATATTATTTTTACAGGATGCATTGAATATTGGCACAGTCTCTTCTAAAGAGTCCCTTCTAAACTTGTATTTGATATATATTTTTGATGCCTATCTGTCTTCTTAGGTTCATAATTCATATAAATGGCTATATTAGAATTCAAAATATGCAACCTCGTGCTTGACAATCTGGAAATAAGCATGACAAACAAGGTTAATAGTAGTTTATGATAGTTTTTTTAGAATACTTATAATTATAAGGACATTTTAATTACAGTTACAGTCATATTTACAGAGTGTTTTGTACTCCATCTCTAATTAATACAAACCTGATCACCTAATTACTTGTCCTTAAACCACACTTCCATATTAATTTAACATAAATACATGATTGATTCTAGAATGATACTCTATTGCATCAAACTTGCATATCCCAAAATTCTACATTTTATGAGGATTTAATAGAAAGTACAACAAAGATTATTTGAATAAATGAAAGTACAGCAAAGATGATTTGAATAAACGATTAGAAAAAAATAGCAGAACAGAATGTTGAAAATAGAGTCAATAGGGAAACCAACTCTTGATGGGAACTAAGATTGGAAACTAAGACCATGACTTAGTTATCACCATTACGTCATTATCTTTGTTTATTATGATCTTTCGCTCTTTGAAAATGTAATTTTTTTTTTGGGGGTCATATGTAAGGCTTTTGCTCTGAAAATGTAATTTTTTTTGGTCATATGATATTTTGCTCTTTGAAAATGTTTTTTTTGTTCATATGATCAGTCCATCAGCCCCCTGTGACTTAGTGGCTGGGTTATTAGACTCAGAAGCCATGAGTGACTTAGTGGCTACCACCGACCATTAGCCATCTCTGCCACCGACTGCCATCTATACCACCATGCACTCAGTCGCACACCTGCACGGCCCTGCACTTGCCACCTCCAGGATACATCTCTATAATATAGTAACCATCTTAATCTCTCTGGATAGGACTTTTGGGATACGAGAAATTCTTTGTGGTTCCCTTTTAATTTTCACATTGCATCCAGGTCTGTATTTGGGCCCTGTATTTGTACTTTAATGACATTCTGCCAGTCTGTACAAGTACATTTATGGATATAAATGCTCCATTCCTTCCTGACAAATTTGAGTTAAATGCTTGGTAATGGCTATATTTTGTATACAGGTAGAGAAGAGAATATGCAGACCAATGCCTTTGAGTAGATTGTATATAATTGATCCGAGTTGTTTTGATCTGAATTGTGAACACGACCGATTTCATCTTGTATATATCACTAAACGTCTGCTATCATTTGAACTAATGAAGGACTTTCATTGAAATCTATGTTATTCATTTGGGCTGAGGGAGGACTTTCATTATACCTCTGCTATGTATGGAGTAATGCAGAAGCTCCATTCTGTCTTTCATTCACATAGTCTAAATGGAAATTTCACATACCCATTTTATTCAACTGGGCTAACCAGAATTTGAATTATACATTTGAGCTAAAGAACAATTTTGTGAAAATTGGTTATTCATATGTGGTGGTAGATCAGAAGAAAAGAACAGACGCCTGAAGAAATTGAAGTCCATGGTGAAGCCAATGGGACATGAACCCCTTCGAGCAGTTTCTGGCTCCGGTTCCTTGGATTCGGCAATAGTAACGTCTGAGAAGAAAGAAGCAGAGGTTATTTCTGAATGAGATGTTGACAACGCTGCAGATATTTTTATCAACGGGTTCCACAGGGAATTGGAATTGCAGAGGACGCTGTCTGATCCTCAATACTATGGCTACTTGGAAAGATCTACTAGTTAAATATCAGTTATGTCTATGCCGATGACTTGTCTTAGTAAAATATTGAATGCCTCTTGACATGCAGATTTCTGTGCAGTTACACTGATAGTAAAGTGTTGCCAAAGTAATATAAGTGTAATTAGCAATATTTTATTTCTAACTAGACTATAGGTAGCTATTTATATATACAGGATAAGCACATGCTATATTTTGTATCTAACAGAGCGTTTGCATTAATTTATGGTTTTATTGCTTTTATTTTGAACTTTGCTTGGAGGATGTTGCTGATTTTTTCAGCAAATATCTTCGTGTGAACAGAGAAGCGTTCTCCATTTCTCGCCTTGAGTTCATTATCAATGATGCTAGATAAAGAATTTTTAATGCTCCTTTTTTTCAAAACTGTACTTTAGACTTCTTAAGTTCCAGCTAATGTTTAAAGCTTTAATGGAAATTCTTCGACGCAGGCCTAAGCTGGAGAACAAAAAAGAACGATTCGATGTCATAATAGTAGACCTCAGATCCTAGAGGTCCTTGTTATCAATTGTACACAAAATCTTTCTCTGAGCTTGTACCAAAACCAAATGTGAGCCACACCAAAACCAAACGTGAGCCACAGAGGAGTGTTCGTTACTCAGGTATAACATCATAAAATCGGTCAAATTATTATAGAAACTATTTCTTGACAGTTTCTTTTGCTGCATCACGTTGTACATCAATTAACAAGATAAAGAATAAGTTTATCATAATAATAATGCATGCATGTTTCTGGTAGTACTGTAGTTTTAGGAGTCTCATCGATAATTGCAGCTAACTTTAGTTCGAGGCTTGAGTTTCATTGAGTTCTATTCATCAACTTTCATTAACGAACAACACCAGTTGAGCACAATAGCACTGAAAGATCAACTATCCCTTGTATCACAATGTCATCAAAGAGTTTATGGTAGAGTACGTATTAAAGGGGACCTTTTTTTGACTATGATCGGCTCTATCCCCGGGTGTATTTCAGTTTTAGTGCCATATAGGTGGGACCGGACGTGTAATTCCTAGGCAGTTGCCATCCTTACTGGGCGGACAGTAAGGTCTAGGCTCAAGCAGGTGGAAATCTCTATATATCACCAGGTAGGTGGCAAGGTCGAGGAGGTATAGATCATAGATTAGTAGGTATAGAGAGAAGAGATCTAAGGAGGTATAAAGAGCCGGGCAGCAATCGAGATACGTACAATTAGTAAGATCGAAGATATCAGGTCTGCGGTTCGTTCGGTTTAATTCATTCTCCCACCTGGCTCCCCCTGCTAGGGGGTATAAACCTTACATAAGCGAAGTGAAGCGTTTTCTTTCTGTGTGGACGATTAACTTTACGGAGCTGGCTTGCTTTGACGATAGAGGGAGGAACCCAAGATGCTCACTCCATGTGGGTATCACTTTGCTACATGAATAATGGATGCATGTATCATGTGCCATGTTAATGAGTTGTTCTGTTGACACCATCAATCATGAACAATTTGCACAATTAAACCTATGACATGATCTTAGAAGCACCATATTACATGATCCAAACTTACCTTACCCCTCCTTTCTACCGTGGGTGAAGGGGCAGCAAGGTCAAAAGTATGATATAACTTACAGATTGCTGCCTTAATTGACACGGTTTGGTGAAAAAGAGCATAGTGAGGCTCCCCTGATGCTTGCCTGAGTCTTGGGTCCATGGCATATACTCAGGATTATACTTCTTGAATTTTAGCTCCTCGTTGAGGACGATTGTCTCGAGCCCCTCGCTACTACGGAGGACGATCGACAGGTGACACGATCTTATAATCATATTTTATGAGGTAAATAATGTATTAGATCATGAACTTTAATTTTCCTTAAATATCCAAAACCAACGGCTATATGCGTGGCATACACGTACCTCAAATTTATTGAGCTAGTCCTTGGGCTTTGGCACACTGTATATTTACATAATCTCCCCCGCGTAGACAATCCTCCAGCATTAACTTTGGGTAGATGAGCCAATAGACATCTGGATTGCTATTATACTCCACTTGGAATTTTTTTCAGCCATCTGTCCATTGCCTCTTTGGGAAACATCAAGACGGAGGAGTGTATACCTTAAACCAAATCAACCCGCCGGAATCCGGCAGAGGAGGAGTGTTTAAATCACGAATTCAACCATCTGGATCCTTTTAAAATGCAGTAATTAGTTTAGAACAGAGAATTCTTAATGCTGATTCTTCCTAGCCATTTTTCATTTGGTCAGACTCTTCATGTAAGATCGAGGAGTACTAGGCTAAGGTTTTCAGTCTTTTTCCTTTCTCTGACAAGAGAAACGATGGATATGGAAACCCACTATTTGGAGTCTGCGCAGAGAAACGATGAATATCGAAACCGAATATTTGGAGTCTTTTGCGCAAGTACAACTACTATATCATGAGGTTTATCCTTTATTTACATTCAGTAATTCTTGTTTTAATTTCCATGCTAATACTAGTCATGGTTACAGTAAAGCGAGGAGGGTTCTCTCCGAGGGTTCTCTCAAAGCCCTCGATTATTTGTGTAGTCTTAGAAGCCTTTGAAAAATTTAACTATAAAGGTTTCGTAAATGTGTGTTCAAAGTTTCAGTTTTTTTTAATCATTAACTCTCATATTTAAATTTATTTGTCTTATAACAATAACTATTAACAATAGCGGGGACATTGCCACGTCATGGCTCTTGTATTAAAATATTTATAAGAAATAAATATAAACTATTTTGCTACTAACTTTACTCTAACATTTTCTTAACATTTAAAAAAAAAACCAAAATTGAAATTATTATAACGTAGTAATCATAACCATTCACTTGTCATACCTGCGTAGAAACTATGATTTTTGTTAATCCTGATTTGGAATCAAATCATGCACAGGTCTAGTGGTACTCTGCCTATGATCCTATCTATCTCTGAGAACCACTGTGCGAACATAAATTACCTATTAAATGTGATAGTTGTGTTAACGCGTATATCAATCACCCATTAAATACCATCGTTGTTGTGTTAGTATCATCATTACTTTGTAAAGCTATCTCTACCACAACCATTTTTTTTTAAACATTTAAACATTTTTTATAAACAATCACACCCTTACACGTATCACCTTGAGATAAAAGATATGTTTTGTGTTAATTATATGTAAAGTCGGGCTAGAAATTGCCTCAGTCCAAGGTAAGACCATCCGTTTGTCTTTATGTCTTTTTTTTTTTAATTTCATTTTTCATCAATGAGTTTATGATTATTTTAGTTTAAAAGGATTTTTTTTATTTTGCAAATTAGAATTTAACCCTGTTTTGATAGAAATTTGAATACTTAAAATAGATTCCCAATTATAAATATTCAAAACTTTCATAAACCAATGAAACAACTAAAATTATAAATTATAAAGAATATCACAATTTATAAGGAGGCGATTAATCACAATTTATAAGGAGGCAATCAATCACAATTTATAAGATAAAAAAATATGTGTTTTAATTAGTGTAAAATATAAATATATATATGTTGGACAATTCCTAAAACATGATGGGTCACTTGAATTTGTTATCTTTGTGATACTAAGAAATTTAATGAAAAACACTTTCTCTTAAATGTCTTCCATGAAACTATATTAAATTGCAATTTCAAAATATTTATTACAATACTGACCTTCCTTACTTTTAACATATAAAAACTATGTCGAGTTAGGAATGCTTCTCTTAAATATCTTCAAGCACATCAATACAGTTCTAAAGAAAACCAAGTAATTCATTTGTAATACACCGAATTAAAATAAATTGTTATTATTTTTTTTAATATTTCGTTTTTTAATAATTTTGACAAGAAAGTAAAAAATAGATGTAATGATTATTCTTATGTATTAATTAAAAACACTGGCAGGAATCAGAACTAAAATAGTTGTTGGAAGAGTGTTTGCTGGCCCACAAGGGGAAAAGACAAGTGGCAAAAGTTGTTGAGTGAGAACTCAAGATGTAGGAGGCATCCTCCCCAAAATTAGGTCACAACTCCTTGTGGAGTGCTAAAGAGCAGGAGGCTCATAAATGACCAAGTCCTAGGAAAAATACTATATAATAGTATGTTCATTTAGCAACCAACAGGCTAGCATTGAACAAGGAATTGATATGTTAATGCAAGAGATGACGCATTGAGTGGATTTTTACCTTGAGGTTCAACGAACAAGCTCAGTGGTTCTAGAGCAAATGAGACTTGGTTGCTCTAGTTGGTTGGGAGGAACGACTATTTCAATTATGTTTTCTCGGCAATGGTGTCAAGTTCTGTATTCTTCTTCTTATCTATTGTCACGTCCCCTCCCCTCTACTCAACGAAAAGGACACGACTAACGCTGTTGTTGTCTATCAAATGGACCGGGCAATTTAGCACCATGAACATAACAATAAAAATGCATTGGAAATAAAAACATACACATATGCAAAATGCAATATATAGCGGAAGCAAATACATTTCATTCAAGCATTCATCATGTTCATCATAATTCATTAAATAAATACAGTTGCAAAAATCAAATACACAAGAAATACTTATCTTGAGAAAGAAGCTCCCGCAACCAACTATGTCACTGCAACGTTCCACCCAACCATAGGCCAGTGTGCTCATCAATCTCTTAGCACCACTGCCACCCCCAAGCTGGGCATGATTTCCACAAGGAGCTAGGGAACAACAGGCTCACACATAGCCAAAAACACATCAAAACTTAGCCAAGCCAAACACAGTTGGGTTTATCATGTTGTTAAGGCAATGGAAAGGAGAATTACTAAGCTAGTGAGATCAACCGCGGAGCTATAGACACCTACACAAGATCTGGGTTGGCCTCCACAATACCTACACCACCCAACATAAGAAAGTATTCCCTTCACTGCTACCCAGTTCCCTCAGGACATACCTTCCCTTCTAGTGTGTGCAAAAAGGATTTGCCAGCCCCTCTTGATATGTCTGTGAGGTTCCTCTCTTCACTAGATTACCAAGACAATTTTGGCCTCTTCCACTCCTAACGGTTCATACCAAAGCAAGGATTTATAGAAAAACAAAACAAAAAGGTGCACACAACAGAAAAATACACATGTTGGATTTGTAGAAAAATGGTTTTGGCAACAAAACGATTTGGTAAAAGGGGAAACAAATAGCCAATTCATGTTTAGAGACGTCCATGGGCTTCGTGTGGGCAAAAACGACCTCTTCAAACCCCCAATTCATGGGTCTATTCTCCCATCGACTGTGCAACACCAAAAATGAATTTCTCCAGCCGTGGGAATGAGGAATCAACAAGAAAACGTCAGGGAGAGAACCCAACCACTGATCATTACAAAAACGACTTACCAACCATGGGAAAAAAGAAGCAAACCGCTAAAAAAGTGAGGGAAACTCCCAGGAGCTCAAAAACGCGTGAGGGAGAGGAGGATGTGAATGCATAATGGGTTGGGTAGCATTTTTGGGCATTTACTTTCCCCATAAGTCAAAAACACGTTTTTCCAAAATGGGTGGCTTTCCAATTTCGAATTTGACTGTCATATTCTTCCCATCCCAATGCATTAACTAACTCAACCATTTCTGGAAGAAATAAATGATTGGGCACAAAAGACAAAATGGGTAGTTGATAGTTTAATGGGTTCTCCCTTTGACATTTGGCTTTACCCTATTGGATCAAGGGTTTGAATATCCCCCCCTCCGTATTCCTTGTGAAATCATGCCCCCATCTCTTTAATGTTGCATTGACATAGCTAGTTGTGGGTATTTTTATTAATTTGCATGTTTACATGATGTCCAAAATATAATGTATAGCTAGCACAATAACTATATGTATCGATTTTACTGGCCGATACATAACACGCTAAATCCATGGTGGGGCCTTGGCCTTGAGCTCCTCACCACGATTTAATATGTGGTCAAAATCGAGATATTACATCTATGCTAGACTTGTTTAAAATTAATTATGAATCATATTTATTCTTTCAGTAATGGTATTGTGTATTTGTTCTTATTATCTTTTCTATTGTATGTTATCATATGAAATAAATTGATCTTAAGTAGCATGCGTAGATTCTTTACCTTAAGATTTTATAACAAACCTTTGTTTGGGCATCCATACCCATACCCGAATCAAATATTTGTGTAGTAAGGGTTGTAATTTTAGTGTGAGTATGAATTCTAAAACGAAGAGGTATCATATATTTGAATAAATGTTTTAATTCATATTTTAGATGTACTATTTCAACATTTTAAATGTATCTCTTTTTCAACTAACCATTTCTTAAAAGTGAAAGATTTCCTACATAGCTAGGCTCGATCTTTTCTTGTTTTTAAACCCTATCATTTTGGAATGATTATTTCAGAACTAGAATCATACCATTTCAAGTTAAAATTTAGTTAAATTACAGATTGTCTTTACAGAAAGGAAATTTCACTACTTAACAACATTATAGAAAAAAAAAAGCTTAATCAAATCAAATTAAATATTACAACAAGGTTTCCAATCGCATAAACTATAAATGGAAAAAACTTTAAAACTATCGGTTATATGGACAAAGTAGAGCCGAGAGGCTTTTAACATCCAAGCTATCAGTCATATAAACGGTGAAATAGAAGTTATCCCATTTCAAAAACCCCAAATCCTTCAAATGCAGATCGAGATTTGCCACAATCAAAGTAACAATTATAAATACAATAAAAACTATAATATCTAGATCCAATTACTAAATCAACTAACTATCAATTACACGACTGAAGTCGAGTCTATTATAATTAAATCTTTTAGATATGTTATTAACTATTACAATAGCTCAACATTGCACAATCAAATCTAGCAGGAAACCAATCAAGAAAAATCAAATACAACCTCTAATACAAATCAAGTAGTCCTCACTGTGGTTGATTTAGTAATTGGTACGTCGACCATACCCAGGATATGTATGGTCGACACACAGTGATGACTACCCATAATAAGATGGTCTAACTATCAACTAATTGATAGTTAGTTGATTAAGTAATTGGTGCATCGACCAAACATATCCTAGGACCAACCTCTAATACAAATCGAGTTAAGAGATCCTTCATAAACAACGAAACATCCAAACATCTAATGCGTGGTAGTAAGACCATTGTACAATGGAAACCATCGTAGAAATAATTTACGACAAGTATTATCATTAACAACGAAACTCAAAACGATAAGTTGGTACAGACCCAAAGGGGGTCGTATTAAATTAATTAAATGTCAAAATAGAAGTATAGGGTTCGAAATTAGAGTGGTTGTAAGTCCATCGAAGATAGAATCCATAGTTCCTTTAAATCATAACTTATAACAACAACGCTAAAACCAGAGTGGTTGTAAGTGCATTGAAGATGGCATCCACGGTTCGTTTAAAACACACCCATACAAAAAGGAATTACAACCACGATGGAACAGAGAGGCTGCGAAGACCTCTTTCCCATATGATGAAGACCCATAGGCGAAAAACAAAAATTACAGTCCAACTTATCTTGCAATGAAAAATGTTTCCATGGGTTGAATGACACATGTTTCCAGCATACCAAAGGATCCTCCATTCAGATGGATTCATTGGAGCAACCCAATACTTTTTCAATAGAGATATTTTCTCTGGGAGTTGTGTAGTAGAGAAGGATTTAAAACTCATGTTGTTACTTCTTCTGGTGAATTGGTGCAAATTATTGAACAACATTGTCTTTGCTCAACTGATTGTTGCGTATTTGGATCAGAAAACTCTCTTATTGCATCAATATATTGTTCGAACAACTACAAAAGAGAAATATAGAGTGAAGATGTATATTTGATGTAGATATAATATATTCTCATCATCGGCCCTTCGTGCAAGGATCACTGGTATACCTGCGCTTGGATTTCCCCCTGAGGTTGTGTTCATCCCCTGCATGTATCTTTGTGCAATATTATTATTATTGACAAGAGAAACTTTCGATATCCATCATAACAGACGTAAGGTTAGGCTAAGGAACTCCCATGGTGTTTCATGTTCATTTGATATGTAGGTCGGGCTGCCATTTTTGTGTTCCTCTTTTGGGTATTTGCGATATAGGGTTGTTATTTCTTAGTTGTACTGTAGAAGCTAAGTGTATCATGTAAATAAATGGTAGGAGAGCCTCGTGTGTAGTAAATGTTGTGATAAAAAAAAGGAAAGATCCACAGAAGTAGTGGAGAAAAAGAAGTTCCAGAAGAAGCAAGGTTTGTGAGTTGCATCAATTTGAATGTGAATGTGTATTTTTCTTTGGTTTTTCCCTGTGTGTTTGACAGTCTAGATACTATATAGTATCTCTTAATATTTAATTTGTTTTTGTTTCACTCTATTGGGCAAGGTAAGTTCACTCATGTCGCCTCATATTCTTGGTGTAGTATGGGTGTCTGTGCTATCTTTGAGTATGAGAAAATGGAATGAATTGCGGTCAAATTTTGGGTTATGTGATGTCTTCCTTAGTTACTCCTCATTGCCAGTTGACATATTGTGTGGTTTTGCATTGAAATTGCATGGTGGGATTTCATGTTGGGGAGGTTCTTGTTAAGAACTGTTCATTTGATGTACTTTGTATACGGATGTTTAAAACACCCTTTTATAAATAAGATGTTGACTACTCATTTCTTAACTGCAAAATGTCCATTTTCAGAGATTTATTGTCGTGATGAAATCTATGGATGAAGACTACTTTGGGTATGACGACATACTTTTTTCCTGAAGGGGGTATCCACATTGTGATGCCTAGTTTTTAATATGAATGTAAATCATAGGGTTTTACCCCGGTATTTACATTAGAATGTTTCTCTTACAAAGTTTTAATAACACTTGAACGCTTGAGTTCGAAATTCCGGTATAAAGGAAAGACCTTTAGAAAGGGCCTACAATTGGAATAACCCTTTGGGTCTTTTTCCACACCGTGGTTGTTAGAATAATTTGTAAGTTTATATTATTACATAATTATCTTCTTTTTGAATTTTTTCCATGTACACTGAGGCCATTACATCTCCGAGTCTATGTTTTCAGTGTTTACTTGATAAGCTATTACGACTTTGCAAAATTATAGTTTTGAAAAAAATATGCATATATTATGGCATAATAAGCCTTTACGACTTATGGCTTTTGCAAAATTGTATTTTTGAAAACAATATGCCTATATTATGGCATAATAAGCTCTTACATCTCTGTATCTTGTTTATTGAAAACAATGTAAATATATCATAGAGAGTAATAAGCCTTTCCAAAGCTCGAATCGCTTGATCTTGAAAAAATATTTGATGTATCTTGGTCTTAACATTTTTATTAGTATGGGATATAATTTATATATTAAGTCAGCATGGAGGGACGATGGATGAATGATGGCGAGCCCTCTCTATTTTAAGCAACATTCACTCATGAGTGCTCGATCCCCAACTTTGCATTTACGCATCCATCTCATCATGCCCTTGTGCAAGAAGCTCCTGTATTAGCTAGTAGATTCTTGTCATTTTTGGGAACATTTCCACCTCGTGACTCTTGTTTTACCAAATAAACATTAAAGTTTCATATCTTCAATATTCAAGAGATGTTATAATGTTTAACAATTAATTAATATTTAAAATCAAAACTAATTAATAATAAATTAGAAATTAATTTAAATTTAAATTGCTATTTTTCTATCTTGAAAATTTAACATATATTAAAATACACCCGGTTAAGTTGTAATTATAAAAATTATATTTTTTCAAATTTATTTATTAATAAATATATTAATTTGAAATTCTTTAATTTTAATATTTAAAATACACTTGATTAAGTTGTAATTATAAAAATTATATTTTTTCAAATTTATTTATTTATAAATATATAAATTTGATATTCTTTAATTTTAATATTTAAAATAGTTAATTTTACAAAATAGCCAATAAAATTTCTTAGATCCAATATTCATTAAAGACTTTTACTAAGTTACATAATGTTTGGAATCAAAATTAATTCATAAACAAATTTAAAAAATAAATTTTCAAAGGGAGATCACATCCTTCCTAAGGCACACAAAATGAGTTAAAGAGATTTAACTCAGTATGTATTTTTTTTTAAATACATCATCAATTTATTTATTTATAATTATAAAAATTGATTATTCTTTAAATTTATTCATATAAAATATATATATTTAATTTAATTTAATTTTAATACTTGCATTTTTAACAAATATAACATATAATGTATATCTTATATGTATACCTACAGTATAATATTTCATCGTTTTTAAAAAAATTATTATAACTTTTAACTTTAAACAATTTATAATTATTATATTAAAACATTTCTAAAAAGTAAATATAAACAATTTTATTAATAACTTTACTCTCATCTTTTAACATTTAAGAATTATTTTTTAAATTTATTATAACTTTTAACTTGGTTGTTAAACGTCCTAAGTGTTTCCTTACGAGGTTGTAATGTTAAATGCACAGGGTACTGGTCCTCAACGGCATAAACTCATGATCCAACCCCTCAAGATCAATTGGCCCGTGCTCCTCAACATTGATTGGACTATGCTCTTCAAATGCTTAATCGACGTAACTTTATATCTGTCCGAAGGAAGGGAAGGTGTAGGCAATGTCGTGTCTCCCCACAACCAAACTAAACGGGTCTTCGGGTCCTTCTTATATTCTTATTTCACTTACCAGCTATTAACAATATTCTTAGACAATTTACAATTATTATATTAAAATATTTCTAACAAAAATAGATATAAACAATTTTACCAATAATTTTACTCTCATCTTTTTTTAACATTTAAAAAGTAAGTTACCACACTTGTCATACTTGACAGAAACCATGTTTTGTGTTAATCCTGATTTGAAATCAAATCCTACAAAGGGTTGGTTGTACTCTGCCTATCTATTTATGAGAACCACTATGCTGATAAGGATTCACCATCAATGTCATAAGTCCCGATTATAGATAAGGATTTGCCATCAACTTCGATCCCAACAGATAAAAATTTGCCATAAATTATAGATAAGGATTATAATCCCAACAAATAAATCCCGATTATAGATAAGGATTATGAATTTGAGTTGATGGCACCATGAATTATGAGGTACCCACTGTCTATTGTATTGTCGGTTGCTCTTACTGGCTCCACTGATAATGCTGACCCTCATTATATCTGTTGTGTTGAGGCTTTGTCTCTTTAATCAGCTATGGCTGAGCTTGTATCCATTGTTACCTTTGATTTCAATGAAATAGCAAGGAACAGATATTTTCCCCTGGAAAAAATCCCAACAAATAAAAATTCATGATTATAGATAAGGATTATAGGATTATAGATAAGGATTATAGGATTAAGGATTATAGATAAGGATTATATCTTCTTACTTATCTGTATCTTCAAGTATAGTTGGAATCCTTAGAGATGCATCGTGTTTTATTTTTCGATGGAAGAGTCCTTAGAAGTATCTTTTAGGGTGAGAAAACTGATAATAAATGTTTCATCTTCGAACATCCTCTAATTTGCCACATTATCTAGTATGGAGAGTTTCAAAAGAAATTCCATAGAAAACATGTCAATAGGAATTCTATGACGTAATTAGTAGCTACGTTTGCAACCATATCAACATTAAAGTTATGATTATGAGGCATAGAATCAATATTGGAAGCAGTGAAACTATCAATCAAGCTCCATATCTTAGGATGGTATTTTTAAAGGTGATGAGAGACACAATGAACCAATTTTCATAATTTTTTAATAAAAATATTTAAATCACCAAATACTTTTAAAAATTTGACATTCATATCAATTTCTTTCTTTAATCCTTGAACCAGTTCCTCATACTCTTCATGATATTAGTACATTTGAATTCAAGTAACCAAGAAATCAAGGTTTTATCTCCTTGAATATTAATTAAGATACAATAAACACCTACACCTTCTTTTGATTTGGATCCATCAAATAACAATGTACAAAATATGAGGTCCAAATCATCACACATATCCCCAAAGGCTAGTTTTTCTAGTTAATGGTGTGATTTTATTAAAGGGGTTCAAACAACTAACTTATTTCCCCTAAAATTGAGATTTCAATTGTAAATTTCCCAAAGAATGAGCCTAAATTATAGTTCCCTATGTTATTAAATTTGGTGAACCTATATCAATTATTGTATATTTCATGCACCTCACCTGTTCTTCCACAATTTGGTTCTCTTTCCCATCATACGACTACCACATATGATAACGGTTGATGGAGAAGTAACCCTTTATTTTTTCTGATCAATATTTGGTGAGCAATGAAACATAGGCTTCAGGGATGTTAACTACAATTATATCGATGATTTAGTGGAAATTTGGATTGGAATATATTCTTATGAAATTGTTTTTTAACTCCCCATAGACTTTGACAATGGACTGGTCCAATAGGAGATTTGAGCGCCACACCATTTGGGTTTTGCGTGGCATTTTTAACATATATAGAATATGGCATTACATTGGAATATGCTCATGAATCTACCATATAGATATAAAGTTCGTGTTGAATATTTCAAATATTAATAGGAATAGGGGACTTTTATGGAAGAATTTTGTCTAATGAGGGAAAAATTAACTCTAGAGAACTCCTTAGTATTTTCCTTTATTGAATCAATATTTTACAGCCCCATTGTTTTCTTCTATATTGACCCCTTTGCGTACTTTTTCATAAGACTTCTCAATAGCGTGGATTAGATATTGTTTTCTTGTTGGGGTTTTAAGTATTTTTTTTTTCAGAGAAAAAAATACTAGTCTTTGTTATTTATAGAAATCAAAAGACATATTAAACATATACCCTCTTTCTTATCAGAAAGGAACAATGAGTAGCTGATCAACAAATAAACAGAAGACAAAGATATCAAGCGTGTGACTAACAGCCAACCAACAAAAAAATAAAAGTATGATCATAGCAGACTTTTCTCATCATTCTTGAAATATCAGGTCAGATAATGCTGTAAATCGGAGGTGACCTCAAGCAGATAATCCAGAGCAAAACTAGCTGGCTGAATGAGTCTCAACATGAAAGATAAGGCATAAAAATCAAATACTGAACTATCAAATGCTGAACAAAAGAAAGATTTCAACAACTAAAAAAGCATAAAATGGCCATGTTTTATGACCATGCCATCCAGTGTTTCATAGAAAGTTCCAAATCCCATATCCAATTTCAGCGCCTGTTTGGAGAGGCCATCAGCCAGCATGTTATGCTCTCGGTATATATGCTTGAAGATCACCGGAAGGACTTGTTGAAGCATATTATTTATTTCATCACACCAATGCATCAGAGACGGAATATCAAGGGTGGAGAGTCCATTGAGCCAAGAAATAATTACCATCGAGTCACCAAAGATCAATTGAGTTGGCAGGCCCATCATCGTACTTACTCTTAAAACAACCCAGAGCGCCAGTAGTTCCGCTCTAGTATCAGTACTGCTTCCACATCCCAAAGAGAAACTGAAAAAATGATTTTCATTTAGATGGATCACATACCCTGGACCTCCAATATTCATAGCAAACGCCCCATCGAAGAAAGCGCAGTTCACCCTCGACTTTGTCAAAGGATAGGTTCACCCTCGACTTCTTTAGGTCTTATAGGACATCATAATCTAGAGGGATTTAATGTTAAAAGGCCACACATAGAGAAACGAGAATTTTTATTTGTTGGGATCGAAGTTGATGGCCAATCCTTATCTATAATCGGGACTTATTTGTTGTTGGGATTATAATCGGGATTCGCCATGAATTTTTATTTGTTGGGATTATAATCCTTATCCCGATTATAGATAAGGATTATAATAGGGATTTGCCATGAATTTTTTTTTGTTGGGATCGAAGTTGATGGCGAATCCTTATCTATTAAATGTGATAGTTGTGGTAACGCGTAAATCACCTGTTAAATGTGGTAGTTGTGGTAACGAGTATATCAATCACGCATTAAATGTTCTTGTTGTTGTGTTGGTATCATCATTAGTTTGTAAAGCTGAATCTACCCAACTATTTTTTTAACATTTAAACATTTTTTTCTAAACAATCACAACCTTACACGTATCACCTTTGGGAATAAAAGTTATGTTTTGTGTTAATCCGGATTTGAAATCCGTTAAGCCGAGCGAGACTCAACTGGGAGTATGTCAAATTTCACTGCTGGAAGTTGGCTTCTTGGGATAATTTTGTTTGTGTTAATGGTGATTTTGGCCGCCTGAAGTCGGATCTTATTGTGCTCTTTGAACATATGGCGATGTAACATGTATTTTTGAGATCAATAAAGCCCATATAAGTGGATTTGGTTATTCTGTTGACTGGCTTTTTATTTTTTGGTTAAATAAAAGTCTGTAACCTTTGGGGTCGGGAAATAATATAGTTTTGATATTATTGAACGCAAATGCTGATTACATAGTTATCTCTTCAGACCGAAGCACTGTATGCCTGATATCTTTGTACTCATAGTTCTAGTCTTCCCGCTAATAATCTTGTCAATAAAATAGTTTTGTGGTGAGCCGGAGCTATGACATGCGCAGTTCGATATCCTACAGAAAATTGGAACCAAGAAAGAATCAAAACTATTTATGAAGATTGTGATGCTGCTATGAAGTTCCTAGACAATTCTAGGGTAGTATCTCAAAAATATAGGAAGTTCGTGCAAAGTGAAAGAGGTGCTTTAATAGAAAAAATGGTAGATTTAATCATGGATGAAGCATATGTTAGGATGGAATCCAAGGAGTTTGTAGTATATTGGACTTTTGCTCCTCAATGGTTAGCAGAGTTCCTGCGTCGTGTAGGGTTTGTATTTACAGGAGACAGTGAACTTGAGATCCGAAAGAAAATATTAGATCCAGCTATGGTAGTCGAAACTTCGGAATCAGCAGAGGCACCACTTCCAAAGCCTACAGAATGTTGGAATGAAGATAAAATCAGATATCTTTTTGGCCATTGCATTGATGCTATGGTACTCTTAGACAACAAGCTTAAGCAATCTGAAAATTATAGGCAGTGCTTGCGAAGAGGAAAATATGCTATAATAGAAAACATGATGGAGTTTATTATGAATACAGGATTCTTTAAGATGCAATATGGAACATCGGACTATGTATTATATTGGAGAGACGCTCCTCAAGGCTTAGCGAGGTTCCTCCAACATTTAGAGGTCGTCTTTATAGGGAACGAAGAAGTAAAAATCAGAAAGAAAAGAATAGCTCCTTTAGTTGCAGTTGCAGCCGTGGCAGAAGCGTCATTCTTAAAATCAACTATGGTATCCTTAGCACAAGCGGCCATTTATGATATCTTAAAAGAAGGATTGGCATATGTCTATGAGGAGCTGACCAAGAAAGATGAACAGAAGATGCCACCAATAGCAGTCCTTGTCGGTCTGGTAGAAGCACCAGAGCCCAGATTAAAATGTGGAATTTTGAGATCCTATGGGGAAATAAATCTTGAGAAGGATGACAAGAAGTTATGTTTAGATTTTCTTCAAGGGAAAAGAATCTTCAATGAAAAATGGGCTGAAGAAGATGAAACTTACAAGCTTACTGGAGAAGCAAAAGCAATGCTTTGCATGCACCTATGGTCACTAATGAGATATGCCGGTTTCTCAAAATCTGATAAGATCTGGAAAGTTATAAGTGAAAAATGGCAAGAATGTGTATCATGGAAGACAGAATCCTGTGAAAAGTTTTGGAGGAAACTTGGACTTCAGCCAGGGTCGGACCTAAGGGTCGAAGCTAAAGAAGCAGGTCTGAGAACCATCCTAGATGCGTACAAGGATATGGAAAAATATTTTGTAGAAAACAAAGATATCGGTCTTACCTTGGAACATTATCCAACTGCTTACGGTAAAAATGAGTACAATCCTTATAATTTTGGCCCCTAATTGAGTTCGAGTAAATCCTGCAACTACCCTTTGTAAGCCCCCTTTAGTCCTTATTAATTATATGTTAAGTCGGGTTAGACACTGCCTCAGTCCAAGGTAAGACCACCCACTAGTCTTTATGTTTCTTTTTGAAAATTCCATCAATGTTCAGGTCTGATAAAAATTCCATCAATGTTTAGATCTGATAGCTATTTTTATTTAAAAGTTGTGTTTTTTATTTTGTAAATTTGAAATTTAACTGTATTTTAACAACATTTTTAATGGTTGAAATAGATTCATCACCTTTAGAAACCCAAACCTATGAAACAACTAAAATTTCAGAATTTAACAGCCAAACCTAGATTTTGAGAATTTTCAACAAAATATTTTCAATATTATGCCTAAAAAATCCACCTATTCCAATCCAAATTGTCAAATATTTAAACTAAAACGATCTTGTTCCAATCCAAATTGTCAAATTTTTAAACTAAAACGATCTTGTATTACCCTGTGCAATCTTCTATAATGGTGTTGACTCTCTCCTATCCTAGGTTAGCAAGGTACTTGCAATGGTTATGGATAACCCTAACCTCAGTCTTTGCATGGAAGAAGTGCATTTTATAGTCAGGTAGGGAAGAGATGTGTCTGTGCTATCTAACCAAATGTGGTTTTAGATTTAACCACATGTTGTTTTAGAGATCAAAACTATTTATTTTAAGAGCTGAATGATTCATAGGAAGTGTGAACCATTGTGATAATAATTCTCTGCGAGCTGGTCTTGTATTTCTTTTCCTTTCAGTTTTACAGGACCCTCTGGCTTCCTAATTCTTTTCCGTGAATGACCCTCCGCTTGAAAAAGACATGCCTGTAAATGCCATCCTCTTTTCTGTGAGAGGCGTTCCTATACAGGGATGTCAATGATCTTTTCAGGGAGCTAACTCAAGTCACTAAGTTACTTAAAAATGTACAAACATCAACCTTGAATGTCATCAATAAGTTCTTTGCTAAAACTTTGAGTACTGTTCTTCACATGCACACCATTGAGTTTCTCATTAACTTTGCACATGGAGCTAACAGGGGCGGCTCTGTAGCCCAGTTTCAATGACTTAATAGATGCAGAAGCCCCTTCGTTTGTACGTGTTATTTCAAGAAGCTGCAGAGCGAATATACTGTGACATTTCTAAGTAGGCGTTCTCAGTAATTTCTTACTGTTGGTACGCGTTGTCGGTGATTTCAAACCAGAGCACTAATTACATTAAAGTGCGCTTTTCGCCTTCAGGGCCGCAGGCTATCAATTTTACATGTAGTTTTATAGTAAGCATAATAAATTGAATTGATAGTTTTTCACGTTGTAGCATATTATCATTATTTTGCATTGATTTATCTCCTTAGTGAGGGATGGTCTTCAAAGAGAGAATGTCTGCTTCAATTTGTTATGCTGAGATGGTTTTATCTTGTATTTGTTTTTTTTATTCATTTTGAATATTAAGTAATGGTTATTGTATTTTTGAAAATATCAAGTAAATTTTTTTTTTTTTTAAACATCAAGCAACTTCGTTCAGTAGAATTAAGCTCCTGTAGTTTTTAGTTGTTAGTTGGTTTAAACATCTCAAATTTAAGTCACACTTCTATATTTAAGTTACACTTCTATCAACAAATTTCCCAAATTTATAAAGAAATTAAAGTATTCCAACTTCCTAAATTATCTTCCATAGGCGTCTGGATGTTGCCGAGTCTATGGGTATATCAAAGCTCATATACCTACATACTTTGAAGAGCGCTCAATGGAAAAGGAAAATTGCAGTTGACGGATCTCAAAAGATTGATCCTTCTGCAACACCTATCACTATTAATTGATATTGATACCTCATTATCATTAAAAGAAGGCACTATTTAGCTACAGGAGGGGACTTTTGTGGGCATGATTGGTGGATATTTTTAATAATTTGTTATTTTTAAGTTTTTAAATATATTACTATAAATATATTACTAACTGGAAATTTGGATTTCTAATAAATATATATATATATATATATATATATATATATATATATATATATATAATGCAGAGTGGAAATATGGATTTTCTTGAAACAAAAATGTCTTTGGTTAAGTCTACAAATCATGCTATCTAATGGATGCGATGTAAAATGTGTGGAACTGGTACAGTGTTTCTTGTTTTCTTTATATTTGATAAAATTGGCATAGTTAGAAATAAATAAATAAACATAAAAATAATATATTCATTTAAAAAATTTATTAGAGTAAATGATGGTCATTTTCAAGTCTTGAACTATAGCATGGGTGGATGATTTGCTCACAGAGTTAGATTGAACAATAGTTTTTAACTTAAAATAATAATAATAGTATTTATTGTAATGTATGTCTTACTATTATTCAATGTTATTAGGGTAGTATTTAACTTGAATTTTTTTATGTTTTTGTGAATTCAGAATCTATTCTATCGAAGTAAAGTAGTGTTACAGATAAAAGTACAAAACTGTGTATCTATCCTGCAGATAGGAAGAGACAAAGAGAAGGGGCTAGTCTGCCCATATAGGGAAATCAAACTGTAGCAGTAAAAAATATCCTCCCTTTGAGAGAGAAAACATGTTCAAACAAGGTATAGCTTATAATGATTACAAAAAAACTTTAGGAATACCCTAGTAGTCATGAGCGTGGGAGGCCACAGTACTAGAAAACTTGACAAAAGGAGGAAAAAACTGAAACTTAGAACCTGTCCTAAATTTTTGTGTAGGGCTCCTCGATGATAGGAGTCCCAAACTCGGTAGTTAGTTGTTTTCCAAGAGGGCCGCCCTTGTTGCCATGGTTTCCATCCTCGTCGTCAGTGTCCTCTTCATCACCACCAGAATCGTCTTCGCTGTTGGAATTTGCGCTACTGCTCGAAGCTTCCTCGGTGCAGGTGTTGGCTTACTTAACCGGCAAAGGTTCTGTCTTCCTGGGAACCTCCACATTGGAAGAGGTTTTTCCTGCAGTGGTGTTGACAAATCACCGTTGAGGAGGGGGTGGCAGGAGAACAATGTCGATGGGTGTTGGGGAATGGTCAACAGGAGGGGTGGCGTTTGGGGAACCAAGAACAGACGGAACAGGAAGACCAGGGGCAGCTTGGTTGAATTCAGGAACAAGGGGTGCAACATGAAGGTTGGAGGAACGAAGGATGAGACAAACCAACAAAATTTTCACAATCCAATAATTCCTTCGGCGCTCCGTGGTTCGGTTGGAAACCGAAAGGGAGCCTATGAGCTCATTCTCCCAGTTATCAACCAGAAGACGTAGAGGAGCTGAAATTTCGAGGTCATAGCCATCAGAGCTGGCTTGGGCATTGTAGGGGAAGGCACGTTGATTGGTGGCACCCCTGTGAGCGCGTCCCCGCCTAGGCGTTCCGCTTTTCCTAGGCAGCATGATACATGTTGTGGACAGCTGAATAGGGAGTGGGGTGGTTGCAGGAGATTGCACCTGAGAAGCAGTAGCGGGAGGCTGATGGAGAGGAGCAAAGGCGAGCTGCAAGGAGAATGTCTGGTTGTCTGTGGATTTAACGCGGCAGCGCAAAACCACATGCCCATTAATACAGACCATCATTGTGCTTATATCGTCGCACCGTGCCATGTCTGCGAGGAGGACACGTCTGTTGGAGGATTTAAAGAGCGTCGCCAATGTTGAGGGAGGCGACGCCAGCGAAGCCTTGTACACTAATAGGCCTCATGTCACCCGCATCCGGGGTAACTTGAAATTTTATTATGGAAGAGTAAGTTTTTAATTAAAATCCCATTATGGAAGGGTAAGTTTTTAATTGGAAGGGTTAATTACTCATCAAAATTTCTTTGATGAAGTTAAAAAAAGTTCAAAATTTTAGACAATTTTTTTTGTTTATATAAGAACAAAACCTTAAAAAAATCGAATGATGAGAAAAAATGAATACAATTCCAACCCTACTTGTGGTATTTTTCAACAAATTACACGGGCTTCTTTCGGATAATACATTATGTAATATAATTATCCGCAACATAGCATCAATGATATTATCAAAGGTCATTGAAAAAATACAAATTGAATTTGAAGAATACGCGCCAATTTTGTTGAGCATTGAATTTCTAGGAGAGAGTCCTCTTTCGGGAGGAGGAAACTAAGACTGGAATGATTTCCCTTTGGGATTTGTTTTGGAGTGTGGTCATTAGGGTTTTGGAAATTGGGAGATGTAGCAGAGGATAAGAAAAAAAATTCATCCTTATTGACACTCAACAAAAGTAAAATTATAAGGCTACACAATGCAGAGGTTATGATTAGAGATGAAAGATGTGGCTCTTGAGACAGTCAGTAGATGTTGATGGAATATGAAAGTCACAAACTATCACAATGTTTGAAGGGGCCATTCATGGGGTATCCTATCTTGATCATTGGCAATCAAAGACATTGAACAACAATCATTACCTACTCCTATCATGGACAAACATAGGGGAGAAAGTGGATAATTAGAGACTCAAGCCAGCGCAAGACTAACACCTAATCCATTTGCAAAGAATGACTCAACCAAAGTAAATAACAATGAATTGTTGTAGCCCATTCCACTTTCTAAACAAAACATGAAAACTAACCAGTAGGCTAGTTCTAGTCGAGGTTACAAGGGACTTAACGTTTTTTCAAAGGTCGGTAGCAGTTCATGCTTGATTTATTAACGCTTCGGTCGAGGATGAGTATAAGTGAACATTGAGTTCATGAGAACTACAACTCAGGTCCTTTGAAAAGTATTTAACACTTATGCATTGTGCAAAGCTATAGTTTAAAACTTCCACAATTTTTTTGCTGGAATTCAATGACTTTTTGGGCACTATTTTTAAAAAATCCAGCAGAAATTTTAGGAAATCGTTGTTAGCGCTGTCAAACAAACTTACATATTTTAGATCCCTCGAGAGTTTTTGAGTGTGTTGAATCCATTTCTGGCTTCAAAAAAACAATTAGAATAGTGATTGGTTCAGATTTTAAAAACATGATTTTACTGATCGTCGGTTAGAAATCCTCTAATCTTTAGACAACTTATTGTGCAAATGGTTCACATCTTCATGTTCTTTGAAGATGTGAAGAATGACGGCTCCTCTAAGTGACCACCAATTGCCTAGTCCTAGTTGTACCACTAGTTATAAACTAATCCAAAAATTATAATATATATATATATATAGGCCAATGTGCTCATCAATCTCTTAGCACCACTGCCACCCCCAAGCTGGGCATGATTTCCACAAGGAACTAGGGAACAACAAGCTCACACATAGCCAAAAACACATCAAAACTTAGCCAAGCCAAACACAGTTGCGTTTATCAGGTTGCTAAGGCAATGGAAACGAGAATTGCTAAGCTAGTGAGATCAACCACGGAGCTATAGACACCTACACAAGATCTGGATTGGCCTCCACAATACCTACACCACCCAACATAAGAAAGTATTCCCTTCACTGCTACCTAGTTCTCTCAGGACATACCTTCCCTTCTAGTGTGTGCAGAAAGGATTTGCCAACCCCTCTTGATATGTCTGTGAGGTTCCTCTCTTCACTAGATTACCAAGCCAATTTTGCCCTCTTCCACTTTTAACGGTTCATACCAAAGCACGGATTTACAGAAAAAACAAAACAAAAAGGTGCACACAACAGAAAAATACACATGTTGGCTTTGTAGAAAAATGGTTTTGGCAACAAAACGATTTGGTAAAAGGGGAAACAAATAGCCAATTCATGTTCAGAGACATCCATGGGCTTCACGTGGGCAAAAACGACCTCTTCAAACCCCCAATTCGTGGGTCTATTCTCCCATCGACTGTGCAACACCAAAAATGAATTTATCCAGCTGTGGGAATGAGGAATCAATAAGAAAACATTAGGGAGAGAGCCCAACCACTGATCATTACAAAAATGACTTCCCAACCATGGGGAAAAATAAGCAAACCATTGAAAACGTGAGGGAAACGCCCAGGATTTCAAAAATGCGTGAGGGAGAGGAGGATGCAAATGCATAATGGGTTGGGTAGCATTTTTGGGCATTTACTTTCCCCATAAGTCAAAAACACGTTTTTCCAAAATGGGTGGCTTCCCAATTTCGAATTTGACTGTCATATTCTTCCCATCCCAATGCATTAACTAACTCAACCATTTCTGGAAGAAATAAATGATTGGGCACAAAAGACAAAATGGGTAGTTGATAGTTTAATGGGTTCTCCCTTTGACATTTGGCTTTACCCTATTGGATCAAGGGTTTGAATATCCCCCCCTCCCTATTCCTTGTGAAATCATGCCCCGGTCTCTTTAATGTTTCATTGACATAGCTAGTTGTGGGTATTTTTATTAATTTGCATATTTACATGATGTCCAAAATATAATGTATAGCTAGCATAATAACTATATGCATCGATTTTACTGGCCGATACATAACACGCTAAATCCATGGTGGGGCCTTGGCCTTGAGATCCTCACCACGATTTAATATGACATTTACATTATATACAATTTTTAATATAATGTGGTCAAAATCGAGATATTACATCTATGCTAGACTTGTTTAAAGTTAATTATGAATCATATTTATTCTTTCAGTAATGGTATTGTGTATTTGTTCTTATTATCTTTTCTATTGTATGTTATCATATGAAATAAATTGATCTTAAGTAGATTCTTTACCTTAAGATTTTATAACAAACTTTTGTTTGGGCATCCATACCTGAATCAAATATTTGTGTAGTAAGGGTTGTAATGTTAGTGTGAGTATGAATTCTAAAACGAAGAGTTATCATATATTTGAATAAATGTTTTAATTCATATTTTAGATGTACTATTTCAACATTTTAAATGTGTCTCTTTTTCAACTAACCATTTTCTTAAAATTGAAAGGTTTCCTACATAGCTAGGCTCGATCTTTTCGTGTTTTTAAACCCTACCATTTTAGAATGATTATTTTAGAACTAGAATCATACCGTTTCAAGTTAAAATTTAGTTAAATTACAGATTGTCTTTACAGAAAGGAAATTTCACTACTTAACAACATTATAGAAAAAAAATGCTTAATCAAATCAAATCAAATATTACAACAAGGTTTCCAATTGCATAAACTATAAATGGAAAAAACTTTAAAACTATCGGTTATATGGACAAAGTAGAGCCGAGAGGCTTTTAACATTTAAGCTATTAGTCATATAAACGGTGGAATAGAAGTTATCCCATTTCAAAAACCCCAAATCCTTCAAATGCATATCGAGATTTGCCACAATCAAAGTAACAATTATAAATACAATAAAAACTATAATATCTAGATCCAATTACTAAATCAACCAACTATCAATTACACGACTGAAGACGAGTCTATTATAATTAAATCTTTTAGATATGTTATTAACTATTACAATAGCTCAAGATTGCATAATCAAATCTAGCAGGAAACCAATCCAGAAAAATCAAATACAACCTCTAATACAAATCGTGTAGTCCTCACTGTGGTTGATTTAGTAATTGGTGCGTCGACCATACCCAGGATATGTATGGTCGACACACACTGATGACTACCCGTAATAAGATGGTCTAACTATCAACTAATTGATAGTTAGTTGATTTAGTAATTGGTGCATCGACCAAACATATCCTAGGACCAACCTCTAATACAAATCGAGTTAAGAGATCCTTCATAAACAACGAAACCATCCAAACATCTAATGCGTGGTAGTAAGACCATTGTACAATGGAAACCATCGTAGAAATAATTTACGACAAGTATTATCATTAACAACGAAACTCAAAACAATAAGTTGGTACAGACCCAAAGGGGGTCGTATTAAATTAATTAAATGTCAAAATAGAAGTATAGGGTTTGAAATTAGAGTGGTTGTAAGTCCATCGAAGATAGAATCCATAGTTCCTTTAAATCATAACTTATAAAAAAGGATTTACAACAACGCTAAAACTAGAGTGGTTGTAAGTGCATTGAAGATGGCATCCACGGTTCGTTTAAAACATACCCATACAAAAAGGAATTACAACCATGATGGAATAGAGAGGCTGCGAAGACCTCTTTCCCATAGGATGAAGACCCATAGGCGACAAACAAAAATTACAGTCCAACTTATCTTGCAATGACAAACGTTTCCATGGGTTGAATGACACATGTTTCCAGCATACCAAAGTGTCCTCCATTCAGAAATGGATTCATTGGAGCAACCCAATACTTTTTCAATAGAAATATTTTCTCTGGGAGTTGTGTAGTAGAGAAGGATTTAAAACTCATGTTGTTACTTCTTCTGGTGAATTGGTGCAAATTATTGAACAACATTGTCTTTGCTCAGCTGATTGTTGCATATTTGGATCAGAAAACTCTCTTATTGCATCAATATCTTGTTCGAACAACTACAAAAGAGAAATATAGAGTGAAGATGTATATTTGATGTAGATATAATATATTCTCATCATCGTCCCTTCGTGCAAGGATCACTGGTATACCTACGCCTGGATTTCTCCCTGAGGTTGTGTTCATCCCCTGCATGCATCTTTGTGCAATATTATTATTATTGACAAGAGCGACTTTCGATATCCATCGTAACAGACTTAAGGTTAGGCTAAGGAACTCCCATGGTGTTTCAAGTTCATTTGATATGTAGGTTGGGCTGCCATTTTTGTGTTCCTCTTTTGGGTATTTGCGATATAGGGTCATTTTTTCTTAGTTGTATTGTAGAAGCTAAGTGTATCATGTAAATAAATGGTAGGAGAGCCTCGTGTGTAGTAAATGTTGTGATTAAAAAAAGGAAAGATCCACAAAAGTAGTGGAGAAAAAGAAGTTCCAGAAGAAGCAAGGTTTGTGAGTTGCATCATTTTGAATGTGAATGTGTATTTTTCTTTGGTTTTTCCCTACGTGTTTGACAGTCTAGATACTGTAGAGTATCTTTTAATATTTAATTTGTTTTTGTTTCACTCTATTGGGCAAGGTAAGTTCAGTCATGTCGCCTCATATTCTTGGTGTAGTGTGGGTGTCTGTGGTATCTTTGAGTATGAGAAAATGGAATGAATTGCGGTCAAATTTTGGGTTATGTGATGTCTTCCTTAGTTACTCCTCATTGCCAGTTGACCTATCATGTGGTTTTGCATTGAAATTGCATGGTGGGATTTCATGTTAGGGAGGTTCTTGTTAAGAACTGTTCATTTGATGTACTTTGTATACGGATGTTTAAAATGCCCTTTTATAAATAAGATGTTGACTACTCATTTCTAAACTGCAAAATGTCCATTTTCAGAGATTTATTGTCGTGATGGAATCTATGGATGAAGACTACTTTGGGTACGACGACATACTTTTTTCCTGAAGGGGGTATCCACATTGTGATGCCTAGTTTTTTATATGAATGTAAATCATAGGGTTTTACCTCGGTATTTACATTAGAATATTTCTCTTACAAAGTTTTAATAACACTTGAACGCTTGAGTTCGAAATTCCGGTATAAAGGAAAGACCTTTAGAAAGGGCCTACAATTGGAATAACCCTTTGGGTCTTTTTCCACATCGTGGTGGTTAGAATAATTTGTAAGTTTATATTATTACATAATTATCTTCTTTTTGAATTTTTTTCCATGTACACTGAGGCCATTACATCTCCGAGTCTTTGTTTTCACTGTTTACTTGATAAGCTATTACGACTTTGCAAAATTATAGTTTTGAAAAAAATATGCATATATTATGGCATAATAAGCCTTTACGACTTACGGCTTTTGCAAAATTGTATTTTTGAAAACAATATGCCTATATTATGGCATAATAAGCTCTTACATCTCTGTATCTTGTTTATTGAAAACAATGTAAATATATATAGAGAGTAATAAGCCTTTCCAAAGCTTGAATCGCTTGATCTTGAAAAAATATTTGATGTATCTTGGTCTTAACATTTTTATTAGTATCGGATATAATTTATATATTAAGTCAGCATTGAGGGACGATGAATGAATGATGGTGAGCCCTCTCTATTTTAAGCAACATTCACTCGTGAGTGCTCGATCCCCAACTTTGCATTTATGCATCCATCTCATCACGCCCTTGCGCAAGAAGCTCCTGTATTAGCTAGTAGATTCTTGTCATTTTTGGGAACATTTCCACCTCGTGACTCTTGTTTTACCAAATAAACATTAAAGTTTCATATCTTTAATATTCAATAGATATTTTCATCACATGTTATAATGTTTAACAATTAATTAATATCTAAAACCAAAACTAATTAATAATAAATTTAAAATTAATTTAAATTTAAAATGCTATTTTTCTATCTTGAAAATTTAACATATATTAAAATACACGAGGTTAAGTTGTAATTATAAAAATTATATTTTTTCAAATTTATTTATTTATAAATATATAAATTTGAAATTCTTTAATTTTAATATTTAAAATGCACTTGATTAAGCTGTAATTATAAATATTATATTTTATCAAATTTATTTATTTATAAATATATAAATTTGATATTCTTTCATTTTAATATTTAAAATATAGCCAATAAAATTTCATAGATCCAATATTCATTAAAAACTTTTACTAAGTTACATAATGTTTGGAATCAAAATTAATTAATAAACAAATTTAAAATATAAATTTTCAAAGGGAGATCACATCCTTCGTAAGCCACACAAAATGAGTTAAAGAGATTTAACTCAGTATGTCTTTTTTTTTTTTAATACATCATCAATTTATTTATTTATAATTATAAAAATTGATTATTCTTTAAATTTATTCATATAAAATATATATTTTTTATTTAATTTAATTTTAATACTTGCATTTTTAACAAATATAATATATAATGTATATCTTATATGTATACCAATATTTCATCGTTTTTTTTAAAATGTATTATAACTTTTAACTTTAAACAATTTATAATTATTATATTAAAACATTTCTAAAAAGTAAATATAAACAATTTTATTAATAACTTTACTCTCATCTTTTAACATTTAAGAATTATTTTTTAAATTTATTATAACTTTTAACTTGGTTGTTAAATGTCCTAGGTGTTTCCTTACGAGGTTGTAATGTTAAATGCACAATGTACTAGCCCTTAACGACATAAACTCATGATCCAGCTCCTCAAGATCAATTGGCCCGTGCTCCTCAACATTGATTGGACTATGCTCTTCAAATGCTTAATCGACGTAACTTTATATTTGTCCGAAGGAAGGGAAGGTGTAGGCAGTGTCGTGTCTCCCCACAACCAAACTAAACCGGTCTTCGGGTCCTTCTTATATTCTTATTTCACTTACCAGCTATTATCAATATTCTTAGACAATTTACAATAATTATATTAAAATATTTCTAACAAAAATAGATATAAACAGTTTTACCAATAATTATACTCTCATCTTTTTTTAACATTTAAAAAGTAAACCACACTTGTCATACTTGACAGAAACCATGTTTTGTGTTAATCCTGATTTGAAATCAAATCCTACAAAGGGCTGGTTGTACTCTGCCTATCTATTTATGAGAACCACTGTGCTGATAAGGATTCGCCATCAACGTCATAAGTCGCGATTATAGATAAGGATTCGCCATCAACTTCGATCCCAACAAATAAAAATTTGCCATAAATTATAGATAAGGATTATAATCCCAACAAATAAGTCCCGATTATAGATAAGGATTATGAATTTGAGTTGATGGCACCATGAATTATGAGGTACCCACTGTCTATTGTATTGCTGGCTGCTCTTAATGGCTCCACTGATAATGCTGATCTTCATTATATCTGTTGTGCTGAGGCTTTGTCTCTTTAATCAGCTATGGCTGAGCTTGTATCCATTGTTACCTGTGATTTCAATGAAATAGCAAGGAACAGATATTCCCCCCAGGAAAAAATCCCAACAAATAAAAATTCATGATTATAGATAAGGATTATAGGATTAAGGATTATAGATAAGGATTATATCTTCTTACTTATTTGTATCGTCAAGTATGGTTGGAATCCTTAGAGATGCATCGTGTTTTATTTTTCGATGGAAGAGTCCTTAGAAGTATCTTTTAGGGTGAGAAAACTGATAATAAATGTTTCGTCTTCGAACATCCTCTAATTTGCCACATTATCTAGTATGGAGGGTTTCAAAATAAATTCCATAGAAAACATGTCAATAGGAATTCTATGACGTAATTAGTAGCTACGTTTGCAACCATATCAACATCAAAGTTATGATTATGAGGCATAGAATCAATATTGGAAGTAGTAAAACTATCAATCAAGCTCCATATCTTAGGATGATATTTTTAAAGGTGATGAGACCCACAATGAACCAATTTTCATAATTTTTTAATAAAAATATCTAAAACACCAAATACTTTTAAAAATTTGACATTCATATCAATTTCTTTCTTTAATCCTTGAACCAGTTCCTCATACTCTTCATGATATTAGTACATTTGAATTCAAGTAACCAAGAAATCAAGGTTTTATCTCCTTGAATATTAATTAGGATGCAATAAACACCTACACCTTCTTTTGATTTGGATCCATCAAATAACAATGCACAAAATATGAGGTCCAAATCATCACACATATCCGCAAAGGCTAGTTTTTCTAGTTCAATGGTGTGATTTTATTAAAGGGGTTCAAACAACTAACTTGTTTCCCCTAAAATTGAGATTTCAGTTGTAAATTTCCCAAAGAATGAGCCTAAATTATATAGTTACCTATGTTATTAAATTTGGTGAACCTATATCAATTATTGTATATTTCATGCACCTCACGTGATCTTCCATAATTTGGTTCTCTTTCCCACCATACGACTATAACGGTTGATGGAGAAGTAACCTTTTATTTTTTCTGATCAATATTTGGTGAGCAATGAACCATAGGCTTCAAGGACGTTAACTACAATTATATGGATGATTTAGTGGAAATTTGGATTGGAATATATTCTTATGAAATTGTTTTTTAACTCCCCATAGACTTTGACAATGGACTGGTCCAATAGGAGATTTGAGTGCCACACCATTTGGGTTTTGCGTGGCATTTTTAACATATATAGAATATATGGCATTACATTGGAATATGCTCCTGAATCTACCATATAGATATAAAGTTCGTGTTGAATATTTCAAATATTAATAGGAATAGGGAACTTTTACTGAAGAATTTTGTCTAATGAGAGAAAAATTAACTCTAGAGAACTCCTTAGTATTTTCCTTTATTGAATCAATATTTTACAGCCCCATTGTTTTCTTCTATATTGACCCCTTTGCGTACTTTTTCATGACTTCTCAATAGCGTGGATTAGATATTGTTTTCTGGTTGGGTTTTAAGTACTTTGTCAAATGATAGGTTCACCCTCGACTTCTTTAGGACGGAATAACTTTTTTACTCGATCATTTGCACGGATGGGAGGCTCTGGTTTGCGTGAACTGTCACATCACGCGTTGCTGGTTGTCCGATCGATGCAAATGGTCGGTAGAAAGTTTACTTCTTAGACATCATAATCTAGAGGGATTTAATGTTAAAAGGCTACACAGAGAAACGAGAATTTTTATTTGTTGGGATCGAAGTTGATGGCGAATCCTTATCTATAATCGGGACTTATTTGTTGGGATTATTATCGGGATTCGCCATGAATTCTTATTTGTTGGGATTATAATCCTTATCCCAATTATAGATAAGGATTATAATAGGGGTTCGCCATGAATTTTTATTTGTTGGGATCGAAGTTGATGGCGAATCCTTATCTATTAAATAGATGTGATAGTTGTGGTAACGCGTAAATCACCTATTAAATGTGGTAGTTGTGGTCACGAGTATATCAATCACGCATTAAATGTTATTGTTGTTGTGTTGGTATCATCATTATTTTGTAAAGCTAAATCTACCCAACTATCGTTTTTAACATTTAAACATTTTTTTTCTAAACAATCACAACCTTACATGTATCACCTTGAGATAAAAGTTATGTTTTGTGTTAATCCGGATTTGAAATCCGTCGGAGATCTATATTAAGCCGAGCGAGACACCACTGGAAGTATGTCAAATTTCACTGCTGTAAGTTGGCTCTTTCGGATAATTTTGTTTGTGTGTTGATCGTGATTTTGGCCGCCTGACGAGTCGGATCTTATTGTGCTCTCTGAACATATGGAGATGTAACAGGTATTTTTTAGATCAATAAAGCCCATATAACCAGATTTGGTTATTCTCTTGACTGGCTTTTTATTTTTTGATTAAATAAAAGTCTGTAACCTTTGGGGTCGGGAAATAATATAGTTTTGATATTATTGAACGCAAATGCTGATTATATAGTTATCCCTTGCTGATTACATAGTTATCTCTTGATACCGAAGCACTGTATGCGTGATATCTTTGTACTCATAGTTCTAGTCTTCCCGCTAATAATCTTGTCAATAAAATAGTTTTGTGGTGAGCTGGAGGTATGACATGCCCAGGTCGATGTCCTACAGAAAATTGGAACGAAGAAAGAATCAAAACTATTTATGAAGATTGTAATGCTGCTATGAAGTTCCTAGACAATTCTAGGGTAGTATCTCAAAAATATAGAAAGTTCGTGCAAAGTGAAAGAGAGGCTATAATAGAAAAAATGGTAGATGTAATCATGCATGAAGCATATTTTAGGATGGAAGCCAAAGAGTTTGTAGTACATTGGACTTTTGCTCCTCAATGGTTAGGAGAGTTCCTGCGTCGTGTAGGGCTTGTATTTACAAGAGACAGTGAACTTGAGATCCGAAAGAAAATATTAGATCCAGCTATGGTAGTCGAAACCTCGGAACCGGCAGAGGCACCACTTCCAAAGCCTACAGAATGTTGGAATGAAGTTAAAATCAAAGGTCTTTTTTGCCATTGCATTGATGCTATGGTGCTCTTAGACAACAAGCCTAAGCAATCTGAAAATTATAGGCAGTGCTTGCGAAGAGGTAGATATGCTATAATAGAAAACATGATGGAGTTTATTATGAATACAGGATTCTTTAAGATGCAATATGGAACATCGGACTATGTATTATATTGGAGAGATGCTCCTCAAGGCTTAGCGAGGTTCCTCCAACATTTAGAGGTCGTCTTTATAGGGAACGAAGAAGTAAAAATCAGAAAGAAAAGAGCAGCTCCTTTACTTGCAGTTGCAGCCGTAGCAGAAGCGTCATTCTTAAAATCAACTATGGTATCCTTAGCACAAGCGGTCATTTATGATATCTTAAAAGAAGGATTGACATATGTCTATGGGGAATTGACCAAGAAAGATGAACAGAAGATGCCACCCATAGCAGTCCTTGTCGGTCTGGTAGAAGCACCAGAGCCCAGATTAAAATGTGGAATTTTGAGATCCTATGGGAAAATAAATCTTGAGAAGGATGACAAGAAGTTATGTTTAGATTTTCTTCAAGGGAAAAGAATCTTCAATGAAAAATGGGCTGAAGAAGATGGAACTTATGAGCTTACTGGAGAAGCAAAAGCAATGCTTTGCATGCACCTATGGTCACTAATGAGATATGCCGGTTTCTCAAATTATGATAAGATCTGGAAAGTTATAAGTGAAAAATGGCAAGAGTGTGTATCATGGAAGCCAGAATCCTGTGGAAAGTTTTGGAGGAAACTTGGACTTCAGCCAGGGTCAGACCTAAAGGTCGAATCTGAAAAAGTAGGTCTGAGAACCATCCTAGATGCGTACAAGGATATGGAAAAATATTTTGCAGAAAACGAACATATCGGTCTTACCTTGGAATATTATCCAACTGCTTACGGTAAAGATGAGTACAATCCTTATAAAATTGCCCCCTGATTGAGTTCTAGTAAATCCTGCAATTACCCTT
This sequence comes from Pseudotsuga menziesii, assembly GCA_001517045.1. Taxonomy (NCBI): domain Eukaryota; kingdom Viridiplantae; phylum Streptophyta; class Pinopsida; order Pinales; family Pinaceae; genus Pseudotsuga; species Pseudotsuga menziesii. The sequence continues at coordinate 541,315 of LPNX011206279.1, read as the reverse complement.
TGTAAGCCCCCTTGAGTCCTTATTAATTATATGTAAAGTCGGGTTAGACACTGCCTCAGTCCAAGGTAAGACCACCCACTAGTCTTTATTTTTCTTTTTGAAAATTCCATCAATGTTCAGGTCTGATAAAAAATCCATCAATGTTCAGATCTGATAGCTATTTTATTTAAAAATTGTGTATTTTTATTTTGTAAAATTGAAATTTAACTGTATTTTAATAACAATTTTAATGTTTGAAATAGATTCATCCCCTTCGAAAACCCAAACCCAAACCCATGAAACAACTAAAATTCCAGAATTTAACAGCCAAACCTAGATTTTGAGAATTTTCAAGAAAATATTTTCAATATTATGAATTTTCAATATTTTGCTAAAACTTTCAGTATTGTTCTTCACATGCACACCATTAAGTTTCTCATTAACTTTGCACATGCAGCAAATAGGGGCGGCTCTGTAGCCCAGTTTCAATGGCTTAATAGATGCAGAAGCCCCTTCGTTCGTACATGTTATTTCAAGAAGCTGCAGAGCGAATATACTGTGTAGGCGTTCTCAGTAATTTCTTACTGTTGGTACGCGTTGTCGGTGATTTCAAACCAGAGCACTAATTACATTAAAGCGCGCTTTTCGCCTTCAGGGCCGCAGGCTATCAATTTTCCATGTAGTTTTATAGTAAGCATAATAAATTATTATCATTATTTACGTTGATAGTCTTCATAGTTATTATCATTATCATTATTTAAATTATTATAGAAAGCAGAATTGATAGTCTTCACGTTGTAGCATATTATCATTATTGTGCATTGATTTATCTCCTTAGTGAGGTATGGTCTTCATAGAGAGAATGTCTGCATCAATTTGTTATGTTGAGATTGTTTTATCTTGTATTTGTATTTGTATTTGTTATTTTTTATTCATTTTGAATATTAAGTAAGGAGTAAACTACTGAATCTGGCTTGCGTGAGCGGTCACATCCGACGTTGCCGGCCCTCCGATTCATGCAAATGGTCGGGCAAATAAGTCAATCAATTAAGTAATGGTTATTGTTTATATTGCTTTTTTTCTAAAATATCAAATAATTATTATTTTTTTCTGAAAATATTAAGTAGCTCTCTATTTTTTTGAAAAAAATATTATCATTATTTTGTAAAACTATTTCCAAGTATCATCACTATTTTTAATTGTTTTTAAACATTTAAAAAATAATCAACAATTAAAATTATTATGACTTAACAATCACAACATTACACGTGTCACCTTGGATAAAATTTATGTTTTGTGTTGACAGGGATTTGATATTCTCCATAATAATCTGGATGTTGCCTGAGTCGTTCAGTAGAATTACGCCCCTGTAGTTTCTAGTTGTTGGTGTAAACATCTCAAATTTAAGTCACACATCTAGATTTAAGTTTACACTTCTATCAACAAATTGCCCAAATTTATAGGGAAATTAAAGTATTCAAAGTTCCTAAATTTATCTTCCATAGGCATGTGGATGTTGCGTGAGTCTATGGGTATATCAAAGCTCATATACGTACAGACTTTGAAGGGCGCTCAATGGAAAAGGAAAATTGCAGTTGACGGATCTCAAAAGATTGATCCTTTTGCGACACCTATCACTATTAATTGATATTGATACCTCATTATCATTAAAAGAATGTACTATTTAGCTACAGGAGGATACTTTTGTGGGCATGATTGGTGGTCATTTTCAAGTCTTGAACTATAGCATGGGTGGATGATTTGCTCACAGAGTTACATTGAACAATAGTTTTTAACTTAAGATAATAGTAATAGTATTTAGTCTAATGTATGTCTTACTATTATTCAATGTTATTTGGGTAGTATTTAACTTGAATTTTTTTTATGTTTTTGTGAATTCAGAATTTATTTTATTGAAGTAAAATAGTGTTACAAATAAAAGTCCAAAACTGTGTATCTATCCTGCAGATAGGAAGAGACAAAGAGAAGGGGCCAGTCTACCCATATAGGGAAATCAGACTATAGCAGTCAGAAAGATCTTCCCTTTGAGAGGGAAAACATGTCCAAACAAGGTATAGCTTATAATGATTACAAAAAAACTTCAAGAATATCCTAGTAGTCATAAGTGTGGGAGGCCACAGTCCCAAAAAACTTGACAAAAGGAGGAAAAAACTGAAACTTAGAACATGTCCTAAAGTTTTGTGTAGGGCTCCTCGATGATAGGAGTTCCAAACTCGATACTTAGTTGTTTTCCAAGAGGGTCGCCCTTGTTGCCATGGTCGCCATGCTTGTTGTCAGTGCCCTCTTCATCACCACCAGAATCGTCTTCACTGTTGGAATTTGCGCTACTGCTCGAAGCTTCCTCTGTGTTGGTGTTGGCTTGCTTGTCCGGTAAAGGTTATGTCTTCCTGGGAACCTCCACATTGGAAGAGGTTTTTCTTGTAGTGGTGCTGACAAATCGCCGCTGAGGAGGGGGTGGCAAGAGAACAACGACGATGGGTGTTGGGGAATGGTCAGCAGGAGGGGTGGCGTTTGGGGAGGTGGAAGGGGAAGCATGAACAGATGGAACAGGAAGACTAGGGGTAGCCTGGTTGAATTCAGGAACAAGGGCTGCAACATGAAGGTTGGAGGAACGAAGGATGAGACGAACCAACAAAATTTTCACAATCCAATAATTCCTTCGGGGCTTTGTGGTTCGGTTAGAAACCGAAAGGGAGCCTATGAGCTCATTTTCCCAGTGATCAACCGAAAGACGTAGAGGAGCCGAAATTTCGAGGTCATAGCCATCAAAGCTGGCTTGGGCATTGTAGGGGAAGGCACGCTGATTGGTGGCACCCCTGTGAGCGCATCCCTGCCTGGGCGTTCTTCTTTTCCTAGGCGGCATGATACATGTTGTGGACCGCTAAATAGGGAGCGGGGTGCTTGCAGGAGATTGCACCTAAGAAGCAGTAGCGGGAGGCTGATGGAGAGGAGCAAAGGCGAGCTGGAAGGAGAATGTCTGGTTGTCTATGGATTTAACGCGGCAGTGCAAAACCACATGCCCATTAATACAAACCATCATTGCGCTTACATCGTCGTACTGTGCCATGTCTGCGAGGAGGACACTTCTGTTGGAGGATTTAAAGAGCGTCGCTAGTGTTGAGGGAGACAACACCACCTATGCCTTATATGCTCATAGGCCTCATGTCACCCGCATCCGAGGTAACTTGAAATTTTATTATGGAAGAGTAGGTTTTTAATTAAAATCCCATTATGGAAGGGTAAGTTTTTAATTGGAAGGGTTAATTTCTCATCAAAATTTCTTTGATGAAGTTCAAAAAAGTTCAAAATTTTAGACAAATTTTTTTGTTTGTATAAGAACAAAACCTTAAAAAAAATCGAATGATGAGAAAAAATGAATACAAATTCCAACCCTACCTGTGGTCTTTTTCAACAAATTACACTGGTTTCTTTCGGATAATACATTATGTAATATAATTATCCGCAACATAGCATCAATGATATTATCAAAGGTCATTGAAAAAATACAAATTGAATTTGAAGAATACGCGCCAATTTTGTTGAGCATTGAATTTCTAGGAGGGATTCCTCTCTCAGGAGGAGGAAACTAAGACTGGAATGTTTTCCCTTTGGGATTTGTTTTGGAGTGTGGTTATTAGGGTTTTGGAAATTGGGAGAAGTAGCAGAGGATAAGAAAAAAAATCCATCCTTATTGACACTCAACAAAGTAAAACTGTAAGGCTACACAATGCAGAGGTTGTGATTAGAGATGAAAGATGTGGCTCTTGAGACAGTCAGTAGATGTTGATGGAATATGAAAGTCACAAACTATCACAATGTTTGAAGGCGCCATTCGTGGGGTATCCTATCTTGATCATTGGCGATCGAAGACAGTGAACAACAATCATTACCTACTCTTATCGTGGACAAACATAGGGGAGAAAGTGGATAATTAGAGACTCAAGCCAACGCAAGACTAACACCTAATCCATTTGCAAAGAATGACTCAACTAAAGTAAGTAACAATGAATTGTTGTAGCCCATTCCCCTTTCTAAACAAAACATGAAAACTAACCAGTGGGCTAGTTCTAGTCAAGGTTACAAGGGACCTAACGTTTTTTCAAAAGGTCGATAGCAGTTCATGCTTGATTTATTAATGCTTCGGTCGAGGATGAGTATAAGTGAAATTGAGCTCATGAGAAATACAACTTAGGTCCTTTGAAAAGTCTTTAACACTTATGCATTGTGTAAAGCTATAGTTTAAAACTTCAACAAATTTTTTCCTGGAATTCAATGATTTTTCGGGCACTATTTTTAAAAAATCCAGCAGAAATTTTAGGAAATCATTGTTAGAGCTGTCAAACAAACTTACATATTTTAGATCCCTTGGGAGTTTTTGAGTGTGTTGAATCCATTTCTGACTTCAAAAAAACAATTAGAATAGTGATTGGTTCAGATTTTAAAAACATGATTTTACTGATCGTCGGTTAGAAATCCTCTAATCTTTCGGACAACTTATTGTGCAAATGGTTCACATCTTCATGTTCTTTGAAAATGTGAAGAATGACGGCTCCTCTAAGTGACCACCAATTGCCTAGTCCTAGTTGTACCACTAGTTATAAACTAATCCAAAAATTAGAATAATTAATTTTGATATATATATATATATTCCAAGGAAAAAATTGCTTTATTCTTATTGAATAAACATAAGCTTCTCTCTAGGAGCATCATAAAGTACATCAAAATCACCTCAATATATCTTCCATTATGGGCTTTTCTTATCAACAAAATGGATCCTATTATCCTATTTGCTTGCTTCCAAGATAGTCTTACAAGCTTACATACTCATTCACAATTTGGTTATTTGCAATTTCTCTCACCTCCTTTAATCTTGGAGGGAGAGCAAGATCCAATTTAGAGAACTTGTCGACTTCAGTATTTAACTCTCTGTAAATGTGGTGAAAAGTTAATGACTCAAATGTTGCCATTTGTTCTCTTATTGTTCTCACCAGATGTTGAAGATGTGGATCATTTATCTGCATATTTTCGTTCTCCCAATCTATAGTCATCTTTGAGTCCCCAAAAAGCTGTAAATAATGAACTGGATTTTCTAGTGCTAATCGGAGGACTATCTAGAGAGATACTAGTCTGGATTTATTGTTTGTGCCTTGCCTCGGTGTGGTTATCTCAAATTTTGTTGTGTCATTGAAATATAAAATGCCTCCAATACCTCCCAATGGAGGCTCCCCTTGACTTGCTCCATCAAAATATATATATAATTTATTTTCTAATATATTAATAAACTTTTGAAAAAAAATATATAAAACAAATTGAATTAATCGATTGTGACTGAAGTCTTACTCTTGAACGAATAGTATATCCTGTCCCTCCCTATGTAGGGTTAGTAATGAAAAAGTATATATATTCTTTAAGAAAAGGAATTGTTGATCAAGCTTGCTTGTTAGACTAAGTTGGGTGTGATGAAAACCTGAAAAGTGCAGGATGTTCGACCTTACGATGTCTTTTTTTTTGTTTTTGCAGGTTTTTTAAAAGACTTCTACTGCATTTGCTACAACGGAAAAATGGATTCTATCGTGGATCCTCTTACTCCTTTCAATTACCACCAATGGAAGGGAGATATGGAGATTCAACTGCGTGCCAAGGGACTCAACAGAGTCACAATGGACACCTAAATAGAGCCTAACCATGTTTTGGATAAAGATAGATACTGGAATAATATGGATGAAGCTTTTGGGTTTTTGTGCCTGTCGATTTCCAAAGATCTTCATTTGCATGTCACTGAATTGAAGAATCCGAAGGAAATTTGGAATAAACTTGCTGATCTCTTTGATAAGCAGGATGACATGATGATTTATCGGCTAGAGAATGAGCTGATTTCTCTTCACCCAAGCAATTTCGAAACTCTCATTGAATTCTTCAACAAATTCAAACACCTAGTGCTCCAGTAGAAGCAGTGTGAGGTGGAGAAAGAGGATGATCAACTCATTCTCTCCATTATTTCAAAACTTGGATCAGATTACTCAGTATTTGTTTTCACATTCCATACCGGGAGGCTAACAACCCTGAATTGGAAAATGCCTTCATTGAGTCCCTCAAAAACAAGCATGACAAACTTGTGCAGATGGGGATCATAAGATCCTCCAAAGATCAAACACTATTTGCTTTGGGGCCCAAAGATACAAAGGGTAAAGGAAATCAAAAGAATCAAAATAAGTTTGATGCTCCAAATCCAAAAGAGAAGAACCAACAGCAAGAAGAGCCTTCCTGCTCAAAGATGCACAAGAACGAAGGAAACCAAGGCAAATAAAAAGTCAAGTGTTCCTATTGCAGGAAGGGATTTCACCTTGAACATGCCTACATCAAGAAAAATATTGATGAGATGACTCTTCTCCTTGAGAGGAAAAATATCAATCTCCCAGAGAGTGTTCGGAAGAGAGATAATCATGACCAAGACATCTAGTCAGAAAGAGGACATGCCCTCATGGCAAGCACTTCAAAGCCTAGAGATCTCCTCATAGACTCTGGTGCTTCGAACCACATGATGGAAAGAAAAGAATCCTTCTCATCCCTGGACACCTACAAAAGAATTCCCATCCACATGGGAAATGATTCTCAGATCATTTTGAGAGGCAAAGGTACTATAAAAATTGAACATGCCAGTTTTTTTGATGTTCTGTATGTACCCTCATTGGCCTCCAATTTGTTGAGTGTTTATCAAATGACACACACCGGAGTTCCCAAGAGAGTTACTTTCAGCCTGAATGATGTTGAAATCACAGAGATTGCATCTGAGAAGCACGTTGCAACAATCATAGCAAACCACCATGCTAAGGCCTATGAGTTTTCCAAGTTTGTGGTGGATGCAAAGCTCACCGCTCTTCTGACTCATGGGAACGAGGTCAGTAGGATATGGCATGAGAGATTTGGTCATTTAAAATTCAAATACTTGCAGAAAATTTATAAACATTATGTGGTCGAAGGCCTCCCAATCATCAAAACTTCCAATGTAATTTGCAAAGGTTGCATTGTCAGCAAACACCCTAAGCACAAGTTTGATTGGGGAAAGGCAAGTCATGCAAAAAGTATTTTGGGGCTGATTCATTCTGATATCAGGGAACCCATGCCCTATAACATCCATGAGTGATTCATGGTATGTACTCACCTTCATTGATGATTTCTCTAGATACACTTGGGTTTTCTTCCTAAAGAAAAAATATGAATTTCACATGGTTTTCTTCCTAAAGAAAAAATCTGAAGTTTTGGAAATATTCACCGAGTTCAAAGCATCTGTTGAGAATGCCTCTAGGAGGAAGATAAAGTCTCTTAGATCTGATAATGGATGAGAGTATATCAAGTTTGAATTGTTGCAAATATGTGCTGACAGTGGGATCCAAATCCAACACTCCATTCCCAACACACCCTAGAAAAATGGTATAGCAGAAAGAAAAAACCGGGCCCTCAAAGAGATGACCACCTGCATCCTGGAAGTCAAAGGTTTCGCTGCAAACCTATGGGATGATGCTTATGAATGCTGCTGCTCACATTCGGAACAGAGTCCCTCACTCTTTCGTGAAAGGAAAGACTCATTTCGAAACCTATTTTGGACACAAACTGGATGTGTCAAATTTCCGAGGTTTTTGGGTCCACTGCATGGGCCCGAATTTTGCTTGACAAGAAGAAATATTTGCAACCGCAAAGTATTGAATATTTTTTCATTGGATATCTAGACGAATATAAGGGATTCAAACTTTTGAATATCAGAACCAAACAGATATTCATTGAGGGAAGTGTATGTTTTGAAGAACCTCTCCAAGAGGTAGAACTAGTTAAAGAGAAAATTGTTGAAATTCCCTCCTGGAGTCTGTTGATCATTTGGATGATGAAAGTGGGAGTGAAGGATCTGATATTGAAGATATGATGTTTGATATTAGTAAGAAACATATATGAGGTTCAGAATCAGATTCTGATGTGTCAACTCATCTCCCATCCTGGGCCAAAAAGACACTCTCTCCTGCCGAGACAAACATTGGAATTCATGCTGATCCAAGAAGAACCCGGTCTGATTTTCAAAGAGAAGGTATTGCTCTCTTTGGTCATGATTCATTGTTGTCCGAGACCTGTTATTTGATGATTGGGTCAGATCCAAAATCCTACTACCATGCTCGTAAAGATCCGAGATGGCAAGCTGCTGTGGATGAAGAGTTCAATTCTCTTCGAATAATGCAACTTGGGAGCTAGTTTCCATTCCACCGCACCAGTGGCAAAGATGGATTCCATAAGACTAGTTTTGGCCATTACTGCATCCAAGCACTGGGAGGTGCATCACATGGATGTCAAGAGTGATTTTCTTCATGGAGACCCGCAAGAGGAGATATACATGAAGCATGCTAAAGGCTATACATCAGATCCTTCCTTGGTGTGTAAGTTCCAAAAATCATTATATGGGTTGAAACATGCCCCAAGATCTTGGTATGCCAAAATGGATGCCTTTCTGTTCTCACAAAACCTCTAGATATGCAAATCTGATCCTAATGTATATTTATAGCAGTGTGATGGTAATATTTTTATCATAGTATTATATGTTGATGATATTTTGATAACAAGAAGCACTCTCGCTTCGATTGCCTTTATAAAAACTGCTCTTCATGATGCTTTTGAAATGAGTGATTTGGGCCTGCTGAGACAGTTTCTCGAGCTTGAAATCACACAAGACTTTGATGGGATAATGGTAACTCAGTCTAAATATATTGCAGACCTGTTAATTAATCTTAACATGGCTGATTGCAAGGCTGCACCAGTTCCTTTCCTCTTAGGAATTAGTCTTGAAGAGGGAAAATCCACTCCACCCATGGATTCCACAATTTACCGTGACTTGATCGGAAGCTTTCTATACATGACACATTCAAGGTATTACATTTGTTGTGCCATGAATGTTGTATCAAGATATATGCAGCAGACTCATGAGATCCATTGGAAGGAAACCAAGATGATCCTTCAATATATTCAGGGCACTAGATCCTACGACATTCACTATGTTGCAGATTCTGAGCTAGAGTTGGTCGGTTTTACAGATTCATATTGGGCAGGGGATTCCATAGATCAGAAGTCCGCTTCTAGGTATGTGTTTATGTTTGGTGGTAGCCCCATTTGTTGGTCCAGCAAAAAGCAGGCTGTCATTGCATTGTTTGTAGCAAAGGCAGAGTATAGAGGAGCAGTGAATGCTTGCATCCAAGCAATTTGGCTGTAAGGTATTCTTTCAGAGTTTGAGATTGGTAGCTCTTTGTCCACAGTCATATTTTTTTACAACCAAAGTGTTATCAAGATCTTCACAGATCTAGTTCAGTGGCAGATGACCAAACATGTTGAGATCCACATGCACTACATCAGGGAGTTGGTGCATGATAGGACAATTGTTCTACAATACTGCCCTACAGATGAGCAAATTGCAAATATTTTCACCAAGAACTTTACTGAGAAAGAGTTCACTTACCTCTATTCACTATTGGGGGTGATTTCATCAGGGTGAAGGAAGTTACTTCTTTAGTGTTCAGCTTCAGGGGGGGTTTTCCCACTGGGTTTTCCCTCTTTCCTCACTTAGCATTTTATTTGATCATTTCAAAGTTACTTTTTGTACAAGGTGACCTATGGCCTTTTTTTTTCGGGGCCCTAGCATTTTATTTTTACTCCTCCACATGAGTATAGCTTAAGGGGGGTGTTGGAGTCATTCTCCAACCCACACACCTTTATTTGGTCAATTTGTCATAATTACCCACTATCCTAAGTTAATTGACTCAAATTGACATCAGCATCAGCACACCAACACACTCCTGACATCAGCATTAGCACACCCACTCCCTCCTTCAATCAGGGAGGCCAACATATGAGCCTTCTCCTTCAATCAGGGAGGATAACTAGGATTTCTCCTTCAATTGGGGTGAAAATCTGGGGTGATCTGCTTGTCATAAGTGCGCCAATTAGTTAACTGAATGTGGTTTCACCTAACAATAAGTTAAGTTGAGTTGGAAAGTTGCCTTCCTCATCTCATTGTCTATTTTGGGTTGATTTGAGTTAACAAGAGTGATTTAAGGTGCCTCCAACAACTTCTGGTGACTAGTTTCAGTTCAGTTCACTTCATTGGAGTTGACTTGAGTTAGAGATGCGCCCCAACCTACTGATTGACATGCATTTGAGTTCTATTTAGTTAGACTGATCGATCATTATTGCACGCTGATTCTATAAGGACTCAATTCGAGTCAATCATGGCTTGATTAGTGGTTAACTAGTGTGTTTAGTGTGGCTAACCGACAGTTAAACTACTCTCATCTATCATATTCGACTGACCTCCAAGGAATTTGAATTGTCTTGCATTCATGCAAGTTGTATGACATTGTATCATCTCTCATTATTGATTATTGATAATATACAGCTGCAACCTTCAATTGCAACACTGTTAATGTCATTTCATGTGTAAAATTGTCTTGAATATTCTGTAAGATCTGCTTTAGTCTTAAGATTATTGTGACTGAATTTCACAAAATTAAAAGGTGCAATGTGTTTAATGGTCATGATTATATTTCTTATATAAATAATTCTTTATTCCATTAAGAAGTACCTAACGTACAAGAAAAAGATAAACAACATGGTAGTATGTTTAATGGTTATGATTATCTTTCTTATATAAATCAATTTTTTTTTAAATGTGGTTCACCATTTGTTAGAGGGCTATTCCAGTGAAAATACCAGAAGACGTCACTTTGAAGAAATGATAATATTAAAACTATTATTACATTCAAATTTAAGGAAAAAATGGGGTGACATTGGGAATTAATGGATAAGAGATTTAATTCTAGTTGTAGGTTTTCAACTTTAATGTGGGAATTTGGTCATTTTTCTTAGTAAAATCCAAATTTGGAAGTGTTTAGATTGTATTTTTTAATTCATAAATAGATTCAACACCCTCAAATACCCCCATTACACCCAAATTATCCAATTTCCATAGCTAATATATGTGATTTTAAGATTTTTTAAAGATTTCCAATTGGACTCCTAACCAAATAAGAAGGAGAAGATGCTAAAAAAATGTTAAAAACTTAGAATATTTTGACTACACCGATTTAATTTAGATAGTATAAGGAGGTGATCAACAATAATTTAGAAGATAAAAAATATGTGTTTTAAAGTGAGAACAAACGCTCACTGGGTCCATAGTGAAAGCAGGTGCTGGACAATTCCTAAAACATGATGGGTCACTTGAATTTGTTATCTTTGTGAGACTAAGAAAGTTAATGAAAAACACTTTCTCTTAAATTTCTTATAAAACTATATTAGATTGCAATTTCAAAATATTTGACTTCCTAACTTTTAACATATAAACACTATGCTCAGTTAGGAATGCTTCTTTTAAATTCTTTTAAAGATCTTCAAGTATATAAATACAATTCTAGAAAAACCAAGTAATCAATTAATTTTCTTATTATAAACCAAAGTTGATTTTAGTGAACATTAATAATAATCATTATCTATCTATATATATATAACATTTTAAAAAATAAAATAGCTTGTCTTTTGTAAGTGATACGATAAAAACATTTTAATGTGAAAATTAACTTATAAAAACACGAAAACTTATATATCACTTGTTACACTATGATATATATTTGAATTCATTAAAAAAAAACTTAAAAAGATTATGTAGGCATAGATTGTCATCATTAAGAAGATTACAAAATTCATTAGCAACTAAAGGAAGTTTAGAGAAAGTGTGAATTTGAGATGAATTATTAAATTCATTTAAAAAACACAAATACAAAAATGTGAATTTGAGATGAATTATTAGTATGTTAAACCTAAATTGATTTAAAAAACACAAATACAAAAACAAATACATGCACTTTTAGTAGGCCAAAACTCACTAAAAACAAATACCAGCACTTAGTCTTTCTTTAGAGGTCCCATTGGGATGCAAGAAGTACTTTCTTTAGAGGTCCCATTGGGATGCAAGAAGTACGCAATACAATGGTATTTATAAATACTACTTAAAAATTTTGTATTGATAATTAGCATTGATGGAATATTGAAAGAATTAATTCGTTCGAAGATATTTGTTTTTAAAAACTACTGTGCATAACATTTTTATGAGCTTTGTATAAATTAGTTGTTAGGTTAAATTTTTTTATTTTTTATTTTTTGTTATTTTTTATTTTTTTTCAATGTGGTTCATGCATCGGCGGTACACTTCATGCCTAACCCCAAGAGCGTCGAGGAGAATGGATCTTGTGACCTCACATGCCGGGAGGCAAGAGCGTCGAGGAGAATGGATCCTGTGACCTTACATGCCGGGAGGCCTAACTACGGTTGCTCGACCAATTGAGCTAACTCTTGGGGCATTAAATTTATTTTTATTTATAGATTTATGTTTTATAAATACATTTTATGTTTGTTTATATTATTATTATCCATTTTTACAAGAGTATTTTTTAAGAACTATATTTATTTTTAAATAATAGAAGCCATAGTGAATGCATTATTGTATATCTTTCATTTAATCTTATTAATACTTATTGAAAAGCAAATAAAGAAGAATGTAGATCACCTAGGAGTGTTCGATGAGTGTTTGAATGTACCTTCAAGTGGCACTAATAAAAATGATAAATATAAAAATTTTAATTCATGAAATGCATATATACCTTAAATTATAACTAAATAGAATAACATTATTTTAGATAAAAACAAATTTCAGACAATACAATTTAGAGATGCACATCAACTCATTGTTATGCACATAAACCAAACAAATTTCAACTCATTGTTATTGTTATTCTAATCTTTTGCAATTTGACATTAACACACCGATGGTCAAACAAAAGCTTTACATGTATGTTAATGTATACGCTTTACATATATGTTAATGTCTGTTAATGTCTACAGTAAAGTGATAGATGAGTTATTAAATTTTGTTAGATTTTTAGTTGGTAGTTAATAGTGAATATTTGTTTAGGGGAAAAAGTTATTTTTGTATAGGTAAAGGTTCTACAAAATTGTTGATTGATTTGGATATTGATTACAAATTGTATTATGTAGGTACAAAATACTTTATACTATATAAATGACTACATATAAATAATTATGTGTTTTTAATTCAAAACAAGTTGGCATGGGAAAATATAATTCAAATATTTCTATGCATGTTTCATTGTAAATATTTAGTTGATTATATAGATTGGCATGAAAAATAATAGTGGTCAAAACAAGTTGGTAGGAAAATATAATTCTAATATTTCAATGCATGTTTCATTGTAAATAATTAGTTGATCATATAGATTGGCATGAAATAATAATATTGGACAAGACATGCTGCACTTTTTTACAAATTTTAAGGTAATTAAAATCACAGAGAATTCATGGTCCGAAATTTTTTTATGAAAAATTGATTAAGGATTGATGGAGTGAATCTATTCTTTTTATATACTACAATAAAGTTTTGATGAGTATCAAAAGTATAGTGTGAAAATAATTAAAAAATTAAATAAATAGAAAAATAGAAAATAGAAAAATAAATAAAAATCCAAAAATCTATATATCTTATTATTAAGAAAAATGCCTCTTTATATAGTTAATAGATAACATGTATAGTGAAAATGTCCACAATAACCAAAAACATGTAGAGACTCCCAACACACTTTTTTAATATTTAATTTTAATATTAATTACTACCACGTCCCCTTATGAACAATTGTTCTTAGGCTGTAGTTGGGTATCCTTGAGCTAAGCACTTTCCACTAATTGAATATGATCTTCCACTTGAATTCATTCCTTGGATAAACCAATTACTTCTGGTTTTGAATAGAAAGTGTCCCCACTTTCTTAAGGAGATGAGGAAAATTTATCTAGAATGTATTATGAGAAAACCATTTGGCTTGTGTGGAAATTTTTCCTTAATTTCTAACTTGGTAAAACAATTTAAGTTCTTAGTGGAATGGGTGTGGACCTCCAATAAAGTATCATAAGGAAGACAAAAATTGAGGATGCTATTCGTTGGATGGGATAGAGTGGCCTCTTATTCTAGGAGTGAGGCTCATACAACCTCAATTTATTTATATTAATGATATTGTGAATGCTAAGTTGCTTCGATAAGTCCAAATATATGCATTCTCCTTGATCTACTAAATAACTATATAAGGTCTATAATGTAGAGCCTTCAACTTATGATGACAATGTCCCTTAAAAATTTTCTTACTAAGATACAAACATACATGAGCACCAAGATAAAATTGCAACAAAATCATAGTGTTGAGATTTATAACGTTCTTGAGTGTCTTGTACAATTGTATTAATTTGCACATGGATTGACCAATCTTATATATATAAGAGGTCTTTGTGTTTTGCTCATTTTACTAGTGTGTAGAACACTACAATTGGTAGTTCATAAGGGGCCATAGGTTAATAATTGTAGTCGCCCCCTCAAAAGATGAATAAATAGTGAATGTATTGACAAGTACAACCCAATTGTAGCTATGATGGAGGAGATGCAAGCATGAGTCCCACTTATTTTTTCCATACCAAATACATAGAGAAAATACTACACTATTACTAATGACTCGTGTCTTCCTGTCATATTAAGGATGAAAGGAAATGGAAAAATGAAGTTGACAAACCAACAATCACCATATATTTTAGCAAATGATGTTAAGAAGTGGTTAAGAAAATGTAAGTCGAGATAGGAGACAATGTTGAGGGATAGTCCAAAATGTGACCAAACATGAGTAAACAATAAGGTAGTGGTCTATTTAGTTGAAGTTATCACATGCCCATCCATCAATTTAGATTAAAGGAGGGGGTAATTACGAATTATAGGCTTTTAGATTTCATTCCATGTGCCATAATACAAATTCATAATTAAGAAATGTAGAGTAAAGTTGTGAATGTAAACCAAATTGGAATTTAAAACTCTATCCACATATTCAGCATGCACAAACAAGCATATTTATCACAGGAAAATAAAAGCTACATTTCACATTCATGTACAAAGAGAATACTTCTCTTTAAACAAGAATATCCAAGCAACTCGCTGCATAAGAGCGATTTTCCACCCAACTGTAGGTATCAGAAGTAGATGCCACCCTCAATTTGGGCTTTGAGGCCACCATGGTGAAGGAAAGGCTTATATTATTCTCTATCTTATCCCACAACCCATTTTTCTCATGCTTAGCAAAACTTCTTACCTTTGAGTATTTACAGGGACCTCACATAGTTATCCCAACCAAGGAACTATTTTCTACTATCCCACAAAACACAAAGAAGGCATTTTCCTTCACTACTTCATAGTTCCCTTAGGAAATCCAACCCTTATAGTGCTTACGAATGTGTGCAGAAAGAATTCAATTTGTTATATGTTGTTGGAGAACCTCTAGTAGCATTAATTCATGGACTCTAAAGCATTTAGGAGTATAAAAAATCAATGGGTAAAGGTTCCTATTTTCACCAACTTCTATGCTCACCTACAACCATATATATATATTCCATTAATGTGTTTATATATTAGAATTTGGGGTGGACTAGAGCCTATGTTATTCTTAGATTGCACGAGGATAAGACAAGTGTCTTGTCCTAATTGATTTTATGGCAGTGGTTCCAAATTCCAAATAAATAATTATATTAAAAAAATAAAAAATAAAAACATTTTGTAGCTATGCATGGATAATTGGTAGTTAATGCATGAATAACTAGTTGTTGATCCATGGAGAATGGGCATTTCATGCAACTACTCATGGAGAACATGGAGAATACGTAACATATCCACAAGTTAAGTGGTTGTGCTAGTAAATAACATTAAATAACATCTATACCTATTATTTTAAATGTTAAAAGGCATTATACTAGCAAAACCACATTCACTAAAATCATGATTATAAAATCTAAGAAAGACACTTATGCAAATTTTATTTTTGATAATAGAAATCTAGAGGAAGTGGCTTCTTACAAGTATCTCATGTAAACTTTATTTATGATAATATAAATATAGAGGAAGTGAATTCTTACAAGTATCTCGGAATTTATATTCATCACAAACTCAATTGGAACTATAGCGTTGAGAAAATGATTAATGGGGGGTGGAAAGCTTATTTTGGTCTTGAAAATAATTGTAAATCATCCAATATGGTCATGTGGGATAAAAAGAAGTTCCTCTTTGAAACTCTTGTCATCATTGTTATCTTATATGGTTGTGAAGTATGAGGGTGCAACATTTCTAGAGAATCTTGGAGGAAGATTGAGCAAATCCAGAAGGTGTTTATAACTTATAACCTCAAAATTAAAAACAATAATCCTTATCCTATTCTCCTCATAGAAGTGGGTCTTCCCCCCATTGAGAGCATGGCTATGACCAGGTACATTATGTACAAGCATACGATAAATAACATGAGAAACGAGAGACTTCCTAAAATTGCCTTAAACTCAAGTCAAAACCAACTACTCCTTAAGTGGTGTTGGTGTAAAGATACCATGGCTTGGTTAAGCCATAGGAGCATTGATGAAAACGACATTTTGCAGAACATTGATAATGTCAAAAATATTATTACTTCTAAGTTTAAAGAGAAATTTTGGTATTAGAAAAATTTAGCGGTTAAGAGAAAATTAAGATACTATAAGGAGGTCATTAATCCTACCTTGGAATATTAGAAGTCTCTCGATAGTAACTAGCTTAATGAAGAAAACTAATATAGCCAAGATTAAAACGAACTCTCATGAACTCCATAGTGAAACAAGGTGTTGGTTTATTCTTAAAACCCCATGGGCGAAAAGGGTTTTCCATCTATGTGATTGTATGAGCGTTGAGGATGAAAATCACTTTATCTTAGAGTGTCTTGCTTACACTCACATTAGATATGAGTTTCTTAGTATTTGCTACAATACAAACATTTATAACCTCCTAACTTTCCAAAACTATAGTGAGCTTGGAAAGCTACTTGGAAAGTTTTTTTAGCATTGGAACAAGATTTTAAAGTAAACCAAATATTAT
>LPNX011206279.1:436480-524261 GCA_001517045.1 Pseudotsuga menziesii | reverse complement strand
GGGGGGGGGGGGGGGGGTGTAAATCAGTTATTTCTAAAGATTAAACCATTTTGAATATTTAAAAAATGATTAATGATTACATATTTACAGTTATGATAATGCAACAAGTATAATAGAAGGTATGATGATCATCAATCACACACACATGATAGAGATATAAAACTACTCATCTTTATTTGAGCACCTACTCAAATGAGGTTGCAACCTCTGTTTACAAATTCCTTCTTGTGGAGAGCATCAACCCTCATGTGTTTTCTAACACCCACTAAAATAACATTCTCCAACTACTACTAAGTGGAAGCACCAACTTCCACTTGTACAGGATCCAACTTGTATAGAGAAGACAACATGTTTTTCTTAGCACCACCCTACCACCCTTGTTCCTTAGATTCAAACATGTTCATAACAATATGGAGAAAAACATATATAACAATGCATACCAACTCTGTTTTGATCTACTTTTGGATTTGCTTATGCACCTCGGTTCCCCTCTTTGTCTATGTTCTGGATATTGTTGAAAGGACTCATAGTCCTCTTTCATTATCCAATCCCCACTTCTACAATGGTCCATGCACTAGCTCTCTACTTGCAGAGAGCGCCTGTGCATCTCTTCACCCGCACCCTCTTATGCTTATCAATATTTGAACCCTTCACCTGTTCGTATTCCCGACTGTTCATTTTCATAACTGATCAAAATCGTTCGATGCCTGAGTTAACCCAATAGTGTCGAAATTAAATCGTCCCCACGATTGTATATCGTTTTGTATAGATCTAAAGGTGTCGAAGATCTATGGCCATAATGAATTTCGCTGGTGAACGAGCGCAGAGGATAAAAGTGCAATCAAGTTGCGAAATCTAAAACTAATCGTTGGGATTAGGATCAAGATTGGCGAAGGAGATTAATCACCAAAACAGATCAACGGCTGTGAGTTATTTCGCAGGGAGAACTAGCACAGATTAATAAAATCCCGATGTGCATGAAATTTATATCAAATCTGCCTTATGACATTTGAGGTCCACTGTTGATCTAGATCTGACAGTCCTCACCAATTCAACATTTTCAACTAGTAGGTGAGATAACGACGAATATGGGAGAAAATTTTTAATAGAATTTAGTTTTTTTTCTATTTGGAGTCTGTCGTTGATCGAAGTTGGTAGAGATCCAATGCCCGAGGATGATTTTGCAGGACCTATTCTGCGCCATCGATTTCTTGTGCACCATTTTTTGATCGTCGATCTTGGATCAGATGAGGATTTTGGATTCCGGGTTTTCCAAATTTGTTTAAACAACTTCCACAATTTCTGCTTTTCACATTCCACTTTCCAACTTCTACATTCCGTTGGTGGACACTGGGTTATGGAAACCCATATTATTTTAGACTTTGATTTCTCATCTTCTGCATTCTTCCTTCCGCTTTCTGACTTCCGCATTCTGCTAGCAAACACCGGGTTGAAGAAACCCATATTATTTTAGACTTTGATTTCTCATCTTCCGCATTCCGCTAGAGGACTCCGAGTTGCAGAAACCCATATTATTTTAGACTTTGATTTCTCATCTTCTGCGTTCCGCCTTTCGCTTTCTGCCTTCTGCTTTTCTTCTGAATCGTTGATTTCTTTGAGGGTTCACTCATGACCGTCGAATTTGTTCATCATATTTTCTTTCAAACTTTGCAGGTTTACTCCTGTCCATCGGATCTCTGCACAAACCGTTGATTCTTCTGAGTCTTTTTCTTATTCAACTGAATCCTCTGCTTATCTTGATCATATTCTATGTTTTTCCATTAATGACAACCATAACACAATCTGATATGTTTCCATATGATTGCAATACCTATCATAATTCCAACAATCTCCCCCTTTGGCATTGATGTGTTAAGAACCCATGTCAACCCCCCTCTTTATTTTGTTAGTATATTTTGTCGAACGCATATGCTTTGTAAGTCGTCCCATTAGTATGTTTTATTATCCCACATTCATGGGGAGTAAGTAATAGTTGTTAAGTCATCCAGTTAATATGTTGCATTATCCCACATTCATGGGGAGTAATAGTTGTTTAGA
The DNA here is from genome assembly GCA_001517045.1 of Pseudotsuga menziesii. Lineage (NCBI taxonomy): Eukaryota > Viridiplantae > Streptophyta > Pinopsida > Pinales > Pinaceae > Pseudotsuga > Pseudotsuga menziesii. Next base: position 522,203 of record LPNX011206279.1, on the reverse strand, counting down.
TTAGACTTAGTATATAAGTATGTGTTGAGGCTAATGAAAGCATCGAAGAGTTATTTTGTATTGAGCTTGCTCAAAGGAGGTTACCCCATCGAGGTGTCCTGTGATTAATAAAATCCCTTCCGTGATCCATTCTTTCTGTTATATTGTGCATTCTCATTGTTTATTGCAGGAGGTTCTCCACATATAGTATCGGAGCACTTTCTTGGGCTCGTTGGGTGGAATTTTTGGAATTTTTTTTTCTTCTGCAATGCTTCCTGACGCTGTGATCCTTACAGTTGTTATTATTCTTGCAATGGTATTATTCATTCGCATCAGGGAATAAACCCTATCTGCTTAATTGTGGGAAGTACTTGGGCATAGCCCTAAAACTCATTGTGAGGAGTACCACAGGAACCCTGAAGTAGTTGGCCATTGAGAGGACCTGCCAAGCGAAAAGGGAAATGAACCCCATCGAATTGACTAGATTCCCATCTATGAGGAAAACCAAAGAGTTGTCGTTTGTGGCCAAGTGGTTAGTAGTTTTACCTGCGCCATGGGGTGAGGGGTACTGCCCCAATACGTAAGCCGTTAGATTGCCTTAGTGGCCGAGTGACTCCCATGAACCTCTAGGAATCCGAATATACCTAGATTCCATATCTATTTACAGTTGATAACGCACATAATTCCAGAACCGTTACAGATCATTTCATCCATTTCAAGTTGATGAAGCACAACTTTCTAGCACCGCCATAGATCATTTAAAAAAAACAAAACTCTGTTTTTAGCCATATCTTCTTTGATTTAGCTCTGTTTCCCTTGAAACTTCACTGTAACCCCCGTAATACCATTCTGCATATTCCTTCCTTGATGATGCTATCCCCAATTCCACTTCTTGAAGCCCGAAATTCCACATTTGTTAATTTTTAGGGTTTTTCATAACTTCTCCTATTCTCACCCAATCGCCTTCAAATTTTTTCACGGTGTTCGTTTTCCATTTCTGCTTCATTATGCCTCTCTGAAAAATTTTCCAATTCCTTCATCCCACCTTTGAAATTCACATTTTCTGCTTCTTTTCCCTAAGAGAGTGTCCAAAACCTCGTAAAACCCCAATTACCCCCCCTCCCCCCTCCCCCCCCTTGAATTTTTCCCAAATAAAAAATTTCCTTTTCTAAAACCCTTGTCGTTTTTGTTTTTCTATCCATTACCTAAAAAAAAACACTGCTTATGGTTGTCACCCACACTGGAGCAAATAAACAAATGGAAGAATAACTTGTTGTCATCAAGTCCAAACTCGAGAATTTAGATAGAAAATTTCTTGGTCTCCATCTTCAGCATTCACCCATGAACAATCACCGCTAGCCTGAGTCTTCTGCAGACACTGGGTTCTCTTCCTCTAGCAACTTCCACAGGCCGAAACTAGATTTCCTCGCTTCAATGGTGATGATCTGACCAGATGGATTTATAGGGAAGAACAATATTTCAGTCTGTATAACACTTTTGATTTCAATAAAGTCTCACTTGCATCCTTTCATTTGGAACATGAAGCCCTTCAATGGTTCCGTTGGTACATCAAGGCTCATGCAGAGCCACATTGGATAGGTTTTTTCCAACTCCTTTTGCAACGATTTGGTCCTAATGCTTTTGATGACTTCATAGGAGCACTCACCAAACTTCTCCAAACTAGCACTGTGCAGGAGTATCAAACAGAATTTAAGAAACTATCCAATCACACCAAGAGATTTCCTTATGCATTCTACCTAAGTTGTTTTATCAATGGTCTGAAGGATGCAATACGATCTGAGGTTAAAATTTTTTGTCCCAACACAATGATGGAATCCCTAGGGTTGGCTAAGCGAGCAGAGGACAAGATTAGGGCTCAAAAACACTCCAAATCCACTCTTGTTCCATTTAGAACTATGGTTCCCCAAAGAACCCAAATTCCACTAGCTCCTATAACCACTCCTATCAAGCATTTGTTTGAAGTGGAGATGCGGGAACGTCGAGAAAAATGGATTTGTTATGATTGTGATGAGAAATTTACCTGGGGACATAGATGTGTTGAGCAAAAGCTTTATCTATTGGATGTGGATTCTCCACCCGCACCTGAAAGGTTTTATGATGCTCAAGATCCAGTAGATGCTGACAGTGACATTCAACAACTGCCTGCTTTGGGCGACCAACCAAAGATATCTCTCCATTCCTTAGCTGGAGTCACCACCCCACAAACCATGTCGCTTAGAGGGTTCTTCAAAAAACTCCCTCTTACAATACTCATTGATTCTAGTGGCACTCACAACTTCATTGACCCGTGGATCGCCAAACAGGCTGATTGTTTTGTCCATCCTTGCTCTAGCTTTGAAGTCATGATTGTCAAGGGGGAACCTTACCTTGCAAAGCGAAGTGTCGTAATGTGCACATATTTATGGGGGATTATAACTTGCGCTCTGACATTTTTTCCTTTCCCTTAGGAGGATGTGATGTGGTTTTGGGCGCTGAATGATTACACACACTTGGGCCCATTTTATCGGATTTCGCTGAACTTTGGATGCAGTTTTTAATTAATGGTAACAAGAACACATTGAGGGGCTTACAACTAGGGTCTTTCAGCCTCATCAGTTTGCATCGAATGGAAAATATTCTTAAGAAGAGTTCACATGGTGTCATCGCTCAGATCCATTTCATTCAGATGCAACCTTCAGCAGTCTCAACTATTCCATTGGATCTACAACAAATTTTGGATCGATATGCATGTGCGTTTGCTGAGCCAGTGGGATTTCCACCTTCCCGACCAGAGGACCATCATATTCCACTCCTTCCTAGAAGCGTCCCTCCCAACATCAAGCCCTATCGCTACCTGTTTCACCACAAGACATAAATTGAGATGCTTATTCGGGACTTACTGAAGCAAGGTGTTATTCGCCCTAGCACTAGTTCCTTCTTTTCACTGGTCCTTCTACTCTGGAAAAAGGATGGGTCATGGCTCCTTTGCATCGACTTTCGAGCACGTAATCACATCACAATCAAGGATAAGTTTCCAATTCCCATTGTTGATGAGCTTCTGGATGAGCTCCATGGTGCTCATTTTTTATCCAAGTTGGATCTTCGTTCTAGGTATCACCAAATTCAAATTCATGTGGATGATATCCCTAACATAGCTTTCTGCACACATGATGTCCATTATGAATTTTTGGTCATGCCATTTGGCCTCACAAATTCTCCTTCCATGTTCTAGGTATTAATGAATCAAATATTTCAGCCCTACTTGCGAAACTTCATTATGGTCTTCTTTGATGATATTCTCATCTATAGTAAAACCTGGGTTGAGCATCTCCAACATCTGGATCTTGTACTACAACTCTTCTATGATCATCATCTCTGTGCCAAACAATGTAAATGTGTTTTTGGGTAGAAGGGAGTAGAGTATCTCATGCATATTGTTTCAGCACAAGGGGTTCGTGTCGATCCTGCCAAAATAGATGCCATGAAAAATTGGCCGCATCCTTAGACCTTGGATATCCTTCCTAGGTTTTTGGGACTTATTGGCTACTACTACAAGTTTGTCAAGGATTATGGGAATATTGCAGCTCCATTAACAGCTCTACTGAAAAAGGATGCTTTTCATGGACACCTGCTATTGAGTGTGCATTTGAGAAACTGAAACAAGCTATGTGTACCACACATGTTCTAGCTATGACTAATTTTTCCAAGCCCTTCACTATTGAGAGTGATGCTTGCGATAATGGAACTGGTGCTGTCCTCCTCCAAGATGAACATCCCATTGCGTTCACCAGAAAATCCTTGTCTGGTAAGAAGTTATCTAGCTCTACATATGAGAAGGAAATGATGGCTATTTTGCATGTCGTATAGAAGTGGCGTCCATACCTCTTAGGGAATCATTTCTGCATCAATACTGATCACCAGAGTCTGAAATATTTCCTGGAACAATGGGTCTCATCCCCAACACAACAAAAATGGGTTAGAAAACTCATGGGTTATTACTATGAGATCACTTACAAGAAGGGTAAAGACAATCTTGTGGCAGACGCTCTTTACTGTACATTTGGTGACCATGCTTCTCTTTCAACTATTTCTATGCCTATTCCAAATTGGTTACAATCTGTTTAGCAAGGCTATGTCAATGAATCTTCCTTATCTAAAATCATCCAACAATTGGCCAGTAATCCTTCTCTTTTACCGCATTACTCTTGGGATGGTTCTTCTCTAAGATACAAGGGTCGTCTGGTGCTTCCCCAGAGCACAGATCTTCACCGTGCTGTCTTCTATGAACTCCATGCTTCTCCAGTGGTAGGGCACTCTGGGTTCCTCAAAACGTATGAGAGGGCATGACCTAACTTCTTTTGGAAGGGAATGAAATGGGAAATTCAATAGATGGTTGCCGAATGTGATACTTGCTAGCACCACAAGGGTGAAACTACACTCCTCCCTGACTTACTCGAACCCTTTCCCATCCCTACAAGGATTTGGATAGATATTTCTATGGATTTCATCTAAGGGCTCCCTAAATATAGAGGGAAGACCGTAATATTGGTTTTGGTTGATCAACTCTCTAAATATAGTAATTTTTTTGCTCTCATCCATCCATACACTGCCTCCTCAGTCCCGCAAATTTTCATGGAACATATATTCCGTCTTCATGGCATCCCTTCTTCCATTGCCTCAGACCGTGACGCAACTTTCACAAGTCATTTTTAGACCAAACTCTATCGCCTCACTGGAACCAAACTGAAAATGAGTTTAGGATATTACCCACAAATAGATGGTCAGACTGAAGTCGCCAACAAATGCTTGGAAACTTATCTCCGTTGCTTCACCTCTGAATAACAACATCAATGGGAAAAGTGGCTCCCTCTCATTGAATGGTGGTTTAATACTTCCTACCATATTGCACCTAAAATGACTCCATATGAAGTCATTTATGGGCAGCCACCCCTAGTGCTCCTTCCATACACCCCCCACAGTTCACCGGTTCAAGCAATTGACATGGTTCTTCGAAACTGCAATCAGATTCTTCACATTCTGTAGGAGAATCTTCACATGGAAAGAAATCACATGAAATAGCAAGCCGATCAACACTATTCTGAGCGCACCTTTCAAGTCGATGATATGCTTTTTCTTCATCTGCAGCCTTACAAGCAATCCTCCCTGAAACTCAAAGGGCATCAGAAGCTGGCTCCAAAGTTCTATGGGCCATATAAAGTTCTTCATAAGATTGGGTCTGTTGCTTATAAATTGAAACTTCCTCCTTCTCGCATTCACCCAGTCTTTCATGTCTCTTGTCTCAAGAAAGTGATTGGCACCAACATCAGAGCATAAACTATTTTACCATAGTTGGATAAGGAAGGATCCATCATTTTGAAACCGGAGGCCATCCTCAATAAGCGCACTCGTCAGTTTCGCTCTTGGTCCATCACAAAGGTCTTAATTCAATGGCACGACATGCAACCAGAGGATGCTGCATGGGAACCACTCCTTCAGATTCAACAGCAGTTTCCACATCTACAGCTTTGAGGACAAAGTTTTTTCTAAGAGGGAGGGGATGTTAAGAACCCGTGTCAACCCCTCTCTTTATTTTGTTAGTATATTTTGTCAAACGCATATGCTTTGTAATTCATCCCATTAGTATGTTGTATTATCCCACATTCGTGGGGAGTAAGTAATAGTTGTTAAGTTGTCCAGTTAATATGTTGCATTATCCCACATTCATGAGGAGTAATAGTTGTTTAGATTAGACTTAGTATATAAGTATGTGTTGAGGCTAATTAAAGCATCGAAGAGTTATTTTGTATTGAGCTTGCTTAAAGGAGGTTGCCCCCTCGAAGTGGCCTGCGATTAATAAAATCTCTTCTGTGATCCATTGTTTCTGTTATATCATGCATTCTCATTGTTTATTGCAGGAGGTTCTCCACATAATGCCAACCTCAAATTCTGGATGAATGTTGTACTTGTAATCACCAACTTTTTATCATCTATAGAAAAAATGACTTCTTCCCCTTTGACATCAATGTCAAAGAAGATTCTATAGCACAACTCCCCCTATCAAAGTGGATATGTTAGTTGGAATACAATATGATGCCCAACTTCTGGCATAGATACTCAAACTGTGTCTTTGGTAAGGGTTTAGTGAAGATATCAACAATCTTTTCTATAGAAGGAATAAAATTCAATTGAACCACTCTATTTGTAATGTGCTCCCTTAAGAAGTGATACTTAATAGGTATGTGTTTAGTCTTGGAATTAAGGACTGGATTTTTTGATATAGTAATGGTGCTAGTATTATCATAGTGGAGAGGAATGGGATCAACATATTTTACCTCCAAGTATGCCAGCGTCTGGATCATCCAGAGTATTTGTGTACAGTGGGTGGCAGCAATGTATTCAACTTCTGTAGTGGATAAAGATATCGAGCCTTGCTTTTTTCTCAGCCATGCAACTAAAGAATCACCCAAGAAGAATTCACCTCCAGTTGTGCTCTTTCTTTCATCCAAACAATTTTCCCAATCAGCATTTGAATATGCAGTTAACTGAAGATTCTGATTTCTAGGATACCATAGACCATAAGTCATTGTGCCCTTCAAATATTTAAATATCCTCTTAACGGCCACCAAATGAATTTGCTTAGGAGCATTCTAAAATCTTCCTACCATTCCAACGGCTTGCATTATATCAGGAGGAGATGATGTGATGTATACGAGACTTCCTATCATTGAACAATATGTTCTTTGATCAACATTAGGTGAGAGATCATCCTTGCTAAGTTTACAACCAACAACCATAGGTGTAATAACAGATTATAAATATTCCATCTGAAATCTCTTCAACATCTCCTTCAAATACTTCTCTTGGGAGAGAAATAAACCTTCGGAATTATGAATAATGCGAAGACCAAGAAAGAATGACAATTATCCTATCATTGACATCTCAAAATCAGATTGCATGGCATTAGAAAACCATTGAACATAATAATCATTAGTGCATCCAAAAATAAATTCATCCATATACACCAAAAAAACTAATAGATTGTCACCTTCAGATTTGATATACAAGTTACTGTCAACAATACCTTTCTTGAATCCTTTGTCATGTAGATATTTATCCAATCTATAATACCAGGCTCTTGGTGCCTATTTCAATCCATATAGAGCTTTCTTCATTTTGTAGACATTGTCTATCAGTTGGAATGCTTCAGGTTGCTCTATATAGACTTCTTCTTCTAGATCTCCATTGAGAAAAGATGACTTAACATCCATCTGATACACTTTGAAGTTCTTATGACTGGCATAGGAAAGAAACATTAGGATAGCTTCCAATATTGTTACTGGTGCAAAATTTTCATCAAAATCATGTCCCTCAATTTGTGCATACCCCTTACAGACCAATCGGGATTTATTCCTCACAATTTGTCCTTGTTCATTCATCTTGTTTTTAAACACCCACCTAGAGCCTATTACATTTTTATCTGCAATTATAGGAACCAATTCCAAAGTATTATTTTTCTCAATCTGATCAAGCTCTTCATTCATGGCTTTAATCCAATATTTATCCTCACTGGCTTCTTCAAAATTCTTAGGTTACATCATAGATAGGAAAGCAATATGAGATTGTTCTGAAGCTTTAATCTACTTCCTTCTTGTCTGAACTCCTTTATCCTTGTCACCAATTATCTTGTTTTCAGGATTATTCTTCTGAACGATTCTGGAAGGTGGTTTGGTTTTTGTCTATTGTCTTGAATCTTCCTGAGTGTTTGCACTTTCATCATCTGACTCTGAATCTTCTTTTTCTGATTCTTATACCTGTTCTTCCTTATCTTCAACTGTGTCTTTTGTATTTGGTTTAACACTGCTTATTTGAGTATCTTTTACAGGGATTCCTTCATCGATTTTAATGTCAATACAATCAACCAATTTATGCAGCCTCATATTATAATAAGTGTATCCTTTACTGTTTGCAGCATATCCTAAGAAGATACCTTCATCGATCCTATCATCATATTTGCCAAGATGGTCATCATTATTTTTAATATAGTATTTACTTCCAAAGACTTTAAAGTGTTTGATATAATCAAGTCTTCCAAACCATAGTTCATAAGGAGTCTTATTATTGTTTGGCCTTAAGTGAGCTTTGTTAAGAATATGGACATCTGTGTGAATTTCCTCTACCCAGTAGGTTTGATAAATATTTCTTTCATTCATCATTGATCTTGTCGTTTATTGTACTGACCTATTATGTCTCTCAACTACTCCATTCTATCGTGGAGTCCCTAGAATAGTGTATTCTCTTTTAATTCCATGTTTATCACAAAACTCTTTAAAGTCTCCTGAACTAGACTCTCCTCCTATATTAGATCTTATTTCCTTCAGTCTCTTTCCTGTTTGATTCTCAGTTAGAGCCTTGAAAATTTTGAAATTTTCAAGCGCTTAAGATTTTTCTTTCATAAAAGCAACCCATGTGAGTCTAGAATAATCATCAATGACCAACATAAAATATCTTTCTCTTCTTGTGCCTTCCTTTCTTGATGGTCCACACAAATCCATATGTACTAACTGAAGTGATTTGTCTATTGATGTGAAGTTCTTGGATTTAAACTGTGTGCAAGTCAATATTCCCATTTGACAAGGTTTAAAAATAGTCATATGGCTTTGATATTTTTGGAAGATCTTTTACTGCCCCATTGTTCACAATATTGATTATATTATCAAAGTTTAAATGTCCAAGTCTCCTATTCCAAATCCAACTTTCATCATACTTTCTTAGATGACATTCTTCTTTTCCTTCTTTCAAGACATATACATTGTTTTCTGTTCTTATACCTTTTGCAACCAACTGTTCTGAGGGTACATATTTTATCTTGCAATATTTAGAGGTGAAAACAAATTCACATCCTATATCACAAACCTAAGTGACACTCAGAAGATTATGTTTTAGTCCATTTACAAATAAGACATCTTGGGATTTCCCTTTTCCATTACTCAACTTAACCATTCCTTTTCCTTTGATTTTCCCTGGAGCATCATTTCCAAAAGTTACATTTCCTGATTTATTTTCACTTAGAGACATAAAATTACTTTTATCACCAGTCATGTGTTTGGAACATCCACTGTCAATATACCAAGGGCCTTTTTTCCTTTGAACAGAAAGCACTAAGCCACATTTGATATTTTCTTTCTTCTTCCAAACTTTAGCACTTTCAGCAGAGTAATTCACTCTTGGGTCTGTTTTGTAATCCTTCATATGATAGTTTGAAACCTTGTGTCCAAAATTATGACAAACATGACATTCTGGCTCATTGTACAGTAGATCAAAAGAGTTGTTATATATATCATGGGTTATTCTTTGAGTTGTATGCAGTTCTTGTTTACTTGTTGACTGTTTTGTTCTATGTTGCAGCAATTGATTGTTCTTTGATTGCATATTTCTAAAATTAAATGCATAGTTTGCAGCTTTGTGGCCAAAATTAGAACAACAATAACAGTAACCATGGAAAAAACTTTGGTACCCGAATCTTGGTTGTATTCCCTTTTGTTGACTTTGTTTTTGAGCAATCCTTGTTTGATAATTCTGATATGAATTTCTGATTTTGGTACTTGTTTCATTTCCTTTTGTTTGCATAGTATGTTTGCATTCTGACTGTTTACTGCTTGAACCATCTTCATATCCAAGACCTGTTTTTAACCATGGGGACCTTTGCTTACTCATAATGTTTTTTAGTTCTATTAAAGCTTTAATACTCGACAGATTTTGGTGATACAGAGCTTGACATTTCTCCAATTCTTTCCTAGCTGTCACTACTTCTTCTTCCAAAGCTTCACATCTATTTTTCCCTTTTGTTAGTTGTTGTTTTAGTATATCTTCTATTTTCTTTACCTCTTCTAATTCCAATTTTAACAGGACAATATCTTCACTTAGTTCTTTAGCATTCTTTGCATATTGCATCAATAATTGTTTTTGTTTCATCTTCTTTAGTCTGATCTGTCAATCTCCTCCAAAGCATTGACTAGTTCACCTTCCATATCAACCATAGCTTCTTCATCATTCAAGTCACTTCTTGTATAGTCATCTCCAAAATATTCTATGGCCATAAGCATAAAGTTATTCAATTCATCTTCACAAGATGAATCGATGTTTGTTTCTTCTGAAGAATCAACATCATTTACACACGAGATTTTCTTTTTATATTTAGCCTCTTTATTGTATTTATTGATTGTATAGTTTTCTTCATCATCAGAAGTCTGCATCTTTTTCTTATGGGTACATTTATATGCAAAGTGCCCTATTTTACCACAGTTAAAACATTTAAAGGGCATATTGCCTTTGTATTTACCTGATCCTTTCTTCAGCCTCCTTACAAATTTTTCCTTAGTCACATCCATTTCAAAATCAGTGTTCTTATCTACTTTCAAAGATGCTTCTATAGTGGTGGATTTATCTATACCAATACTCATTTCATAGGCTGTCAGAGTACCTACGATTTGGTCAATATGCAGAGTTTTAAGATAACTCAATTATTTTATTACAGAAAATTTGGGATTAAATCTTCCAGGCAATGATCTTAAAATTTTCTGAACTATAGATACTTCATCAATCTTTTCACCAAAACCCTTCATAGCATTCACAGTCTCTTCTATTCTTAAGAAATATTTACTGACATTCTCATCCTCATTCATCTTTAGTTGTTCAAATTTTAGTCTATATGTTTGTAGTTTGGCATCCTTTACTTTCTCATTTCCTTCATAACTGCTTACAAGTTTATCCCACATCTCTTTCATAGATTCAAAATGCATCACCTTAACAAACTCAACCTTTTTAAGACCACTCAGGATAGCGTTCATTGCTTTTGAATTAAAACTAAACTCCAGGTTATCATCTCTGGAGGCTAGCACAATTGGATTTACATAGCTAGTGTCTACTACATCCCAAACATCAGCACCTAAGGACACTATATAGGTTCTCATTCTAACCTTCCAAAAGGAAAAATTTGTTCCATCAAACAGAGGAACCTTATTGGATGAATTCCCTTCATAAATTTTCATGTTCAAGCTTACAGATCTACCTTTAAGTAAAAGAAACCCGCTCTGATACCAATTGTCACATCCCCAACCCTCTGACCGACAGAGGGGACGCATCGCAACATGCTAACCAAGCACTTGGGCAATCCAAGCCCCATGAACATAGTAATAATAATCCAGTGAAATAAGAACATACATGTGCATATGTGTAATTCCTCAAACATACAGCAGAAGCAAAATGAATTCATTCCACACAACTAAACATTCACATCATATAACATGTTCATCATTTAATTAAGCAACAAATATAATTGTTGATATAAAATAGACAAGAATACTTATCTTCATAGAAGCTTGTCCCGCAACAAGCTACTTCCACCCAACCATAGGCCAGTGTGCTCATCAATCTCTTAGCAACACTGCCACCCTCGAGCCGAGCATGATTTCCACAAGGAGTAAGGCGAACACTAGCAGGCTCACACGTAGCCAAGGGTACACAAAAATCAGCTAAGCCAACACAATTGGGTTTATCAGGATAACAAGGAGCTGGAAAGGTTGGATGCTAAGCTAGTGAGCTCAATCCAAGAACTATGGACACCTGCATGAGAACTAGCTTGACTTCTAAAACATCCACACACACCCAACACAAGGAAGCATCCCCTTCTCTACTATACAGTCCCTCGGGCTATGCCTTCCCTTCCAGTGCTATTCAGGGGGTGTAAAGAAGAAATCCAACCCTTTAGCTCTGTTAGTGAGGCTCCTGCACACACTAGGTTTTTCGAGTAAGCTTAGACCCCATTTCCACTCCCAAATATAGTTCAAATAACAACAAACGATGTGCACACAACAATAACAGTTCTGGACTGAAGGAAAAACACCATAGAGACCAAAATCGGGTATGGCAACTGGGTAGAAATAACTCAGGTTGAGAAACTCGAATTCCAGAGTCGTTTATGGTCCTCACGCTGCCAAAATGACTCAACAACAACCCAAAATGCATGGAGAAGATAAAACGATCTCCCAGCCTGCGTAGATGAAGAACACGACTCCTCCCAATGTGAAGGAATTTACCACATAGACAAAAATCGGGAAAAGGGAAAATGTAGAACGCCAATATCTGTCTGCGACCAAGATTTATCCAGCGTCAAGAAGACAAACAACTGCATGAGAGTGTAATGAGGTTCTCCCTGCCCATGTGAGGAACTGAATGCGATCTTCCTCTCTGGGCATGCCCAAACGGTTGTCCATGCATACATCCCTCCAGAAAATAACTGCCCCAACCAATCTCATAGGGAATTAATTCAGTTGGTGAATAGGACAAGGGAAGTGGTTGACCATTCTCTTTGGTTCTTTTGCTGACATTTGGATTTTCCCCATTTGATCCCAAGGATTAGACATCCCCCCCCCCTCATCCTTAGGAAACCATACCCTTTTCATTATGGTTGCATTGACATAGCTGGTTGTGGGTATTTTAATTAAAATGCATATTTACATGGTATCCAACATTATATTGTGCTTGGATAGCACAAAATACCATCAGCATCTATTTTAATCGCCGAAACATGAAACAATAATCCATGGCAGGGATTTTGACTTTATCTCCACACCACTATTAATTACAATATATACATCATATACATTTAATGCAAACGAGGTAAAAATAGGGGTGTTACATTCCCCTCCCCCTTCAACAGCACTGTCCTTAGTGCTTTACAAAATTGAACAAAAACGCTACACTGGCATCGCCTCAGTGGTATGCAGAGTTGAAAAAAAATGAACGTGCCAATCACATGGCACCCTCAAGCTCCCACATAGCCTCTTCATGACCGTAGTGATCCCATTGCACCTTTACCTGCCCTATGGCTCAGTTTTGGAGCATTGTGACCTTCATGTCGAGGATGTGCATTGGCTCGATTTGGAACTCTCCCTCGGGTTCCACCTGAATCACATCCCAATTTATCACATGGTTAGGATCATGTACATATTTCTTAAGCAAAGAAACATGAAAAACATTATGAGCTCTAGTGCTAGCAGGAAATGCAAGTATATATGCAACTGGCCCTATTCTTTCGAGCACTTCAAACGATCCATAATATCTAGGTGACAGCTTGACACAACTTCCAAGATTCAAGGAAATCTTCTTTTCCCTCACTCTGAGGTAAACATGATCCCTAACATTAAACTCTCTATTCACCCTATGCTTATCTGCATAGTTTTTTTGTCTGTCTTGGGCTACTTTCAGATTTTGCCTGATCTGTACAACCTCTTGCTCCATTTCCTTGAGCAATTCTGGCCCAAGCACAACCCTATTCACTGGATTATCCCACGTCACTGGTGTCCTACATCTTCTGCCGTACAAACCTTCATATGGACTCATCCCCAAGGATGCTTGTTGTCCATTTTTATATGCAAACTATACCAAGTGTAAGTAATCTTCCCACTTGGTCGATTTGTCCACCACATACATGCAAAGCATGTCTTCAAGCACATGATTCACTCTCTCTGTCTAACCATTAGTCTGAGGATGGTAGGCAGTGCTGAAGTTTAACTTTGTACCCAAATCTACAAACAGCCCCTTCCAAAAATTGGGCGTGAACTTGACATCTCTGTCAGAGACTATTGCCTTAGGAAATCCATGCAATTTGAAAATATCCTTCATGAATATCTTTGCAGTCTCATCATTCTTATGTGTATACTTAACCGATATAAAATGTGTTTCCTTTGTCAAATTTTCCACCACAACCATGATGGAATCATGTTTTCTCCAAGTCATTGGAAATCCTATAATAAAATCCATGGAGATAACTTCCCATTTCTATTCTGGAACTGGAAAAGGTTGCAACAAACCCGCTGGGTGTTGATGCTCAACCTTCACCTGTTGACATTTCATGCACCTTGAAATATATTCAGCCATGTCCTTTTTCATTCCTGGCCAAAAATACTACTTTCTGGTTGTAGCAATTGTCTTCTGATATTCTGGATGACCAGAATATGGAGCTTGATGGATCTCGTCCATAACCATTCTCCTCAAATATGCTACATTTGGAATATATACTCTATTATTATAAGTAAGAAGTCCATCTTCTTCCAATTTTTATCCCTCATACCTCTTCTCAAGACTTTGTTGCTGCAATTTGTATTTTACATGCTCATACAATTCATCTCCAGCAGTATGATTAACAATATGTTGTCTCAATTCTAATTAGAAAATACTAAGAGAGGCCACATGCATTTCCTGCACCTTCCTGCTGAGTGCATCAACTACCTTATTCTCTTTTCCCTTCATGTGTTTGATTTCAAAATCAAACTCACATAAAAACTCCAGCTATCTCACTTGCCTAGCATTTAGAGTAGGCTGATCAAACAAATACTTCATACCACAATGGTCTGTCCTTAGCTCAAATATTCTGCCCATCAAGTAATGCCTCCACATATTGAGAGCATGTACTATGGCTGCAAGCTCTAGATCATGATTGGCATAGTTACTCTAATGCTCCTTCATCTTTCTTGACTCATAGCATATCACATGGTTGTCCTGCATAAGAACTCCTCCTAGTCCTTGGCCGCATGCATCAGTACACACCACAAAATATTTCTTTGGGTCTGCAACTTTCAAGACCGGTGCACTTGTGAGGAGATTCTTCAACTACTCGAAGCTTTCTTTACACTTTGAGGTCCATTCAAACTTTATCCCCTTCCTTTGCAAATAAGTGATGGCATGTGCAACCTTGGAGAATCCTTCAATGAATCTCCTCTAGTATCCTGCAAGTCCCATGAAATATCTTACATCCGTCACGTTTCTTGGAGTAGGCCAATTCATAATGGCCTCAATCTTCTCAGGGTCCATAGATATACCCTCCTTTGAGATAATGTGACCCAAATACTGAATCCTATCTCTATATAAATCACACTTGCTCAATTTTGCGTATAGCTTATGTTCCTGGAGAAATCACAATGTTAATATCAAATGCTCTTCGTGCTCCTCCTCATTCTTAGAGTAAATAAGAATGTCATCAAGGAAGAAAAGAACAAACTTGTCCAAATACTTGCTAAAGACACTATTCATTAGGAACATAAATGTAGCTGGTTCATGAACATAAATGTCCATACCTTGTTCTAAAGGTTGTCTTATGAATGTCTTCGTCCTTGATTCTTAACTGATGGTAACCAGACCTCAATTCAATCTTGGAAAATACCTTTGCTTCTCTCATTTGATCAAAGAGGTCATCAATCCTAGGCAAAGGGTATTTATTCTTCACCGTGACTTTGTTCAGCTATCTGTAATCAATACACAACATGAGCATACCATCTTTCTTTTTCACAAACAGAAATGGTGCTCTCCAAGGAGACACACTCGGCCCGATATACTTGTTCTCCAACAATTCTTGCAGTTGCATCTTCAACTCTAGAATTTTTAGTGTAGTCATCCTATAGGGTGTTTTGGACACTGGTGCTGCTCCTGGCACAAGTTCAATTATGAAATCAATATCTCTCTTTGGAGGAATCCTTGGAATCTCATCCGGAAACACATCCCTGAATTCCTGCAACACTTGAAAGTCCTCTGAACTAGGAGTTTCATCCTATGTTGCCTCTAGAATATGAGTTGCATACAACTGGCAACCTTTCCTACAAAACTTCTTCAACTGCATTGCTGAAATTTGCCTCACATAAATCACTTTTGGGATGCTTCTTACAACTCTAGGGTTCCCTTCTTCATCCATGCATTCAAACTTCTTGTTGTAACAATCAAGATTAACTCTGTGAGCTTCTAACCAATCCATTCCAATGAGGACATCATAGGAACCAAGTGGTAGGACATTTAGATCTACACAAGTGACCAATCCATTCATAACCAATGGAAATTTCTCCACCACTTCACTAACCCTTCTCTTAGTTCTAGTGGCTAGCTGCACTAACCAAGATTTGTGATTATTTACTTTCCTAAAAGCACAAATATCCACTACTCTAGGAGTAATGTAACTATGAGTAGAACGAGGTTCAATCAAAATAGAAACCGATTTTTCAACAATCTTACCTGCAACTTCAACGAAGTTGACTGGTGATCTGCCTGCAGTCCTCCAGTGATGTATAGATCCTAGATACGGCCCTTGCTACTTGACCCACTGTCCTACCTCTTGAAGGTAGTAATATGGCATTGCATTCTCATTCTCAAGTTAACAATTCTTGTGCATGTGGGGTCCTCCACATTTCCAACACCGAAGAGGTTCTCTATTCTGTTTTTTTTCTTTTGGCTTTTCCCCCCATCACTCTCGTTGGTTGCTTCTCAGCTTGTGATGGTTGCTTCTGCTGATTCTTGAAGTTAGAAGATTTGAAACCTTTCTTCCTTTGGTCAGAATTCTCATTCCTTTTGTCCTTCCATGTCTTATGGTAATCAGGTTTACCTTTGCTTTGCTCATAGCAATACTTAGCTTTTTGGATTGCTTCCTCCAAAGTTCTAGGTTCATAGAACTCAATTCTGTCTTTGTAAGACTGAGGAAATCCACTTAGGAAAAACTGTATCTTAACTTTTTCATCCCTGGTGTACCTGACATACCTCGACAATTCCAAAAACTTGTTGGCATACTCTTCCATGGTTTGTTGTCCCAATCTTAGCTCATGGAAATCCTTAATTTTATCATCATAATACCTGTCAAAGAGGTATTTATGCTTGAAATGATTCTTGAACTGTTTCCACTTAAGTATCCTTTCACTGATCCTCTTTACTTGCCTGAAGTTCTCCCACCATATGGATTCCCTTCCATTCAGATTGAATATGGCAACCCTTGCCTTCATGTTTCCTTAATAGTCCTGAACTTGGAAATTCTTCTTTATCCCAAGAATCCAAGCTTCAGCTTCTTGTCTCGTCTTTACCTCACCATCAAATGTAGGAGGTTTAGCTTTCTTAAATTAATCCCGAGAGCGATCCTTGTGGCGCCTCTTTCTCTTTTTCTTGTGAGAAGAAGATCTTGAATCATAAGTGGATCCCTCGGAGTCAGATGACTCACTAGGAGATCTCCTTCTTCTTCTTCTGTTACTGCTCTTACTACCTTCTGATTTTGTTGTTCCATGCCTAGATTCCATCTTTCTTCGCAAGTCTGTCAAACTCTACAACATAGCAGCATTCAACTGATGCTGCTCTTCTTGAGCTTTAATCAGGCTTCTCATGGTGGCTGTAATGTTTGGCAGTGTTTCTTGAAATCTCCTTCCATTAGATTCTATATCATCCTTTCCAACTCGGACTTTTTCCCCCATAGCATCTTGCGCATGCTCGTAGGAATCTCGTGCATCATATCTGTCATAGGTTCTCATGGCAGAACCAAAATCCAACTTTGGAAATCTGCACTATGTGGAATGCTACTCTTTGAAGGTGACTATAATTCTACAAATTGTGTTAATAAACAAAATTTGCTAGATGCATAACATTCATATGAATTCATAATTACTTACGTTCATCTGGAAATATCTCATATGGACAACTTTCTCAAAAATAGACTTTTCTTCCACAACAACGACTATTTGAAGGGGATGATGGGGGTCAAGGGGGATTCACCCCTTGTGGCTTCCCTGTTAAAAGATCCATTTTGGCTCCATATTCAATTTTCTTTTGTTGTAATGGAAAAATGTTCCACATTAGCCCATCATGGCGACTCCTCCCCCCTTTTCCACCCGTCGCCGTAGCGGCTTCAAATTCTTTTTCTTTTCGCCGCCATAGCGGCTCGACTTTCGGTTTCTAGCCACCATTGCGGCTGGTTCTTATTTTCCTAGCCACTGCTATGCCAACTCTTTCATCACTTTCCATCTGTCGTCGTTGCGGCTCAGACCTCAATTTTTGGCTACTGCGCTGCATCGAAAGACTTTCTGTTTCCCAGCTGCCACACATCGGCTTGAACTTCCTCTTCTTTTTGTCGCTCGTCAGCTCATCCTAGTCGACGCTCATCAGAAAACTTCCCGGCTTTCATCCTCCATTACGGAAGTCTTCCAAATTTTATTCTGCTTCCACCCGCTGCTGTGCATCGGAAGAGTTTTTGATTTTCATCCGAAAACTTCGTTTGTCTCCCATCACCGTAGCGGCTCTTTCTTCATTAGTCATCCACCGTGGTAGAAATATTTTCCACTTCCAGTCATCATTGCTGCTTGGTCATCTTCTTGATCCCACCACTGTTGCGGCTTCTTCTTCAACTTTCACCCACAGTGTCGGGAAAGAAACTACCAAGTCTCCGCTACGCGAAAATATTTTTGTCTGTTGTCCGCCGTTGCGAATCCCTTCGGAAAATGCGGTTTTCGGTGCATTCTTGGAAACCCAGCTGCCGCTATGGATTTCCTTCAACCTTTCTCGGCTGCGATAGGATAATATCCCATACATAGAAAATTTTCTAATTTTTCCCTGCTGGCCTATGCTCAACAGAGGTTACCCCACCTGTGTTAACTAATTTTCTTGGCCCATAGAGGCCCACTGCTACAAACTTGGGCTCTGATATCAATCTGTCACATCCCCAACCCTCTGATCGACGGAGAGGATGCGACGCAACATGCTAACCAAGCACCCAGGTAATCCAAGCCCCATGAACATAGTAATAATAATGCAGTGAAATAAGAACATACATGTGCATATGTGTAATTCCTCAAACATACAGCAGAAGCAAAATGAATTCATTCTACAAAACTAAACATTCACAACATATAACATGTTCATCATTTGATTAAGCAACAAATATAATTGCTGATATAAAATAGACAAGAATACTTATCTTCATAGAAGCTTGTCCCGCAACCATCTATGTCGCTGCAACGTTCGACCCAACCGTAGGCAAGTGTGCTCATCAATCTCTCAACAAAACTACCACCCTCGAGTTGGGCATGATTTCCACAAGGAGTAAGGGGAACAGTAGCAGGCTCACACATAGCCAAGGGTACATAAAACCCAACCAAGCCAACACAGTTGCGTTTATTAGGATAACAAGGAGCTGGAAAGGTTGGCTGCTAAGCTAGTGAGATCAATCCAAGAGCTATGGACACCTGTACTAGAACTAGCCTGACTTCTAAAACATCCACACACACCCAACACAAGGAAGCATCCCACTCTCTACTACATAGTCCCTCGGGCTATGCCTTCCCTTCCAGTGCTATTCAGGGGGTGTAAAGAAGAAATCCAACCCTTTAGCTTTGTCTGTGAGGCTCCTACACACACTAGGTTTTTCAAGCAAGCTCATACCCCATTTCCACTCCCAAAGATAGTTCAAAGACCAACAAATGATGTGCACACAACAATAACATTTCTTTACTGAAGGAAAAACACCACAGAGACCAAAATCGGGTATGGCAACTGGGTAGAAACAATTTAGGCTAAGCAACTCGAATTCTAGAGTTGTTTATGGCCCTCACGTGGCCAAAACGACTCAATAGAAACCCAAAATGCATGGAAAAGATAAAATGATATCCCAGCCTACGTAGATGAAGAACATGGTCCCTCCCGACGTGAAGGAATTTACCACACAAAAAAAATTGGGAAAAGGGAAAATGTAGAATGCCAATATCTACCTTCGACCAAGCTTTCTCCTGCGTGAGGAAGACAAACAACTGCGTGAGAGTGGAATGAGGTTCTCCCTGCCCACGTGAGAAACTAAATGCGATCTGCCTCTCTAGGAACGCGTGTGGTCAAAGGACTGAAAGTCCTGCCAATCACTGACGGTTGCCCATGCATACGTCCCTTCAGGCAATAATTGCCCCAACCAATCTCATAGGGAATTAATTCGGTTGGTGAATAAGATAAGGGAAGTGGTTGACCACTCTCTTGGGTTCTTTTGCTGACATTTGGCTTTTCCCCATTGGATCCCAAGGCTTAGACATCCCCAACCCTCATCCTTAGGAAACCATGCCCTTTTCATTATGGTTACATTGACATAGCTAGTTGTGGGCATTTTAATTAAAATGCATATTTACATGGTGTCCAACATTATATCGTGCCTGGATAGCACAAAATACCATCGGCATCGATTTTAAGCGCTGAAACATGAAATGATAATCCATGGCGGGGCTTTTGCCTTTAGCTCCACACCATGATTAATTACAATATATACATCATATACATTTAATGCAAACGGGGTCAAAATCGGGGTGTTACACCAATTGTTGAAATTATTCAAATAACTGAGAGGGGGGGCTGAATTGGTTATTTCTAAAGTTGAAACCATTTTCAATATTTAAAAATTTATTACTGATTACAGATTTACAGTTATGATAATGCAACAAGTATAACAGAAGGTATGATGATCATCAATCACACACACATGATAGAGACAAACAAATATTCATCTTTATTTGAGCACCTACTCACATGAGGCTACAACCTTTGTGGAGAGCACCAACCCTCATGTGTTTTCTAGCACCCACTAAAATAATATTCTCCAACTACTACTGAGTGGAAGCACCAACTTACACTTGTACAGGCTCCAACTTCCTCTTTCATTCTACAATCCCCACTTCTACAACAGTTTGTGCACTAGCTCTCTTCCTACAGAGAGAGCCCCTACATCTTTTCACCTGCATCCTCTTATACTTATCAATCTTTGAACCCTTCACATGTTTGTATGCATGATTTTTTATTTTCATAATTGATCAAAACCGTTCGATGCCCGAAATAACCCAACAGTGCCAAAATTAAATTGTCCCCATGATTGTAGATCGTGTGGTAGAGATCTGAAGGTGCCGAAGATCTACGAACAGAATGAATTTCGCTGGTGAAAGAGCGTGGAGGATAAAAGAGCAGTCGAGTTGCGAAATCTGAAACAATAGTTGGGATTAGGATCAAGATCAACAAAGGATATTATTCGCTAAAACATATCAAAGGTTGTGAGTTATTTCGCAGGGAGAACTAGCACGGATTAATAAAATCATGATGTGCATGAAATTTATATCAAATTTTCCTTATGATATTTGAGGTCCACCATCAATCTAGATCTGATAGTCCTCAGCTATTCCACAGATTCAACTAGTAGGTGAGATAACGACAGAGATGGGAGTGAAATTTTAATGCAATTTAGTTTTGTTCTATTTGGAGTCCGTCATTGATCAAAGTTGGCACAGATCCAATGCCTAAGGATGATTACGCAGGAATTCTTCCGCACTGTCGATTTCATGTGCACCATTTCTAAATCGCCAATCTTAGATCATATGCGGATTGCGGATCCCGGGTTTTCCAAACTTGTTTAAACAAATTCCACAATTTCCACTTTCCACCTTCCGCTTTTCGACTTCCGCATTCCTCTGGCGGACACCGGGTTGCGAATACCCATATTATTTTAGACTTTGATTTTTCATCTTCCGCATTCCGCTTTCTCCTTTTCGACTTCTGCATTCTGTTGGTGGACACCGGGTTGTGGAAACCCATATTATTTTAGAATTTGATTTCTCATCTTCCGCATTTCGCTGGTGGACTCCGGGTTGCGAAAACCCATATTATTTTAGACTTTGATTTCTCATCTTCCGCATTCTGCCTTCCGCTTTTCTTCTGAACCGTTGATTTCTTTGTGGTTTCATTCATGATCATCGGATCTGTTCATCAGATTTTCTTTCAAACTTTGTGGGTTTACTCCTGACCGTTGGATCTCTGTACATACCGTCGATTCCTCTAAGTCTTTTGCTTATTCGTTTGAATCCTCTGCTTATCTTGATCATATTCTATGTTTTTCCATCAATGACAACCATATCACAATCTGATCTGTTTCTATATGATTGCAATACCTATCATAATTCCAAAAACTTCATCATTATCATATATAGATAGAAAAAGAAAAAACTTTAATGTGTTTTGAATTTATATTTGTATTTTGAAAGCAATCATGTATAAATTCATAAATATGAGAAGATTTTAATATCATTAATATTAAATTTATTTTTACTGACAATTAAAGGAAATTTTGTAGGATTTATGACATGCAATATCAATCTTAAAAAAGCTATAAAATTTTGTTTACAACTTGTTTGTTGCGCAACTTTATAAAAAATTGGTGTAACTTGTTTGTTGCTAGGATTTTTCTATTTACGTGCTAGATAAATATTGTAAGATTAACTTTTTAAAATTTATTGTGTACTTGGAATTGTCAAAGAGTCAATTCAATGTGTTAATCAATTATTAAGTTTTGTTTTATTGAGATTTTCAAGTAGATTATTTTTCACGTAAAGAGTTAATTCAATGTGTTAATCAATTATTCAAGTTTTGTTTTATTGAGATTTTCAAATAAAAGTTTCATATTGTTTCTATCAATTTATAGATGTAGATTATTTCCCACTTAAATCAGTGATATATTGAGATTTTAAATGTTTTCTCCTTTGGTTGCATGTCATATCAGGAATCACTATAAGAACAGATAATAAACTTATCAAAGTGACTTTAGTTTGTATTTTTATCATATGAGACTTTATTGGCTTATATTAATTATCTAAATGAATAAAAATAGGGAAAATTAAAAAAACAATTTTTTATTATATTCAATTAATCACATTTATCGATTTTTCATATCAATCAATACTCTGACTATTTCTGTTATGGATTATAGATTGCATACAATAATATTTAAAAATAAAAAAGATTATGAATTTTTCTTGCAACATATAAGAAACACATAAATAAACATTGAAATAATGCAAAAATACAAATGTAAAGAACAAATATACCAGTGTCTAATACTCACATTTATGATGCCCCGCAAGTTCTTCTTTAGCTGATTTGAAATATTCCTCTAATTAATAGAGCATGTGATTGGAAACATTTCTCCATAAAATACACCTAATAATGACGCTAGTTTCATGGAGCTTGGGCCAAGGGTTTAGTTCCTTTCATTAATATAAATTTCAATTTTTCCCTCTAAGTTATTAATATCCACACATCTAGTCGGTACCCTACACTTCTTCTCCTTCGTAGTTGATACTTGTGTAGAGGGATCCTTCCCTTCTTTACTATCACTATACCAATAGCAATTGCCCCAAGTAGGTGCAATAATACATCGATAAGGTGGTTGTTAGAGGGTAAAAGAAGGCAAAAAATGTAACATTAAAATGAGGTAGTGCAGTATTGCAATTAATACCACAACAAAATGGAACACTTCAATTTATCAAAAGATAGAGAATAGTCCAACTCAGAATAGATAACAAGTTTATTGAACTTAACAGTTTCACACAAGCAAATAGGGCTTTCCAATTAACATCACATTATACAACGAACATGCGATGACATGGGAGAAATATATCTCATGAAGAAAAGACTCCAATGTGTTGTTATAACTATAAAGAAGAAAAAAACATGTTTGATAAGAATGCATATATTCAAACACGGTGTTCCAAACATATTGGGCTAGTTGCAATCTTGGAAACAGAGTGGGACGTGATGGTTTTAGAGTAGTGGGATCGTGAGATGAAAATTGTTTTTTGCACATTGTTTTCTGCGACAATAGGAATGTTCAGAAAAAATGGGGCATCTTAGCAATTTTAGAGGAGACTTGTGTGTATTGTGTATGCAGAATACGAGGAGAAAGGGAATTCCCTTTATGGATATGGTGTGGCATGATAAAGCTCAAAAAAATTCACGCATCAAGTTCAAACAGTCCAAGAAGGGCACGTTTCAAGTATGTCACTTGGCAGTCACAAAGAGGCCACGACACAAGTTTAGTAGGCCTATGCAAAGGGATGTATAAGAAGCGTACAAGGAGGAGTCAAATCCAACCTTAAAATGGGACCACACAGAAGGTAAGGAGGCCTAGACAAAGCCATGTATAAGAAGCCTACAAACATGAGGAAAAAAACAAACTTAAAAGCATCCCAGGGCTGTTAGAAGTCAATCAAAGCAGGCGAAGGATGCAAAGGACATGTGTCAACAAAGCAGGAGGAGTGCAGGACGACATGCATGGAAGGCGAATTGGTGGAAGGGACGGCGAGTGCTACAATGTTCTCAACAAAGACTCCAGGGAAAAAATGCATGTAGGCGTAACAAGCACAGTAAACAGCATATTTGTTTTCCATTTCATGTCATGTAGTTGCACACTTAGACCACATTGTGTCTGGATATTGATTAATGTGAAAGTCAGGGAAAAGTTTCAGCAAAAAATGGGAAAAACTATTTGTAATGCTCATAATAGTTCCTTGATCAGGTTATCTAGCATCTAGATTCCATGTCATGGTATAAATTTGGAAGTAGAGAATGTTCAAGTCATTATAGAAAATTCCATATAAAACAATATTATTGTCCAATAATGTTGGAAGTTGGGCACTCTATTTGGTCAGTAGATCTTTTGTGGACATTGAGTAGACTCGTAGTTGTAGCTATGTTATTAAGTATGCAAATTTAGAAAAAGAGTAATTTCAAAGTACATAGAGCATTTACATGGGAATCATAGTCTAGGTTTGTCCTATCCAAATAGGAAGCAACCCCCAAACAAACTACATTCAACCTTTATTAGTTCAAGCAAAGGTTAAGAAATGTTGAAGGAGTGACATGCAACTTATGAATGTTCTGACCTCCCTAGAATGGAGAGTGGTTTTGTATTCCCTCTAGGGTTGGGGCGTGGTATGACCAAGCTCAACAAGTGAAAACATCAAATTCAAACAGGGAAAGAAGGCCATGTTTCAAGTATGGAAACCAACAAGAGGTACCAACTTTGTATGGGCAGCTAAAGGAGGCCACAACCTCACACCCCGACCAACAAATGAAGGTCATAGCAGCTGCATATCAGCCATTAGATGGGTGACATAGATCAGGGCCCAGCCCTACAAGGAAGACACATTCATTGGCCAGTCACGAAGAGGCCACAAATCAATTTTAGCAGGCCCAGGAAAAGTCATGTATAAGCATCCTACAAACAGGAGGAAAAAGTGATTCCCTATTAATTATCTTTTATCTCCTCTCAATTTCATGTACTCCACTACTTAAAAAAATTATTTTCTTGGAGGTGGAGCTATCTATTTTCGTCATGTAAATATAATGAAATCGATTGCCAAAATAAAATATGGCAATGGCAATGGAAATGGCTATGGCGCATCCCAGAGGTTACAATTATTTCTATGAGTAGCTAACCGAGCCCAACCTCGGTAGGCTATGACTATTATTAGTGCATGCATTAATGGTTTCTCGACTTTAATCAATTTAAAATAATAATAGCCTAATTCTTATTAAGTATGCAAATTCATAAAAAATAATTTGCATCTAGATTCCATGTCATGGTAGAAATTTGGAAGTAGAGAATGTTAAATTCATTATAGAAAAGTCCATAGAAAACAATATTATTGTCCAATAATGTTGGAAGTTGGGTACTCTATTTGGTCAGCAGATGTTTTGTAGACACTGAGCAAGATCATAGTTGTAGCTATGTTATTAAGTATGCAAATTGAGAAAAAGTAATTCCAAAGTACATAGAGTATTTACATGGGAATCATAATCTAGGTTTGTCCTATCCAAATAGGAAGCAACCCCCAAATAGACTACATTCAACATTTATCAGTGCAAGCAAAGGTCAAGAAATGTTGAAAGGAGTGATGCACAACTTATGAATGTTCTGACCTCCCTAAACTGGAGAGTGGTTGTCTATGCCATCTAGGGTTGGGGCGTGGCATGACCAATCTCAACAAGTGAAAACATCAAGTTTGAACAGGGCAAGAATGCCATGTTTCAAGTCCGACAACCAACGAGAGGTAACAACTTTGTATGGGAAGCTAAAGGAGGCCACAACCTCAGCCCCCTACCAGCAAATGAAGGTTATAGAAGCCACGTCTCATCCCTTGGATGGCTGACATAGTGAGGGCGAGGGCCCAACCCTACAGGGCATACACAATCACTGGCTAGTCACGAAGAGGCCACAAATCAAGTTTAGCAGGCCTAAGAAAAGTCATGTATAAGCATCCTACAAACAGGAGGAAAAAGTGATTGCCTACTAATCATCTTTTATCTCCTCTTATTTTCATGAACTCAAGTACATTAAAAAAAATCCTTTTCTTGGAGGTGGAGCCATCTATTTTGGTCATGTAAATATAACGAAATCGATTTCCAAAATAAAAAAATGGCAATGGCAATGTCTATGGCGCATCCTTGAGGTTACAAGTCTTTCTACGAGTGCCTAACCGATCCCAACTTCGGTAGGCTATGACTATTATTAGTGCATGCATTAATGGTTTCTTGACTTTAATTAATTTAAAATAATAATAACCTTATTTTTTTAATTATGCAAATTCATAAAAAGTAATTTGCATCTAGATTCCATGTCATGGTAGAAATTTGGAAGTAGAGAATGTTAAAGTCATTATCGAAAAATCCATAGAAAACAATATTATTGTCCAATAATGTTGGAAGTTGGGCACTCTATTTGTTCAACAGATGTTTTGTAGACATTGAGCAGGCTCATAGTTGTAGCTATGTTATTAAGTATGCAAATTCAGAAAGTAAAAAAAAAAAAAAAAAAGTAATTTCAAATTACATAGAGTATTTACATGGGAATCATAGTCTAGGTGTGTCCTATCCAAATAGGAAGCAACCCCCAAATAGACTAAATTCAACCTTTACCAGTTCAAGCAAAGTTCAAGAAATGTTGAAAGGAGTGACGTGTAACTTATGAATGTTCTGACCTCCCTAGACTAGACAGTGGTTGTGTATGCCCTCTAGGGTTGGGGCGTGCCATGAACATGCTCAACAAGTGAAAAAATCAAGTTCAAACAGGGCAAGAAGGCCATGTTTCAAGTATGGAAACCAACAAGAGGTAACAACTCTGTATGGGAAGCTAAAGGAGGCCACAACCTCAGCCCTCGACCAGCAAATGAAGGTCATAACAGCCATGTCTCATCCCTTGGAGGTATGAGATAGGTCAAGGCCCAACCCTACAGGGCATACATAGTCATCGGCCAGTCACGAAGAGGCCACAAATCAAGTTTAGCAAGCCCATGAAAAGTCATGTATAAGCATCCTACAAACAGGAGGAAAAAGCGATTTCCTACTAATCATCTTTTATCTCCTCTCAATTTCATGTACTCCACAACATAAAAAAAAATCTTTTCTTGGAGGTGGAGCTATATATTTTGGTCATGTAAATATAATGAAATCGATTGCCAAAATAAGAAAATGGAAATGGCAATGGCAATGGCAATGGCTATGGCACATCCCAGAGGTTACAAGTCAAAGGTTACTATTATTAGTGCATGCATTAATGGTTACTATTAATCCATGCACTAATAATAGTAACCACTTGGTTCCTTCACTGTACAATTTGTTTCGATTCCATAGTGAGGGTTTCTGCACTACCCATCAGAACCACTTCGTCTTTGGTCTTGTAGTCTCGACCACTCTAGTTTTCACTCGGTTCCTTCACTGTATCATTTGTTTTCATTCCATAGTGAGGTTTTCCTATGCTACCCATCAGAACCACTTCATCTTTGGTCTTGTAGTCTCGTCCTTCACTGTACCATTTGATTAGATGGATGTTTGCCTTGAATGAAATGCAAGTGGAGCCCTAACAGATGTCCATGTCTAGATTGAATGCACGAGAACCCAAAGGGCACAAGCCAACAAAGCAGGAGGATTGCATGAGGACACGTGCAAAAGGCGGATTGGCAGAAGGGATGACGAGTACGACAATATAAAAAACGAAGACCTCAAGGAAAAAACGCCTATCGACGTAATTAAAAATAATATGACTAAGATAGTACATACTTGTAAATGATATATTATATGATAAAATTCTATAACGTTAAGTTATACGCAAGCTCATATGAATGAATGCAACATTCAAAGTTGGGTACACCATTCAGAATTGGGTACAGAAGATATGCATTTCATAGTGGCCTTGGAGTACCATTGTCCATGTCAAGAATTAATTTAAAGTGCCATGAACCAAGGCATCATCTATCAATATCTCATCTGTCATACAAATCATGTTTACAATGTGGATCATTATGCACATAATGTGCAGGGATTTTCTTCTTTAATCAATGAACAAATATGAGGTACTTTAAAAGTTCACGATTTTGATTTTTGGTATATATTTTTTAAATATTAGAAACAAGTAGTTTAATCTAAAATTAAATGATGCTGATTATATATATATATATATTAAAGAGATGATTATAAATTTAAAGAAATAGTTAAAATTATATTAAAAAAATTAAGTACAATAAAATATTTGAGAATTAGAGAAACACTAAATTCATTTATACATGTAGATATGTAATTAAAAAAATCCAAATAATTTAATATTTATAATTTTTTTACTAATTTTTAGTATAATATAAATATAATATTGAGAAGTTATTATAAAACCATTTATACATGTAGATATGTAATTAAAAAAATCCAAATAATTTAATATTTATAATTTTTTTCCTAATTTTTAGTATAATATAAATATAATATTGAGAAGTTATTATATAATCATGTTATAAAAAAAATTATAACATAAAACAAAATAATAATTTTCATTTAAACCCTAAACCTTGTATAATTTTTTTAATCCAATCTTAATAAATTTTATTTATAATTGCACCAATTTTCATCTATTTTTAATCAAATTTTATATAAAACACATAAAGTTATTATATACAAAAATATAAAAGTCAGTATCTTTAAACTAATAAGGGAAACCATTCTTTTCCATTTTTAATCAATTTTATATAAAAATGGTAAAACAAAAATTTAAAACTCAATATGTTTAGACTAATACATTTCTCTTCACGATTCTCACTGTATAACTGATTTGAAAAGACAAAAAATAGCCGCATGTTTTCAATATGTAATTATACTTAGCAGAACAATACAAGTCATCAGCACGACAGGTATTACTTGGACGACTAATAGCTCTCCACAAGAAATTTTCCAAGTGACTGGGGTTTTTATGAAAACACGTGGAATTTTTTTGAAAATACGTGGCATTTTTGAAAACACGTGGCATTATTGGATACGTAGAAGGGACGACCAAATAAACAGTGCTTTCACACAGAACTTCATATAGAAAAACGCCTCACGGCGTAATTAAGTTGATGGAATGCTGGTTGATGTAGAAAAAGGCATCTAAAAGGTATTATGAATTTATCAATTGTAAAATTCATAGCTATGATTTTTTTTTATGAATTGGGTGGGCATACCGTCTTCTTCAAGTTGTGTTGCACCTATTCTTGATTAGAAAGAGATAGCTCTTTGCCATTTTTTTAACTAATAGCAATTGTACCTAGGGGTGCAATAAAAGAACGCCGTGTTGTAAGCTAAGCAAGGAGATGTGGGCATATACAACAAGAAAGACAATTTGAAGTGTTGAACCACAAATTTTAGTAAATAAAATCTTATGGTTGATACAATAATTTAAAACATTATATTCTTCACATAATTGGCAATTACATTATCAGAATTTCAAAAGTAATCATGAAAATTATTTTTCTCTCATCGAAATGACAATGACTTGTTAGTTTTTGCAGTTCATTGTAGATGCAAAATTTTTATGGATCTATCTACTAAATAAATAAAAATAATTCATTATTGATAAAGGTTAGGGAGTAAAATATTATTTCAAGATTAACTTTGCACAAATTATGATAATTGATTTTGATAAAAGTTGCTTGCAGACAAAGGTGAAGTAAGTGATTTTCCGTTATAATTGAACATGCAGTCTATGGTTATGATGAAAAAGAAGGCTTGTGTTTGTCCACCTATCCGGTGTAACCATGGAAACATTTGATGCTAAGACCATAATCAAAACGCTCATGGAAAGTGAGAGGCATTGATCATTTCACATGGGCATATTTGTTAGTTGCTCACTACTCCTCACTCCACAACCCACTCCTCTCCGGCGTCAAAATATGCAATTAGTCAAATTTGCAGTGTTTTAGAGTGTGTGCATATTTTGTCTGTCGTTGAATGCATTGACATGGAGAAGAGAAACTACTTGGAATAACAATGGTTGAATGATCTTGTCTTCATGCATCGGAACCTTCCACTTATGCATAACCAGTTGTTGAAAAAAATCCTTGATGCATATCCTGGAAATTTTGCCATAGAATTTGATGATGATTATTTTTGGGGGATGGGTGTGAAGGATGATCCAATAGTATCACGAAGCACCAACCTCTAATTTCATCTATCTTTAAACTCCTCCAAGTAGATGAAAACTCCCGTCTTGCACCACCTAGCTCTGAACATTAAAAAAGACTCCAACATCACCTAGCTCTATTAGTGGAAGTCCCACCAAATCTATGTGGATTGTTACATTGGAAGAAGCTTGGTTCAACAAAAACCCTTGGATGAATCACTTGATAGACCATGGTTATAGTTTATGCTTTAATTCTAGATTGGAAGAGGACAAAATTAAGGAATTTTTATGCTAGATTGGAAAAGGACAAAATTAAATCCTTAATTCAGGATTTTTGTGTTGTTTTCCACACCCTTTCCACCTGCCAACTCCTCCCACAGTCCTCCTCTTCGATCGCTTCTCCTTCTACGTAGGCAGGCCATCGACCAGCTGCCCAAGGGAGCCCACGTGAGCCTGGGCTGCATGCACACCACGTGGTCTTTGAACAAAATTACTTAGCCATCTAATCAATTTCTCAATGTTTTTTAGAAACAAAAATAGTTGGAGAAGGTGCAAAAGTTGTGCTAAGCATCCTTCATGATCAGTGAGCCAATTTCTTACATCTCAAATATGGATATATAGACATGGACATAGAAAACAGTTTAACATAGGTATAAACACATAAATGACTTCAGTGAAATAAGTAGAACAAACAACCTTTACCATAACCACTCAACCAAATTCATAAAATAACTACAACAAGTTAAGAGACGTAAACTTGCACAATATAAAAATAAAAATAAAACACTTACAAATAGCCTTCACCACACTAAGCTCAACCTCTCCACGATGGTGCAACTTGCAAATAGCATCTAACCAATGGATTAAAAAATTTGTTTCCACCAAAGTTTATAAAAACCACTCATCATGTGGGTTTTGATTGAATTGTCATCTTTTCTAACCTAATATGTTATCATCTTGTATATCTCTAATATGTACCATGTAATGATTTACTAATATGTACCATGTAATGATTTAGTAAAATATTGTATCTTGTTAAGATGATCATAAAAAAATTGAAAAAAAAAAATTTATTAAAAAAATATTGTAAAATTATTATATTTAAAAATTGTTTTTTATATTATATTACACAGAGTAAAATATTAAATTACTAAAATAATCATAAAAAAAAAACCAAAACAAAATCTTATTAAAAAAAATTATATCGAATTATTGTATTTAAAAATGGTCTTGGTAGCATTCCACGATGAACATGAAAAATACTAACATGGTGCCCATCACAAAACACTATAATGATCACATCAAAATATAATGATACATCGTTGATGGTGGAGTTTTTAATCACTATTAACATTTATATTTTTAATCACTCAAACCTAACTAACATTTATATACCATAATCACAAGTGCATAAATATTAGTTTATGAAATTTTGCTTAAGCAAATAAATATATATCCTCTCTCTAATAATAAACTATGATCAATCTAATTATGTATATACGTTACCCCATGTGCTCAACTTGTAAAGCTAGGCATTACCAATCCGTTGTGGATATCCTCGTATAATACGGTGGAACAAATGTCTCTGGTTTATCACATTGTTTATCTATTTTCCAATATACTTTAGTTGACAGGCATTGAAATCACGCTTCAGAGATTCCATGGAAGATGACGTAGTACTAGTAGAGATCGAAGACAGCTGGTCACCTCAGAGAATGAGACATAAAAACTTATCATAAAGCAGTGAATGTTATCATAAAGCCAATGAAGCAGTAAATGTTATCAACACGGATGAGTGTAATCTGTGAGTCTTGAAATGTTTGGTGTTTTTTTTATCACAAAGGTATTTTGCGGTACAGAAGCATCCATGTTCTAATTTTTTTTTATTACGAAGGTATTTTTTATTACAATTCCAAGAGTTTTTCAGTCTAGATTTCAGAAATTTTGCACTCTAAACGTCAAACTCATGAAGATATGATCTGAAGGAAATATATAATTAATATGTGGAATAGAGAGCAAGTGGCTGAGGTTGACGGTATCATCTGCATAGAATATCAATTTGTCTCACAAAAGACAATGCAAGTTGCATGGATAAAGAGAGCCATGTCACTGAAAGTGGAAGAGGAAAGACATGCAAAATGCATCATCAGACAGAGCCACATATAACGCTGAAAGCCACGTCAAGAAAAACATTGGGAATCGATTCATGTATTATTGATCAGGCTGGTTTGGAAGGTCGGCTCTTGGTAGGACGACTTTGAGGCTCAGCATTGTCGAAGCACAAAAGGTCTTCTAAATAATTTCTTCTCTCGGACCGTGGTTATTCAGGAGAATACAACTTGATGCCTTGGAAGATTGCAGGCAACTGTTAGATCTAACGTTTCTGTTGTTGGCAAAGTTTCGAAGAGACCTCTTTTGCACAACCGACGTTTGTTCTCCGATTCTACAAAACATGACTGTCATAACCAAGTGGATGATAAATATATTTCACATTATGGGTTCAACAAGGATGGAATCTGTTCATGGTTTGTCTCATGCGGACCGAAGGAGGCTTCTCCAAACCTCCCAAGAAGATGACGGTATTTTAGCCAACAATTTCATGACGGTGGATGGTAGTGGTAATTATACCCCAATTATTGATGCGTTGAATGCTGCTCCAAACAATATTGCAAGTTCACAGTGTTTAGTTGTGATTCCTTTTGTTTTATCAGTTTATAAATAAACATAAGTTGCTCTATGTGTCACATTGTCTACGATTTCTCATGATTTTCTCTTTCACATTGCAATTGAATGCTAAGAATTTTTTCAAGTGCAAGAAAGGCTGGGAAGATATCATTTCTGGACCCATGATATATCTCCTTACTGTTTGATGGCAATATCGTCTAAAGACTAGTTGTATTTACTGTATACTCCAGCCTAGAGTTGGAATCGATTATAATTACTGCAGGATCTCCGTTTTCACATTGTGAACATTTTATCATTTATAAATAAGTACAGTTTCCCTACATATCCAATTCACTTTGTCTACCATTTCTTAGTTGTCAATATTCTTTTGTTAGAGTCTTTCCCATTGTCTCAGGCTCAAAGAATATAGGACAACTCCTTTTTACATATGATAGCATTAAAAATTGCCAGAATTTCTCGATAGAATCGTAGATTTCCATCGTCTCTCCACTCTCGATACACGATTGTCCCACTGTCACTACTCTGTATAGGTCTGGACTATTCCCCCCAATGCCCATGGAACTGATAATCTTTAACATGGATGTCAAGGGGTAGTTTTAAGGACGTTCTTGTAAGAGGTTATAGACAGTAGAAACACTAAATCGAGAGCATACGTCAACCAAGAATATGCAATAATTTTACATATGTTTCCATGCTCTTCTAAGAGGAAGGAAACAGAAATGGAGGAGGTCAAGAGATGGAGCACTAAGCCCAACAGTCAGGCGTTTTGACATTTGCCACAACCAGCCATGGCATCCATGATCCTGTTGGTTGGTGCATCTTCCCGTTTGGTTGTTATGAATTTTGGTGGATTAAATTGATAATTCCATTACTTAGAAACCAACCGAAATCTACACAGTCATTCCATAGGCAGCCATACCAAAATCTCTTCAATAAAATTGTGAAGTGTTTTGGCATTTGGCACAACCAGCCCTCGCATCCTATTGGGAGGCTCATATTCTAGTTTGTGATACACTGTCAGAGAGAACACAATAGGAGGGATTTACAGAGAATTACAATACGAACATACAGTACAGTAGGAGGGAATACAGGCCGGGATTACCACGCACGGTGTGGAGACAATCGTGGGAGCTTCGATGGTTGCGGTGCCATTCCAAGTAGCCATAAATTTAGGGGTTTTATGCATTTCTGTTAAGGAATTCAGGAATTTCTGTTAATGATCTACTAGCATCAATAATCGTCTCTTATCCCTCCGTTATAATGCTGTGTAGCGCGGTTATTTCCCTAATAGTTACTAAATTCCCCTTTTCAGATCTTGGGAAACAATTTCTACTGTTCTGTTCAGATCTGATAAAAGTAAGCACTGCAGACTAGAGTGTCTGCTTAAAATAATTAAACTTAGAGATGACATTGCAATCGGCCGGCAATGCCCGAACTTGGTGTTCAGTTAGAAGCCATTATAGCAAAAAAGTAGA
Source organism: Pseudotsuga menziesii (assembly GCA_001517045.1). NCBI lineage: Eukaryota > Viridiplantae > Streptophyta > Pinopsida > Pinales > Pinaceae > Pseudotsuga > Pseudotsuga menziesii. The sequence continues at coordinate 487,991 of LPNX011206279.1, read as the reverse complement.
GTTACTTTGATGGTCTTACGAGCTCATATAGGAAATACCTCCGCCTCGGCCCGAATTCTTCTGTGTCTATTGCTTCGAGGCTTGGGGTTCTGGTTCTGCATTTTGCTCTCGGCCACGGCTGCATCTTCATTCGCATAACCACCGCCATCCTTGCTCGATTCCTGTTCTTTCTGATGCTCCTGATTCTTCGGCTCGTTCTGCTGTTTGTTCTGAGCGACCTCCCACAACTCCGCACGCTTCCCGGATTCCAGCAGCTTCTTCAACAAGACATCAGAAGAAGTCAGAGGGTAGATGAAGAGATGAACATAAATCAGGAATGAAGGAGCCAGATGACCCCAATCGTCAGACGAAAGCATCCTACGGCTGGGGAAAAAAAATGCATTTATTTGGGGGAGTCGACTCCCATTTGTTAAACGCCTTACGACATAATTAGGATTATATTAAAAGATGATAAAAATGTTTTGTTGCATGCTTTTAGTTGGAGTTTCTTCTTGTTGGTCATTTCTAAGAATTTTGGTAGAGATATGTATAACATTGTAATATAATAGAAATATACATTATATCAATTGAATAAGGAAATAAAATGTTGTGTTTCTAAATTTTCTTTTTAGATGTTATCTTCTCAATTGTCTTTCTACATGTTTTCTTTTGTCTTGTCATAATTTGTTTTCCTATGTTTTCTTAAATGGTTTAGAGTACTACTTAGACATAACATATTGTATAGGTTTTTAATGTATAAGACAATATATTATAAACATGAAAATGTTATTAAAAGCATTATATAGTTTAAAGCACAAACAATCATTTACTTTCATATATGCACTTATGCACAACTCACACAACAAATATCATTATTCAACCCCAAGAAATATCAAAACACTAGGCAACACCCATATACTAAAAAATGTAGGTGCAATTAGTTCTTCACTTTAATTTTTTTTTAATTACTTGCTTTCATCACCCAAGTGGGACTCTTCTCACTATAAATGGTGTCTGCCCTAAAATATTAAGAGTGGGTGGATGCATTTGTCGTCCATTGCTACCTTATCAATTTATGCTTGAATAAACGAGGACATGTTGGTTATTATAAGCACTCTTCCAGTCTAAATGAATTCCAAGGTAACACCTATTAAGAAGAGTATCATCATGACATTTCGAGATACATAAATAAATTCTATACAAATTAACTACGAAGATGGTAGACTTCCAAAAGAAAGGATTAGGAAAAGTTGGCCATATAAGGTTGTGGCCTAGTTCTAGGATGTGTTGGTTTTCTTGCAAGACCGTGTTGCAAGTAATACTAACAAATTAGAGGAATTTGAATGTGTAGCATAACCAACAAATTATTCTTAAAAGAAGAAATAGGGATTCTATGTAGGCTTATGGATTCACAGTAATTCCTCCTAATGATTAGTGGAAATTTTGTGGGATGGCAATTCATCGTCATTGTTATGAATGTAAATTGTTGGGTGCATGGACTACATTTGGGTGGACATGTGATAGTTACCAAGTTGATTTGAACTAAGACAATGAATAAAAGTTGCATTGTGATCAAACATTTTCTATGTCTGGGAATTCATGGGAAAAATAGTTTTTGAACATAATTAACACTCAACATTATTTTAGGTACCACCTAAGAGATGTCAATGGACAATACTTACCGGAAAATGCACACTAATTATGTTTAAAAGACCAATTGAGTCGATAACTTATGTTGTTCGATATAATAGAAAATAGGGGAGGTGGAACTTGAGATTGAGCTCGCAACTCGAGTTGACTCCAATTTGTTATTAGACCTAACCACCGTAGCTATAACAAGAGAGATAATATCAACTAACCATTGTAATTAAATTAATTGTTTGACTAAATAAATGAGCAAAAGTTGGGGGCTTGAAGACAATTAAATACTGTCCTAGTCTCAACCATAAATGATACAGACTAGGGATCATTTAATGTTGCTCTAAGGTATGCTCTAGCACCTTTTGAGAAATTAGAGTGTTAGCATTCTAGGAGCCTAGTATGGTTGTGTTGATTCCTAGAAAAATCCCAGGTACCGACAATAGGGATTCTCCTCAATAACCATTCCCAATTAGATCGTTTACTGTTTGGAATGGGAAATCCGTCCGGTTAATAGCTCGACTACTGTAGAATTAAAAGAACATTTTAAGTCTGTTTTACCGATTGAGGCCCAGTCCATCGTTTATGTAATTTTATATATTTTATGATGAAATGCAAGTGCCTAGACTAAATGCAAGTGACCAGTGAGTAAGAGCCTCACTAGAGATGCGCAGGTTCTTGCCTCCTGTCTTACTACTCTTGCCTCACAATCACTTCTACGAAAGAAAAGAAACATCTAATCTATTCTAATGTAACCTATACCCCAGGGGAGAAAAGATTAATTAATTGAGTAATGTACTATAATGTTGCTAGTGGAATTCTACAGGTAACTGTCAAACTCTACATACATAATTACAACAATAAAAGATAAACAAAGGTAGCTCTGTTTTATTAACACATTCATTACTCATTCATGTACACAAGATTCCTAACAGAAAATAAAATCATTCATAAACTGCGGAAATAATTCAACAAGTTGGAACGATCTCATAGTTATGTAGCAAGCTAAACAGAAATAGTTCAGCATTCAGCAATCCACATAATACATTTGGAAACTTGTACAGTCCTTCCTCTAGGAAAATTTGGTCCTCTTTATTTAGAAAATAAGTAGTTCTCATACAAATTTCTTCTTCATACGTGCACTAGAAAAATTCCCTATCATCTATACTCTACTTCTATTTATACATTTTAAATGACCTTTGAGCTACCCCATCCTCTTAGGCTTCCAAGACTCGTCGACTTACAAAATTGTATTCTAGTGACTTGCACTAGGAAAATAGAAATAAACTAATATAAATTACAAAAGGTGCCACATGAAAAAAGGACAAAACTTAGGATTACCCAGCTGACCCTCCAATTAACTCTTTCCACGCAACAGCTTTTGCAGTGATGGCCTTGAAGTCCGTAGGCTCCAACAATCTGACTGTTACCTCATGAATGGCCAGCTGTGACTTAATTTATGCTGCTTTGGGTGGAGTCACTTTGAGCTGGTATTCCAGAAGGAAGTTACTAACTGTGGCTTGTGCAACCAAATTCTTAACCACTTTCCCATTTAGGCCTTTAACCTATTGTATGTTCAACTCATCCTCCTGTAACCTGTCCTGGAGGTATTTCAAATATTCCTCTCGGTCAGGAAATTCCTGGATCCTTTTTGTTGCATAGGTTTGACATCTATTATGCGTTGTGATCACCCTCTTATAAAAATCCATGCACCTCTGCAAAGTTTTTCTGGCCCTAGCGGTCAATCTTGCAGCAGCCTTACTGCTGAATTCCATGAGTTCGAACTCGATCTTCAAGTTCTCAAGAGTCTTATGTGGAAGATCTGTCGACAATGCTGCATTAGTTTCTATTCAGGTCAGTTTCCCCTGAATAATTTCTACAATTTCTCGTGTTCTTGTCCTGAAATCGGTTGATATTACTGAAATCTCTTGCAGTCTAGTCTCTACCTGTTTAATCTTGTAAACCTCATCCGCAAGATTTAATTGTACCTGATATATCTTCCTCCTGATCGGGAGGGCATGGTATTGGAGAGCTGTAATATTGACTTACCACTCATTTTCTACCTTTAGCTGAGTTTCCAAAGAACTATTATGTGCCTCCAAATCCGCCACTTAGGCCTTTAACTCTTATGCTTGCTTATCAACCTCAGCCTTCGATACTTCTAGTTCTGAAATCATATTTTCTGGGTCTCTCTTTTCTCCATCACTTATGGTAATTGAAAATACGAAGGCCTCCTTTTCTACTTCTAAAACATTGTAGGCCTCTTGGAGCTTCTCGAACTCTGAAATAGTGGCCTCATGTTTTCTCTTCATTTCTCGGCCTTCTCCTCTTTCCTTCATCAAAGTATCCTTCACTCTCCCCATATTCTCCTTGTATTTCTCTACAGCTTCTTTCAATTTGTCCACATTATAAGCATTTGCTTGGGCATCTATGACACCAATCAAGGCCATCAGTTGTGGATCTTCATCGGTACCTTTCATGACAGGTCTTTCAGTGACTATGGTTACCTCAGGTTGGGTGCCTACCTTTAAATTCTTTTCGACCCTCCGCACAATGGCTTTCCGTTTAGGATCAAAGACCACCTTATCCATGGATGCAACTGTATTTTGTTTGGATGGGGTGAAGGGTACTAACCCTAAATCTGCTAGAGGGAGGTAAACTCTTGTTATTATGTTTCCTAAGGTAGAAGGAGGATCTTCAGTATTGTCCTGGGAAACATCTTGTTCCTAATTCTCCCTGTCTTGGTCCTCTTGCTCCTTTCTCCCCAGTTCCTTAGTTGCCTTCTCTACCTCCTCTCTCTCTCGATTAGCTAATTCATTTTTCATCCTCTCCTCGGATTCCCTTTGCCTTTCCTCTTCTTCTCTTTGAATTGTTTCTTCTTCCTCTCTTTTCCTCTGGGCCTCCTCAGCTACCAATTTCTCTGCTTCTTCAACAAATCTCTGGGCCTCTTCTTCCTTCTTCTTGGAAACTTCTTCTTTCAGTTTATGTTGCTCAGAAGTTCTACTACTCTTGCCCTTTCCCCCTGATGTTATAATTTTTTTTGTAGACCGATTATTTAAAGTAGTCATATTACATGCATTTTTTGTCATGTCCCCTCCCCTTTGAGAGGACGCAACCTACTGGATGGTGCTATTATTTAAGCGAGGATCTAAGCCCCATGAACATAATAACAAATTCATTGGAAATAAAAACATACACAAATGCATAATGCAATGTAATCTACAACGGAAGCAAATACATTTCAACACAACATTCATCATGTTCATAATTCATTAAACAAATATAGTTGCATAGATTAAACACAAGAGATACTTATCTTTAAAAGAAGCTTGTCCCACAACCAGCGATGTTGTTGCAACATTCCACCTAACCATAGGCCGGTGTGCTCATCAATCTCTCAGAAGCACTGCCACCCCTGAGCTGGGCATGATTCCCACAAGGAATAAGGGAACTACAACAAGCCCATACATAGCCAAAGACATCAAAATTCAGCCAAGCCAAAACTACATTTGGGTTTATCACGTTGTTAAGGAGGTGGAAGGTTGAATTTCTAATCTACTAAGCTTAATCATAGAGATATGGAAACCTACACAAGATTTGGCTTGGATTTCCAAACATCTACACAAGCAACACAAGGAAGCATCCCCTTCTCTTCTACACAGTCCCTCAGGCTATGCCTTCCATTCCAGTGCTCTTTAGGGTGTGCAAAGAAGAAAACCCAGCCCCTCTTGATATGTCTGTGAGGTTCCTTTCCACACTAGGTTTATCAAGCTGATTCTTTCCCCATTCCACTCCAAACTAGTTCAGTCCAAAACAAAGGATCCACACACAGCAAAATGAAAGGTTTGGGTTTGAGTAAAAACGTTTTTCAACCAAAAATGTATTGGTAAAATGGAAAAATTGGCCCCTGGGTGAGCAATTCGAGCTTAGCAATGATTCTAGGCACTTCATGAGCAAAACAACTGCTATGAACCCGAAAATCGTGAATCATTGCTGGCCATTCACTCAACAACACAAAAACGAATTTCTTGGGCATGGAAAATGAGGAAAATAACTGAGCACGTGAAGGATAAAAACACAGGAAGGTCCAACTGCATGAGAGCCCAACATGAATGGAGGATGGATGAGAAAAACATCCAGGAGCTCCCCCCAAAACGTGAGGAACAGAAGGACTTGAATACATTATGGAATGGGAAGATGTTTTTGGGTTTTTACTTGCCCAAGAAGTCAAAACACTATTTTCCAAAATGGGTGCTCTGCCCAATTCGAATTTTTGACCTCCATACCTTTCACATCCCAAGGAAATAACTTCCTCAACCAATTTCTGGCAATAATAAGTGATTGGGTGAATAAGACAAGAAAGGTAGTTGACAGCTTAATGGGTTTCCCCTTTGACATTTGGATTTTCCCATTGTCTCAAAGGCTTGAATATCCCCCCCACCTTATCCTTAGGACATCATGCCCCCATCTCTTTAATGTTAGAACTTATATCACCAAAGTGAAAATCTTCTAGGTCCTTCACAAAATTTGACACGCTTTTAACTTTTGAAAACTTGTAGCTGCCGACATAGAAAGGCATTGGTGGGTAGACCGCTTTTTTCATGTCAAATAGAAAATTCCTGAATCCATCCAAAAACAACTTTCTTATTGCTTCCTTATGCACGATGTAATCAGTGGCATACTTAGGAAGCAATGACGGGCCTCTAGTCCCCCCATACATCCTTAGATAGGTGCCTTCTTCGGAGAAAAAATAGTCTCCATGCTCACTTATCACCTCAAGTGATCCCTCAGACATACACTTGCATTCTTCAAGAAATATCAACTGGTAAATTGGAACCAAAAGTTCCTCACATATAAGCTTATAAAAACTATGATACTTATGGGACCATAAGATCTGATATGTTGCGAAAATGGGGGTCCTGGAATTATTCCAACTGCAACTCAGTTTTGGGAATGGGTAATGGCACAAGATGTAATCAATTAGATATGAAGCCATGTAGAATTCATATTTTCTTTCGAGCAGTCCTCTCAGTGTAGAACTTATGCAAGAAGACAAGTCATTGTCAACAATGTTTGCCCAGTTGAAAATAGTGCCTTGCATAGTCACATGATACATCAGTGGGATCCATCCTATCTTATAGAACTTTCCATTGGCCCTACCAAAAATTCTATTGAGCATTAGGGATACAAGTATGTGAGGAGTGCGCAAGCTGGCAGTTTCATATTTTCCATAGGCTCTCTCTCAAAATGGCTTACCCGCTATCATCATCACCTTTTCGCATTCAATATAGTCTAAACTCAGACTATGTATCCAGTCATTTGTCATGCTGATTTTCAGAACTAGTAGATTGCATGCTTTGGATATGTAAGCAGGAGTGAAAGAAGCAAAACCCTTTCCTTCGACGTTGTATATGATCATATCATTTACGTATGATTTATGTAAAATCTAGCCAATCACCTTGACACTAGGAAACAACTCGGGCCGTGTGGATACCTTCATGATCCCATATCTTAATACGTTTTCATTCAAGGGAATATCTTCCAAACCTGCATCAAGGACCTTCCAATCCTTGATCATGGGGAATATTTGTCCCCATTTGAACTCTGGTTTGGCTCCAATCACAGCCTTGGTATCCTCATAAACTAACTCAATCCTAGGCCTGACTTCCAAATCTGAATCCTCCTCATCAACCTTGGCTTTCTTCTTTCCTTTCTTTGGCACGGCATTGTATGGGGACAACGGATCTGGCATAATCACATTAAGACTTAACTTAGTGTCCATGATATTAAAAAACACATACATTCATACAAACATAAAAATGAGAACTATTGTTAAGCTAATAAATCAATTTTCTTTTAGAACAAGCTTGCACTCATTATAAAAAATCTTTACTGAATCATCTTTAGCCATCGAGAAACAACCATGTGATGTAGAAAAAATCTGTATATCATAAAATACCAAACCTAGGGCGAGGTCAAAACTAGTTCACACACGTCTTCTAACTGCTTCCTTGAGAGTTCAACTCTAAATCATCTAGTGTTATAAAACACGATACCAGAGGAAATATCAAACAGCTTCAAAACCCTATGCTTAGCCCCCTCTTTATTAACCTTATGGCCCACAGGGAAAAAAGTCGAGAGAAACATGGTGGAGACATGACGCCGACCACTAAGGGAAAAAACCTTCTGACAAAAACCCTAGGTTGAAAGCCAAAGGAACACTATGACCCTCTAAGCTCGGGGCCTCGCTAATTCCCCTATCGCCACAAATGAAAATGAACCAGGAGAGGAAAAGCTGGTGAAAAACTCGACCTGCCTTAGTCTGGTTATTAACACACCATGGGTCTAGGCTATCCATGTCTGATGTTTGAGAATTCGAGACAACAATGGTTGGGCAAGTGAAAACCATGACTGTTTGCAAACTAGGTTAGAAAAAACAGGGAGGTCAGGACAACTAAAGCTCTATGAGGCTGAGGGGTGGACTTTAAAACCCCAGTGAATAGAAGAAAAACCTTAGCCTTGCAAAACAAAAAACCAACAGTCCACTTCACTAAAACTCGTAAACAGTAAGTCTTCAAACACCATTTTACCAAAAATGAAATCACAACAAGGAATGAAGCCTACCTGGAACAAGGTGGCTCGAAGGTAGGTGAATTTCTTGGCTCAAACACTGCGTAGACTCCAAGTGGAAGACGTCTGTAGGGCACACACAAAAGGGGTTGTATTTAACAAACTGTAACAAATCATAACACTTGTAACAAAATCCCCCAAGGCTATATATAGAAACACAAAAAAACACGCATTTAATGAGGTTGTTGGGGCATTTAAAACACATGGGAAAAAAAACTTCGTTTGGCGCCCAAGTTTAAAACTCATCGACAAGGGAAAAACAAGCACCTTTCGATAGTGTCGGCTCAAATCAAAATATTATGCCGCAATTGTCAGCTTGCTTTGTGAAAACCAACTACAAGAGGCATCGACACGGTTCATCCGACATTGCGGCCATGAAGGGTCGGCTACAAGCTGTAAAATTTGTCTCCTTCGTCGAAAAGAAAATCAAAAGCATACCGACACTGTCGAAGAAGTTTACTGGGAACGCCCAACCAAAGGCTTGTCATCACACTTGCAAATAAATATCTGATTGGCAATGAAATCCTAAGTCGAGCCAACACTTTAGTGATGAAAGGAAGAATTAGCCACAACAGTCAGCCAGACTTTGGTGAACCGGCTCGACGAAGAACCGTTAGCCTCAAAGGCATAAATCTGTCGAACGTATCAGTTCCAACACTCAAACATATCCGCAACCATCGGCTGGAAACTCAAAAAAAATTCCGACAAAGGATGAAACTTTGGCCCAAAGGACATCGTGAAATAGGTTGGAACATGTCGAGCTGGAAGTCATATTTTTTCCACCGTGTTAGCAAAAACACGAAAATTCTTCCGACACTATTGGGGCAAAAGCGATTTTTCACTTGGTGCAAAAAACTCTTCAAAAAATTTTCAAGACAAAAACCAAGACATGGAAAGCAGCCTTTAAGGGGTAAAATCAGTTTGAGCAAGATCAAAAGTTAAAAATCTAAGGAGGGGCCCTAAAATCATAAAAATTTTGGGGTAGGGTAGTGGTTGTAGCAGCAACAATTTGCGACTAGCTAGCGAACATAGATCTCTGGAAAAACTATCTTTCAAAACACAAATTGATTTATGATATCTTATTAGAGCATCTTATCCCAATCTTTCCCAAGATTATTTAAGAGTCTATACTTTTCCAGGAATGCAAGATTCATAACATCTCATTGATTTTAGTCCCTTGGGGTGTGGTAACTAGGTTCAAAAGTCCTGATAACTCTTTTGGGGCCAAAACGTGAGATTTGTTTTACCTCTGTATTTGGTTTCTTTTGACTATTACACCACAAGATCGTAATAGATTTGGACAGATGCATTCGTTTGTTCCTCATTCCCATGCCTTTTTCATTCTTTTGATGCTTAAGACTTTTGTCTTTTGAGTCTTCTTGGATTGCTTCTTTTATATTTGAGATTTTATTTAGGTTCTTCCATCCATAGTGTTGATGTATTTGTAACTTTGGAATGTATTCACGTGTATATCTTATGTATTGTACCTCGATGTTTATTCTAGGAAGTATCTATAATGTAATTGAGTCATGTCATGCCCCGATGTTCTGATCGGGAGATTCAATAATGTAAACAAGTCATGTAAAGTCATTGAGGTTAACCCTCCATTTTAAGTTGGGGCAATAGTCCCCAAATTTGTGTCAAGGATAACCCTCCTTGTTGATCAGAGGGAAAAGTCCCCACAGTTGTGGGGCACTAGGGTTATTAGACTCTCCTAGAGATGTCAGCTCTAGTAAGTAATTGTTAAGTGGGGCCGACATGTTAAAGTGGACATTAAGTGAACGAAAGAATATAAATAGAGAGTGATCCTCTCTATTTATCACACACACACTCACTCATTGGTGCGCATGAGTGAGAGAGAAGTAGCTCTCTCAAGTGAGAGAGAGAGAGAGAGAGAGAGAAGCTGTGGAGATCATCTTTATGTTGTTGGGTTTTACTGCTGCCATTGGTGCTCATTCTATCTCTGAGGAAGTTGTGGGGTTTTCTCCTTTATGGTTTCCCCAAGGAAAATTCTTTGTGTATCTTGTCTCTTGTGTTTTATTGTTGTGTGTGTTATTCTCTCAGATAAGATCCTAAGATCATAATGCTAGCTTGAATGATAAAAATCTAACATGGTATCAGAGATAACCTGAGAAGAAGACATTATGCAGCTGCAGAAGCTAGGGATTCTTACTTTTTTTTTTGTCTCTCTCCATAATCCATCAGCAAAAGTATGCTAAGCTGACTCTCCATTGAAGGGCGCATCTTTCTGTCAAAGCGGAATTCGATTCCAAGCATTTTTAGTTTTTGGTGTGGGAAATTAGGGCTTCTTACAGAAGAGGAATTTTTAGTGAGCCCGACATAGGATTTCTCTCCTCATCAAAATCTAATTTTAGAGACCTAGTTCGAGAGTTTTGGTTGCGTATAACTTCGGGAAAGTCAAACCCTAGTTTGACCCAGGGCCTGAAAAACCCTAAAATACTAAAACTGATAAGTTTTGGTACATTTGCTATATATCAGGATTGGAGAATGTTCAGAAGTTGAAGCTTTCACAGGACAAAGATCACATCTTTATTTACACTGTATCCAAAATTCAGCCTCATATTCGCTATATTCTAGGAGATATGATCCCTCCGAGTTAGGGTTCCAGCCTCTTCCACAATTCATCCCTAAACAGGACACCTGGGGAGAATTGCTATATCTCGGGATACCAAGGTCCAAATGAAATTTTTGAAGATGTTTCAGAAAGGGCACCGACTGTGATTTTTTGGTAGAATTTTCCAACCCCGAAGATGAAACAGTGACACATGAAGGTCCGTACAACTTCTCTATGCTGAACAGTCCTGAAATAGGTCACCTTGGGAAAACAATCATAAGTCCCAATTGGTGAAACCAATTCTGATGAAACCTATGGTGTTGGAATAGTGACAAGTGAGGATACCTTAGTGAGAAGTTTTAGACATAGAGGAGTAGTAATTTTAGAGATACTGCAGAAACTGCATCAGGCATTTCTGCAGAAGAAATTGGTAAACTACGGCTTCCTGTTCCAGGAGCTTCCCTCCATTGTTTTCAGAAAATGAGTACATTGGACAACTCACCTTGAAGAGGTCTATATTTCGATCCAATCAGATCTAAAATATTTCAAGTTTTGAAAATTAGGGTTTCTCTGACAAACCCTAGATCAGCCAGCTCCGAAACCAAGACGGACACCGCAAATCGGTAAGATCTAATCTATTGCTATTTTCATTTGAGGTTCTCATTTCAAAGTGATCTATCACATCAACTTGATGACAAGCTTGGTGAAGTTGACAACTTCTAGGCATGGAAGTATATGATCTCCCTGAAGAAAATGAATTGGACACCTACATGAGTACAGAGGTTCCAGTTCCAGAGGGAGATGAGGCTAAAATCCTTACACTAGAAGAAATTGGTCAAGGTCAAGAAGATCATTGCTGATTTAATCACGGATCAACTTGTACCACAAGTGGCTTCCCTAAAGACACCGAAGATGTTTGATTCATTGACCAATCTATTTGAAGGGAAGAACATAAATCAGAATTAGACCTTAAGAAACCAGTTGAAGAATGTGAAGATCCAGAATGTAGATAAGGGTCTCTCAAATCAAATAACAACTTGAAGCGGTAGAAGAAGTGGAGAATGCAGAAGTTGTAATAACCACATTGAATGGCCTCCCAGGATCATGGTATTCATTCATTTGAGGAATGTGTGCTAGAAGGAAGTGACTACTTTCAACAGACTCTGGGAAGAAGAATAAGCTTGACTCATAATAAGAGAAGAGAATATGGGAGCAACTGAAGATCAAGCTCTCACCTTTGAAAGAAGATCCCTCAAGCGATGAGGAATACGAAGGACTCAAATCTTGAAGAAACTCTTATCCATCTTAGCATTTGGATAAGAAACGATGCTATTATGAATTAAGAATATGATGAAGTTGTAGGCTCAAGAAAGAGTCTACCCACGAAACAAATAAACATAAGTATTCAATTGCATTTCATGATATTGTTTTTGTTATGAATTTGTTCATATTCAGTTGATGTATTATGCATGATAGAATGCTTGCATTAATGACAGTATACTAATAATATTCATGTGATGGGTAAGTAGCTCATGGTGCTATAAAACTCTCCATTGCTACTTATCTAGAATGAAACCTCTTTGCTGACATATTGGATTAGTGCACAATCTCAAAGTTGTCCTGGTAGAAATGGAAGGCGTCTAGAAAGTTTCCGTGAGATATGGATGAATTTGTATTGGCTAAAATAGTTGCATGATCATATATTTATGCATAATAATTTTTCATTATGAATATACCTTATGAAGTGTTTCTAACCATACAACTAATGCATTTTACTTGTAGGAAAGATCACGTAAAATCGCCTAAAAGCAAAGAAGGATGAGACTTGTTCCGAAGAACAAGTGACGACAGTTCAAGATGAAGAATAATATGACGAATGCAGGGACATCATTGATGCAAGACCTTCTAGCTATGAAGAAGTAACCAAGAAGAAAGGGAAGACCAGTTCAAGAAGAATGATGTCTAGGATGCAGTATTGATACTGAAGAGAAGTTCATAGTTCCATCATGCAGTAGATGGAAACATCATGGGATACAAGGCAAGATTCGTAGCATGAGTCATAGAATACAAAGAGACATTTGCAGCCACTAGAAATACACATGACAGGAAGAATCATGTGTGCAAATGAAAGAAGGCCTTGTACGAGCTTAGAAGACACCCATGGGATAACACATACATGAGGAGCTTGATGAAGACCTTAACCTTTACTACAAGGCTGAAGATGAAAGTCTATAGAGGATCTTGGTATCTAATGATCTTAGATGGATACATAGAATATTAGTAGCAGATGAAGCGACTTGTCACTCCGGTATAGAATGTTTCAGTGGATAGAGTACGAAAGACATAGGGAGAATGATGCTCCGCTTCAGAGGGAGTGACTGCACAAGATCCTGACGTTCGACATGGTATGACAGGATGGACAGATTGTTGATGAATCTAGGATTTAATGAGAGTAAAGAGGATTCCAACCTTTACTTCAAGGTTGAAGGTGGAAGACCAGTGATGTTCCTGTTATATGTCGATGACTTGTTCCTGACAGAAAAGAGGAACTCATTAAATTTGCAATAAGAAGAATTGCTGCCGATTTCTAGATGAAGGACTTGGGGATGATGCACTATGCTCTAGGGATGGAGGTGTGTACAAGGGAAGTATGCAGTAGAGATCCTGAAGAGGTTTAGGATGATGGACTACAAGGCAATAACCACACCTATGGCATCAAACCTGAAGCTATTGAGTGTTGCTTCATCGGATTCGGTTGATGCCACGATGTATTGTCAGATGATTTACCTGATAAATACGAGACCAGCTATTTGCTTTGTTGTGAACACATTGAGACACGTTCACCTGATGGTTGCAAAGCATGTAGTGAGGTATATGAAGGGTACAGTTGATTATGGGATCAAGTATGAGGCGAATCAGAAGATTAACCTGGAGGGTTATGTTGATTCAGATTCGACAGGAAATGCCATCGATAGGAAGAGCACTTCAAGATGCTACTTCAGTATGGGATCAGGTGTGATATCTTGGTTTAGCAGGAAGCAGTCATGTGTGGCACTGAGTACAACTAAAGCAGAGTATGTCACAGCTTGTTCAGCTAGTTGCGAGGCAGTGTGGCTAAGAAATCTATTGTCTGATTTATTTGATCTCCAGTTGGATGCTACTTGTATATATTGTGACAACCAAATTTGTGTGAAGTTGTCAGAGAACCCAGTGTTCCATGACAAGTCGAAGCATATCGAGATTAAGTATCACTATATCAGGGATATGGTACAGAGAGGAGCAGTGAAGCTCCAGTATGTTGCGATGGACGAACATATAGCAGATGTGTTGATGAAGCCATTGGCCAAAGTGAAGTTTGAGTACTTCAGGGAGAAGCTTGGTGTTCTCCAAATCGAGGTTCCATCCAAGGGGAAGTGATGAGTCCGTGAGCCATTCTGACATGGTGACAGGATTAGGTTCCTTCCATGGTTATATGTAAGGGCTGAGCCATTCTGTCATGGTGAGAGGATTTGGTTCCTTCCATGTCAGATGTGAGTGTTGAGCCATTCTCATGTGACTGTAGGATTGGTTCCTACATGATCAGATATAAGTGCTAAATGCCATTCTTGGAATGGAGGCACCTAGTCAGTTACCAGGAATACTCAGCTTGGTGCTGAGTTGCATTCTTTGGGAGAATAGAGGCACCTAGTCAGTTACCAGGAATACTCAATCTAGGACTGAGGGTCATTCTGATATGATTGAGGGATGTAGTCTCACATGATCAGATATAAGTGCAGGGCCATTCTTATGTGATTGAGGGATGTTTTCCCACTTGATCATATATAAGGGATGATTCCATTCTTTTGGAGAATGGAGGCACCTGGTTAGTTACCAGGAATCCTCAGTCTGGGAGTGAGAGCCATTCTAATGCAGTGTGTTCACACATGGTCAGATGTAAGTGCAGTGCCCTTTCGATGCCGTGTGTTTGCACATGGTTGTATGTAAGTGCATATCCCTTCCAATGCGTTGTGTTCACACATGGTCGGATGGAAGTGCAGAGCCCTTCCGAAGCAGTGTGTTCGCACATGGTTGGATATAAGTGCTGAGCCATTCTAGCACGATGTGTTTACACATGGTCAGATGTGAGTGTTGGGCCTTTCTGACAAGATGAGGTCAGATGTGAGTGCTGGTCGTGCCTTTCTGACAAGATGAGGTCAGATGTATAAGCTGGGCGGTCCATTCTGACTTAGGGTCAGATATAAGTGTTGAAGACCTGCATGAAGGCTAGGCCTACAACCAGCATGAAAAAGGGCTGGCTCTGTAGAAATTCCTGTGATGAGAAGAATGAAGAGATAGCACCATTTGATTGAGATAGTAGAAGCAGTAATGATGATGATGATTCAGTGATGATCCAGTTTTGATGATGATCTAGATCAATTGATGATCTAGACTTGATGATGATCCAGTAGTGATGATCCAACAGTGATGATCCAGACTTGATGATGATTTAGTAGTGACGATCTAGATCAAGTGATGATCCAGAATTGATGATGATCCAGTAGTGACGATCCAAATCAAGTGATGATCCAGACTTGATGATGATCCAGCAGTGACGATTCAGATCAAGTGATGATCCAAACTCGATGATCCAGTAATGATCCAGACTTGACGATGAAGATGACTTGACAATGAAGATGACTTGAAGATGAATATGAATTGAAGACGAAGATGACTTGATGATGATCTAGATGATACAGAGAAGAATACTTGTGCTGATAAATTGTGTCGAGAGAATACCTTCCTAGTTAAGAGGGAGTGTTGATGTATTTGTAACTTTCGAATGTATTCACTTGTATATCTTATGTATTGTACCCTGATGTTTATTCTGGAAAGTATCTATAATGTAATTGAGTCATGTCATTCCCTGATGTTCCTATCAGGAGATTCAATAATGTAAACAAGTCATGTAAAGTCATTGAGGTTAACCCTCCATTGTAAGTCGGGGCAATAGTCCCCACATTTGTGTCAAGGTTAACCCTCCTTGTTGATCAGAGTGAAAAGTCCCCACAGTTGTGGGGAACTATGGTTATTAGACTCTCCTAGAGATGTCGGCTCTAGTAAGTAATTATTAAGTGGGGTCGACATGTTAAAGTGGGCATTAAGTGAACGAAAGAATATAAATAGAGAGTGATCCTCTCTATTTATCACACACATACTCACTCATTGGTGCACATGAGTGAGAGAGGAGTAGCTCTCTCAAGTGAGAGATAGAGAGAGAAGCTGTGGAGATCATCTTTATGTTTTCGGGTTTTACTACTACCATTGGTGCTCATTCTATCTCTGAGGAAGTTGCGGGGTTTTCTCCTTTATGGTTTCCCCGAGGAAAATTCTTTGTGTCTCTTGTCTCTTGTGTTTTATTGTTGTGCATGTTATTCTCTCAGATAAGATCCTAAGATCATAATGCTAGCTTGAATGATAAAAATCTAACACATAGTTTCCTTTTGTGTGAGTGATAATTTGTTTCATCTCACGGACGGAGAAGAACCTTTTGAGAAATCCAATCATTTCACTAATTTATGTCTTCTGTATATATTTTTGATATATAATTTATGTTCTAGAATTTTGACTCATTTATAATAAGCCTTTTGGCTTTCATTTTGTAGCATGGGATTATTTTGAATACCATCAACATGTCCATTATGCTTCCTTTCTGTGATCTTTTGCAGTGAGATTCCTAGGACATATCTTAATGTGAAAGTGGATGGAGCCCCAAAATAGTATTCTAGACTTCATCTACCTCAGTTATTTCACAGGTTTTTAAAATAGGACTTCAATGTGTTCTTTAAATAAATTCCCCTCAACAGTTTATCAAATTAAAGAATCTTATTCTAATAAAAAATTTGACATAGATGAATTCTAATGAGCAGTTCTTAGATTAAAACATTTAGCAGTTTGTTCACATTCCAATGTCCCTAAGCACCAAAAGATTGAGCTGACTTATTCTGTAATAAACAACTAAACTAAAGCAAATTATTGAAATAAAGCAAATGCTGAAAAAGAAAGACAAAGAAAAAGCAAATCGGCAAAAGAAAGAAATTAGAAACAAAAAGAAAAGGTTTATTTATGTACAAATGACTTCTAAGGTACTAGGTAAAATAAGGTTTGAGAACCAGACCGTTAACATGTAGATTCTCTTCCCACCCCTGTAAATCCTGTAACTTATAAGTAGAAGGGCCTAACTTTTCAACAATCTGAAATGGGCGAACCCATCAGTGTTGAAACTTCGTATTCTTGCCCTTTTCATCATGTGGGTGATCCCACTTAAGAACCAAGTCTCTAACTTCAAAACTTCCCTTCCTGTATTTATGTTTATCAAACCACCTTTTGACAATCTCGTGTTGGTGTTTAAACCTCTCTTTGGATTTGAGCCTAGACTCTTCAAGCTTCAGCAAGGTATTAATTCGAGCTTGGAAAACTTCGCTACCAGACCCTTGTGAAGCTTGGGATAACTGAGAAGATGGGAGGAAAATATTTGGGGGTAAAATAGCCTCTTTCCCATAGACTAGAGTGTAAGGAGACACACCTAAGGAAATCTTGGGGGTGACTCTATCTACCCATAAAGCATTGGGAAGAGCTATATGCCAACTTCTTTGATTTTCTATAACAATTTTCTTTAAAATTATGATAAGGTTTTTATTAGTTGATTCGGCTAACCCATTACCTTGTGGATAATAATTTGCAGATTTGCGTAACTTGATTCCCTTTTCACTAGAAAATTCAGTAAGCTTAGTTGATAAAAAATAGGATGCATTATCAAAGACTAGTGAAATTGGAACCCCAAACCTGGTCATGATATTTTTTTGCAGGAAGTCGATGACCACGTCCTCGTTCACTTTGCACAATGGAATGGCCTATACCCATCTTGTGAAATAGTCAATAGCCGTGAGGATGTAGTTGTGTTGTAACGAGGAATTGGGATTGATTTCTCCGATGATGTTGATACCCCATTGTTCGAATGGCTCCGAAATAATGACCGGTTGCAATGGTCCAACTGCTTTCACTAGTTTTCCACCACTTATTTGACATATGTCACACTTCCTTACATAAGCATGAGCATATTTAAACAGTGTTGGCCAGCAATATCCATCTCTTAGAATCTTGTGGGCAGTAGTGTCTCCTGAAAAATGTCCTCAAGAGGGACCATCATGCAATTCTTTAACAACTTTAGAGGCGTCCTCTTGTTCTAGGCATCTCAGAAATACTCCATCATAGTTCTTCCTAAAAAGAACTCCATCAATTAATTGGTAAGATGTTGATCTTAAATGAAGTGCTATTCTTTGTTTAGAATTCCAATGTTCTGGTAAATATCCTTGTTGGAGGTAATGTATCAGATCTCTGTACCAAGAATCAGGAGCTGTAAAGATAGGACACATATCAATCATATGCAATTAGGCTTCATTTTCCTAATCATCATCTTCATTGTTTTGACTTTCAACCATTAACTTGCAAAGCCCATGTCCTTTGATAATGGTGGTTGGCTTGAATTCCAAATCATATTCTTGTAACAATGTCACCCAATTTCCTCTTTGTTCACCCAATTCCTTTTGTACGAAAAGGGTTATGACTGTCGGGTGAGGGACAATTACCTTGGTTCTATTTTTAAGAATGTAAGGCCTGAATTGTTTCACTAATTTAAATACTGCATATGCCTATTTTTCAATGGTAGGGTAGTTCAATTCAGCACCTTGTAACCCAGTGCTCATAAATGATATGGGGTACTCATCTCCCCTTTCTTCTTTCTGTGTAATCATTGTTGCGAGTGAGTTATCATAGGAAAAAGTAAAGGAAAAAATACTTTTCAAAATCTGGACTTTTAAGAGAAGGTGCATGAGTTATTGCCGCTTTGATGTTGTTAAAGGCACCCTTCTCTGTATCGGTCCATTTAAACTGTACACTTTGCTTTATCATTTGTTGCAAAGGTTTTACTATTTGTGCAAAATCAGGGACAAACCTTCGAACAAAATTTATAGTACCCATGAAAGATTGCATATCTTTTTTATTCTGGGGCAAGGGAATCTGAGCTATAGCTTCTATTCTCTCCAGGTCTATGGAGATTCCATTTTTAGAAATAATGTGGCCCAACAGTTTTCCCTTCAATACTGCGAAGATGCATTTCTTAGGATTTAAAGAGATGCCATATTTTCGACAGCAGTCACAAAATTTATTTCAAATGAAACATATGATCTTCTCTCTTCTTAGAGAAAACAGTTACATAATCCAGATAAACTACCACACTGTGTCTAATTAAACCCCAGAATTATATATACATTGCCCTTTGGAAAGTGGCTCCAGCATTGATGAGACCAAAGGGAATTATTTTGTAAGCAAGTGTTCCCTACTTTGTTTGAAATGTGTTTTTCAGCCTGTCTTGGTTAGCTACCAACACTTGGTTATAGCTGAAACCCCCTTTTAATAGGGAGAACAATTCAGAACCTGAAACAATCTGTAGGATTTTATCCATTGGTGGAATTGGATAATTATCTTTATCTAAAGCTTGGTTCAAATTCCTGAAGTCTACGCATAGTATTATTTCACCATATTTCTTTCTGAGTGGTACCATATTTTCCACCCACTTTGAGTGCCTAACTTTGAAAATGATATTCACATCAAGTAACTTCTTCACTTCATTTTGGATCAGGGGTTCTAGCTTGGGATGCATTTTCCTCAGTGGCTGCTGAAATTGTTTCACACCTGCTTTGGTAGGAATGAAATGTTGGATGATGCAGGTATCATAGGTAGTCAAATATTCACGTGTCCAGGAAAAAAAATCCTTATATTGTCGAAACAAATTGATAAATTTTCTTCTTTCCCCCAGTGAACATCATTTTCCCAAGTTTACATACTTGGGTTCAGCCTCTATCCCAATATTAACTAGCTCATACTTCATAGATGACCTATTTTTTTTTTACATTGGCAGGTTTTCTAAACTTTCTATTCAAATCAAACATCCCTTCCAACGTTCTTACCCCTTTATGCATGAAGTTTCCACTATGAAGATTGTCTTGATGTTCTTCTTCATCAATCACGGATTCTTTGAAAGTCTCGTCATTTCTTAAAAAAATCTATGATTTGTTGATCATCGTCAAATACCCTCAAATTTGTGACATTATCTAGTATAAATGGCCTGAAAATCAATTCAATTAAGCATTTGTTATTAGTGGGCACTATTCTTGCAGCAGAAGTAGCTAACAAATCAACTGCTGCATTTTGCAATCTAGGAATTGAATTGATATTGAAAGCATTGAAATTAGTTATAAGATCTTAGAATTCAGTTTGGCATCCTTTTAAATGTGGTGACAGACAATGAATTGTGTTTCGAACTTGTCTGACAATTATCTCAGAATCACCAAGAACTTTTAAATTTTTTACTTTGAATTCAATGGCCTTTTTCAAGCCCTAGACTAGAGCTTCATATTCAGCTTGTTGTTAGTACATTCAAACTCTAGCCGACAAGAGAGAAAATACTTGTTCCTTTTAGGATCAATCAAGACACAATCTGCTCCTGATCCCTCTTGAGTTTTGGAACCGTCAAAATATAACAACGAAAATCTATCTTCTAAATCTACAGGATTAGTGTTACTTTCTAAGTTAGAAACTAAATTAACTATATTACAATAAATCTTATTGGCCCGTGAAAACTGAAAGGGTTTGGACTGTGTGTCTGACTCACTACTGACTTCTTTAGCTTGATAATTTCCTGGTTCAAGTTCTATAAAATAGTTACCCAAGATTGAATCTAAGAAATTTACAGGTTCATTTTTTCCTTCCAATTGTGTCACATTGTGTTTCATGTGTGGTTTTTACATCACCTTGATATGATTCTGACTGTTCTTATAGGGAAGCCACAAATGTGACCAATCAATTGCAAAGTACCCATTCAGTTTTTCATACCATTCCCTGCTCAATATCAAACCATATGCCTCTGGTATATCTACCACCATGATGTCTATAAAGTGACAGACCCTTTCATCTGCAGATAACCGAATCTGCACATTCTTCATTTCTCCTACTACCTTGACTTTTGATCTATCTAAATGAATGATCTTACATGAAGAGGGTGTAGGTTGACCATTTATCTTTCTACAAACTGAAGAAGCGTGACATTAGAGGAAGCTCCAGAATCTACCAAACAATTATGCACATTATGGTTGAAAATCTCAAAAGATAGTAAAAATGGCAAGGTTTGAGATTTAGAATTCCCACCCGTGCTAACTTCATTGATCTCTTTATTTGATTGAATGTCATCTTTATATCTACTGGGTTGTGGATCAAAATATTCCAGGTGCTTCTTTCTTTGTTGAGGTAAGTTACACATTTCAAATAAAGAAATATTTTCTTTTTTTTTTCTTGATGTCTTCTATTATGTCATATCCCATATCGTATTCTGTTGGACCCTTCTTATTGTTTTCTGCTTTACTCTCCACAACATTCACATGCTTAGTCACTATTGTAAGTTTATCTTTTATGACGACCAAATCAGACTTAGGTGGTGTTTGGGTATTACTGCTAATCTTCTTCATACTTTCTTGTATCTTCCTAATCTTAGGCAGTAATAGGCTTTCATCCATTATTGGTCCTTTGCTTCTGTTGTGACATTAATTGCTGAAAATTGAATTTATTTGGTAGGTTCCTCTTCATCTAACCCCAGTGAAGGTGCACAATCCCATAGTAACATCATTGTTTCATGTGATTCTTCTGGTTCATTCATTTTTTCTTCTTCCATCTTAGGCTCTGTTATTTAAGCATCTAATATCTGATTCATAACTAGAGTCATTGAGTTGATCCATTGTGGGCAACTCTTTTCAGAATGAGTTTCTTGATGAAAAGTGCGGAAACGATCCATTCCTACCTCATTAAAATTTAAACAAAAGAACTATACACAGGTGGTTGGGATGTTCCACCTTCCTCTCTTTTCTTGAAATAAGGTTTGAACTGCTTCTTGGATGAACTAGCTTTTTTATCCTTTTATAGATCGACAATCTTGTTTGATAACTTTTGTACCATTTTAACCATGTTTTCCAATTCACTTGAATGTTCCTCTTTAGGTCTGGTTAACAGCAAAGGTTTCTTACTGGTAAAAGTCCTTACATCTCGTTTTGCAGTGTGTTTCTTTATGCTTTCAAGTTCAGCTTCTACTTTATTTTCTTCCTCATAAGTTTCTACCAAATAAGTCTTTACTGAACTCTTAACAAACTTTGCTATGCTCGGGAAAAGTGTTGAAGTGTAGTATTCTATTAAAGTTTCTTCAGCAGGCTTTATTGTAGCACTGAAATTGTTCAAATGAGCAGCAAACCTCTAATTAAAATATTGAACTTTTTCATTCTTGTCCATCCTTAGAGATAAAAATTCTTTCATGAGAGTGGTTGTGGTTCATTGACTACCAAATTTTCCCTTAAACACCCTTACAAAATTGTCCCAGTCTGCTATTGAATTTGCTTGTAAACCAAAATACCAAGCAGGGGCCTTAGCTTCAAAAGTATGTGGAAAAAGTTTGCATACCACATCTGCATGCTCTATGGATGAAAGTTCTAAATCCAAATAAAAACTTTGCAGGTGTTCATCCACAGAAATGCCCTTTCCGAGGTCAATCTTAGGTAATGCCTTTTTAGCATTCTGAGGCAAAGAATGCAAAGGAGAAACTAGGTTGAGTGGTGTTCTAACTCTCCAAGCTACTGGCAGATTAGGATTCATGGGTTGATTAGAATTTGGGGCTACATTTTCAGCCATAATTATATGAGGAGTTTGTGGTCAAGACTGAATAGGTGACTGAAATGGACACTAAAAAATAGGGGAATCTGGTCCCAACTGATCAAGCAGTTGAATAATCTCTTGAATAGATAAGTTTACCAACTCTTCCATATTCCCACCAAGATCGAATCTTCACTGTAAGTAGGTACTCTTCTAGGAGCCCACCTTCTCGGTAATTTAGGGATTGTCTGCAATCCTCCAAGCTTATTTACAAAATACCTTGTATGTCTTCTTAGATGGTTAACTACTTCAAAAGGAATAGGATAGAGGTGTTTTGTAACTTTTACTTCAGGTTCTACTCTTTATTTAGAAATGATTTTGACAGTATGGATTCTCCCCAATAACCATTCCCAATTAGATCATTTACTGTTTGGAATGGGGAATCTGTCTGGTTAGCAGGCCAGCTACCGTAGAATTAAAAGAAAGTTTTAAGTTTTTTTTACCTGATATGACCTGGTCCTCCGTTTATGTAATTTTATATATTTTATGATGAAATGCAAGTGTCTAGACTAAATGAAAGTGACCAGTGAGTAACAGCCTCACTAGATATGCGCAGGTTTTTACCTCCCCTCTTATCGCTCTTGCCTCACAATCACTTCTACGAAAGAAAAGAAACAACTAATATATTCTAATCTAACTTATCCCCAAGGGAATAAAGATTAATTAATTGATTAATGTATTGTGATGTTGCTAGTGGAATTATATAGGTAGCTATTAAACACTACATACATAATTACAGCAATAAAAGATAAACAAAGGTAGCTCTGTTTTATTAACACATTCATTACTCATTCATGTGCACAAGATTTCTAACAGAAAATAAAATCATTCATAAACTGCAGAAATAATTCAATAGGTTGGAACGATCTCATAGTTATGTAGCATGCTAAACAGAAATAGTTCAACATTCAGCAATCCACATAATCCATTTGGAAACTCGTACAGTCCTTCCTCCAACAAAATTTGGTCCTCTTTATTTATAAAAGAAGTAGTTCTCATACAAATAGCTTTAGCATATGTGCGCTAGAAAAAGTCCCTATCATCTCTACTCTACCTCTATTTATACATTTTCAAATGACCTTTGAGCTACCCTAGCCTCTTAGGCTTCCAAGTCTCTTCGACTTACAAAATTGTCTTCTAGTGACTTGCACTAGGAAAATAGAAATAAACTAAGATAAATTACAAAAGGTGCCACATGTACAAAGGAAAAAACTTAGGAGGACCCAATTGAACCTCCAATGAACTCTTTCCACGCAGGAGCTTCTGCAACAATGGCCTTGAAGTCCATAGGCTCCAACAATTTGAATGTCACCTCATGAATGTCCAGTTGTGACTTAATTTCTTCTACTTTGGGTGGAGTCACTTTGAGCTGGTCTTCCAAAAGGAAGTTACTAACTGCGGCTTTTGCAACCAATTTCTTAACCACTTTCTCATTTAGGCCTTTAACCTGTTGTATGCTTCGCTCGTCCTCTTGTAACCTGTCCTGGAGGTATTTCAAATGTTCCTCTCGGTCAAGAAATTCCTAGATCCATTTTGATGCAAAGGTTTGACATCTATAATGCATTGTGAACATCCTCTTATAAAAATCCATGCACATCTCCAAATTTTTCCCCACCCCAACAGTCAATCTTGCAGCAGCCTTTCTGTTGGAGTTCGAAATTGATCTTTAGGTTCTCAAGAGTCTTCTATGGCATATTTACCGACAATGATGCATTAGTTTTTGTCCAGGTCAGTTTCCCCTGAATAATTTCTGTGATTTATAGTGTTCTTGTCCTGAAATCAGTTGATATTACTGAAATCTCTTGTTGTCTAGTCTCTGCCTATTTAATATTGTAAACTTCATATGCAAGCTTTAATTGTACCTGATATATCTTCCTCCTAATCAGGATGGCATGGTCTTGGAGAGGTGCAATATTAACTTCCCGCTCATTTTCTACCTTTAGCTGAGTTTCCAAAGAACTATTTTGTGCCTCCAACTCCGCCACTTGGGCCTTTAAATCTTCTGCTTGCTTATCAGCCTCAGCCTTCTGTACTTCTAGTTCTGAAATCCTATTTTCAAGGTCTCTCTTTTCTCCATCACTTATGGTATTTGAAAGTACCAAGGCCTCCTTTTCTTCTTCTAAATCATCGTAGGCCTCTTGGAGCTTCTTGAACTCTGAAAGAGTGGCCTCAAGTTTTCTCTTCATTTCTCGGCCTTCTCCTCTTTCCTTCATCAAAGTATCCTTCACTCTCCCCATATTCTCCTTATATTTCTCTATAGTTTCTTTCAATTTTCCCACATTATAAGCATTTGCTTGGGCAGCTGCGACACCAATCGAGGCCATGAGTTGTGGATCTTCATCGGTACCTTTCATGGCAGATATTTCAGTAACTGTGGTTACCTCAGGCTGGGTGCCTACCTTTAACTTATTTTCGACCCTCCGCACAATGGCTTTCCTTTTAGGATCAAAGACCACCTTATCCATGGATGCAACTGCATTTTGTTTGGATGGGGTGAAGGGTACTAACCCTAATTCTGATAGAGGGATGTAACCTCATGTTATTATGTTTCCTGAGGTAGAAGGAGGATCTTCAGTATTGTCATGGGCAGCATCTTGTTCCTGATTCTCCCTATCTTAGTCCTCTTGCTCCTTTCTCCTCAGTTCCTCAGCTGCCTTCTCTGCCTCTTCTCTCTCTTTGTCAGCTAATTCTTTTTTCATCCTCTCCTCGACTTCCCTTTTCCTTTGCTCTTCTTCTCTTTGAATTTGTTCTTCTTCCTCTCTTTTCCTCTGGGACTCCTCAGCTACCAATTTCTCTTCTTCTTCAACTAATCTCCGGGCCTCTTCTTCCTTCTTCTTGGAAACTTCTTCTTTCAGTTTCTGCTGCTCAGTAGTACTACTACTGCTCCCCTCTCCCCCTGCTATTATAATTTTTTCTCTGAACCGCTTATTTAAAGTAGTCATATTACATGCATTTTTGAAAATTTCTTCATCCTTATCACAGTAATTAGAGTACTCAAAATTTTCCTTTACTAGTGCACAATGTGCAGCAAATTACCGCGGGAATCGTTCCTATGAAAACTTATCTCACCGAAGTGAAAATATTCTAGGTCCTTCACAAAATCGAGCGCACTTTTAACTTTTGGAAACTTGTAGCTGCCGACATAGAAAGGAATTGGTGGGTAGACCTCTTCTTCATGCCAAACAAAAAATTTCTGAATCCATGCAAAAAAAACCGCCTCACTGCTTCTTTATGCATGATGTAATTAGTGGCATACTTAGTAATCAGTGATGGGGCTCTAGTCCCCCCATACATCCTCATATAGGTGCCTTCTTCAACAACAACAAAATAAATAAATAAATAAATAAATAAAAATAGTCTCCATGCTCACTTATCACCTCAAGTGCTCCCTCAGACATACACTTGCATTCTTCAAGAAATATAAACTGGTAAATCGGCACCAAAAGTTCCTCACAGATAAGCTTATAAAAACTGTGATACTTTTGGGCCCATAAGATCTGATATGCTGTGTAAATGGGTGTCCTGGCATTATTCCAACCGCAGCTTAGTTTCAGGAATAGCTAACAGGACAAGATGCAATCAATTAGATATGATCCCATGTAGAATTTGGATTTTCTTTCGAGCATTCCTATGAGTGCAACTCTTATGCAAGAAGACAAGCTGTTGGCAACAATGTCTGCCTAGTTGAAAATAGTGCCTTGCATAGTCACATGATACATGAGTGGGATCCATCCTATCTCATAGAAATTTCCATTGTCCCTAGCAAACATTATATTGAGCATTAGGGCTACAAGTCTGTGAGGAGTTTGCAAGCTGGAAGTTTCATATTCACCAAAGGATCACAATCGAAATGGATTTCCCTCTATCATCATCACCTTTGTGCATTTAATATAGTCTAAACTCAGACTATTTATCCAATCATCTATCATGTTGATTTTCGGAACTGGTAGATTGCATGCTTTGGATATGTAAGCAGGAGTGAAAGAATCAAAACCGTTTCCTTCGATGTTGTATATGAGCATATAATTTATGTCTGCTTTAGGTAAAATATATCCAATCACCTCAACAAAGGGAAATAGTTCATGTCGTGTGGATACCTTCATGATCCCAAATCTTAAAATGTTTTCATATAGGGGAATATCTTCCAAGCCTGCACCAGGGACCTTCTGATCCTTAATCATGGGGTATATTTGTCCCCATTTGAACTCTAGTTCATCTCCAGTGACAGCCTTGGTATCCTGATAAACTATCTCAATCCTAGGCATGACTTCCAAATATGAATCCTCCACAGCAGCCTTAGCTTTCTTCTTTACTTTCTTTGGCATGGTGTTATATGGGGACTACGGCCATGGCATAATCACATTATGAATTAACTTAGTGTCCCTGCTATTAAAAAACACATACATTCATACAAACATAAAAATGCAAACTACTGCAAAGATAACAAATCATTTCTCTTTTAGAACAAGCTTGCAGTCATTATAAAAAATCTTTACCGAATCATCTTTAGCCATCAAGAAATGACCCTGTGATGTAGAAAAATTGTGTATATCATCAAATACCAAACCTAGGGTGAGGTCAAAAATAGTTCACACACGTTTTCTAACTGTTGCCTCAAGGGCTAAACTCTAAATCATCTAGTGTTCTAAAACATGATACCAGAGGAAAGATCACAACAACTTCAAAACCCTATGCTCAGCCCCCTCTTTATTAACCTTATCGACCGTGGGAAAAAATAGTCTAGAGAAACACAGTGGATCCACGGTGACAACCACAAAGAGGAAAAACCTTCTGACAGAAACCCTAGGCTGAAAACCAAAGGAACACTATGGCCCTCTGTGCTTGGGGCCTCGCTAATCCCCCTATCGTTGCAAATGAACATGAACCACGCACGGAAAATTTGGTGAAAATATCAACTTGCCTTATTCTAGTCATTAACACACCATGGGTCTAGGATATCCATGTTCGATGTTTGAGTAGTTGAGACAACAATGGCTGGGCAAGTGAAAACCACGGTCGTTTGCAAGCTAGGTCAGAAAAACAGGGAGGCTGGGACAACTAAAGCTCTATGAGGATGAGAGGTGGACTTTGTTAACCCAAAAAATACCACAATGAGCTCTACATGACCTACACCACCTAAATACATCTACGTACGATCCTCATTTTACCCCATTTGACCCCCACACCCTCAAGAAGGCTTAAAAATATGAAAAGGGGCTTAAAAACACCTAAAAAGGGCCAAAATAGCTCTCATAGGGGCTAAAGCCTCCAAAAAGGAGCTAAAACCCCTCAAAGGAGCTTAAAACCTCCAAAAGAGCTAAAGAATGAGCGAAAGGGGCTAAAATCCCAAAAAAGAGGCTAAAGCCCCAACCAAGAGCTTAAAACCTTAAAAATATTGAGAAAAAAGTATAAATAGAAGGGTGGGGGTCACTCTCAAATCACTCCTTCTCTCCCTATTGTTATTCTTCCTGTGTGAGTCCCTTGAGACGATTTGTCCCTCAAGCCATTCACCCTCCCTCTCCTCCATTTCTCCATTGAGCCAAAGCTCCCCATCCATTGAGAGGTGCTTCTCCAAGCTAGGGCATGGTGGCCCATTCCAACCAAAGAAGGTATATGCCTATTTTTGTTCTTTCATGTTGTAGTTTCTAACTTTTTTGCTTGTAGATGTATTGCTTATTATTTTGATGCAGGTTTCCATGGACTCTTGATATCTATTTCTTTGTTTACTTACAGCCTCATGTAGGGTTTTTACTCTTAGGCCCTAACCTTGTTTGCAGGGTTTTATTTCGTTTTCTTTCTATTCATTCCATTCTCACAGAAACCCTACCCTTCCATCCCATAGACGGAAGGGAGTCGTTCCTCCCTGTAGCAAGGGCGAAAGCCCTACTACAGATTTGGCAACCATACCGGGTCGATCCCACTGGATCCCTGGGTTTTGTTTTTTATATTTTGGTTACTTAGTTTGATATATATTTTCTTATTTAGGTTGATAAATATGTTTATTTCATTTTTTTTATTGTTTCGGTCATGGTACCAGTTACTGTTGGTCGTTCTGTGATTTGCAAATCGCTCAACTGTGCAAAAACGACCGAACCGAATTTCTGAAAATTCACCTATGTTCGGGCTCGTTTTCTACCCAAACAATTGATCCATTTGAAAATATGCTCACAGTTAGGGGTAAAAGGGCTCGTTTCTGAATTGTGTTTTCAACCGTTTGAGGTAATGCCTCACGGTTTGGTCACAATCCACTTCGCAAAAATAGGTCCTCTATAGGTGTGTGGCCCATTTTTTGGCTTGACTGTTTGCTTCTATTGGGACTGTCAGTGTGGCTCAGCCACCTCTGTCCATCAATCTATGTTTATTTCATTGCAGCCTGTGTAAATCACTCTTAAATCAAATGGTTAATTGGTTAACAAATCTGATTAAAGCTTAGATAGAGTTACTATAAGTTTCAATCCTTAAATTGAAATTAACTTCTTGCCTAGCCCTTCCTCCTCTACCCAGTCATCACCTTTCAGGGTATTCTGGGATAAGACGAAGGGTGAATCTCGTATAGTAATAGGAACTTCACCTGTCATTTTTCTAAACCACTAAAAACGGGTGACTTGGAAGGTAGAGGGGGTGGAGACCGATGGGGGTTTCACGACGTTCGCATCCTCCCTGTTGACCGACCTTGCACTCGAAGGGTGACCTGAGGATCTATGGATGGGCTTAGTCCCATTGTGTTGAGATCCCAGCACCATTTCCTAGTTGAAGAGAAATACAGGTGTAAGGCAGTCACCTAGTCAGGCTACCACAGTTCAGATTCAGGTATGGCATGTGTTTAGTTTTATATTTACAATGTACTGCTTTCATCAATAATTTACCCAAGTTATGAATTCTACAATAAACCAAGCATTATTTATGTAAACCATGTAAGAAGCCACCAAAGGTAACATAAATAAAAAAAACCATGCACACAAAATGTACCACATAAAACAACCAAATTCAGTTCATGACACTGAGCTAGCCATTAAAATTTATAATTTACACTAAGTCAAACACTAGCATTCCTTGAGGACATAAGCCCTTGACTACCTCAACTATGGGAAGTACTTGGGCTCGGCCTAGAAACTCATTGTGAGGAGTACCATGGGAACCCCAAAGTAGATGGCCACTGAGAGGAATTGCCAAGTGAAATGGGAAACGATCCCCACCAATTAACTAGCACTCCCATGAGGAAAAATCCAAGCACTGTCTTTTGGCAGTCTTGGTGGCCGAGTGACCACCTGAATCCAATAGGAAGCCATTAAAATCGAGGTCCAAAACTTAGTACCATATTTCACCACTTGACATACAAATCAGACACAATTGATCCCCCATGTTCTTCCTCACACCTGAGAGGAAATCCACCATAGTTTGGGTCCTTGAAACAACACCATCGAGACCATTATTAACGACCCTCTACACCATCAGAAGGCCACACAGCCTCTGATTCAGACTCAGAATCATACCAATCTGAGCCAATCCTGCATACTACACCATCTAGCCCCATGGCTGGTGCAAAGTCGGATCCATTTTCTGGCTTAGTGATTAGAAGTGGACCCATGTCCACACCCCAAACCACCACTAACACCCCTGTTGGTGGCCCCAGCACGGTCATGCAAATACTCATAAGCCAGCTGCCACCACCCATATTGACCAGTCAAGTTGTCCCACCTGTAACACATGGGGGCAGTATCCCTTCCACCTGCACTACCCCTCCTGTCACACATGGGGGCATTGGCCCTTCCACTCACATAGTTTTTTTTACCACATCTAAGGGCAGTGGCCCGTCAACAACGATGCCACAAGTACCCCTAGTTATGTAGGTGCATCATGTCCCTGCAAACCCCACCACCATTGTTGCCCCATCTCACATCAACCTTGGGTCAAACCTTCCTTTCATGGCATGTCTCAACCTACCTGACTTGGCTTGGTTAACAAATGACCCTATCCACCATCAAACTTTTTTTCCTCCCTCGAAAATTTCAAAGTTTGAAGGAAAGCCAGGGGGGTGCCCCCAAAACCACATCATGACGTTTCACCTATGGTGCTCATCAAATAGCATCGTATATGATTTGATCAGGCTGAGACTGTTCCAACGCACCCTCACAGGTACTGTAGCCAAGTGGTACATTGAGCTACCAAGAGCCAAGTACTCGTATTTTAACTCCTTAGCTTTCATGTTCCTACAATATTTCCAACTCCCCGTTAGATACAATGAAGGGCTGGAGATCTTGTTATCTTGCTTCCAGAATACTGTGACCCACATAACCGACCACATCCATGAGTGGCGGCGACGCTGTAGTTTGTGCAAGATTGAACTTGATGACAGGATCTTCCTAGATTGGTTCCTAAAAACTTTGCTACCACCGATAGCAAAGGACATCTCATCCGAACGTCCCCAATCTGAAGAGGAGGCCATCTTGAAATCCTAGCGGTTTGATTTGATCTATGCACAGTCTGGATACCTTTATATTGTCATTCCAGACGCTCCCCGTGTAGGAACATCCTACCAGGATGCACCGGGGGCATCCCATGCCACAGATGGAATCATAGGTTCTGTCTCCCACCAACCATAGCAATGTCCGACACCACCTGCAATACCACCACAACCAAGCAACACCCCTAGTGTTACCTACCAAAACCAAACTTCGGACTATGCAAGAATGATGTCCCAGTCCGGAGCCATAACTTCTTATGCACAGCCTGCGCCACCACAGCAGGCCCAGGCACTAGCTTGGCCAACACAACAATATGTGGGACAAATTCCCACATTTGTGGCACCTGCACCCACCCAAGTTTACTATGCACCACCAATGAAATCCGTTCAAGCCCCCACCCCCACTCCACCAACACCTTTAGGATAGGTGTTTGCACAGCAAAACTGTCCCAACTAGCCATCCCCCAATAATCCACAAGGGTAGGCCAGAAATAATGGAGCCCGGAACCAAGGCAACAATCAACCGCAAGGAGGCGGTCAACAACCAAACCTCCCAACAATGTCGGGGCAAACCGCCTAGCCCAAAACCCTCAACAACCAAATGCACCTAGGTGCAATGCTCCGTTGTGCACAAATAATCCATGCAAGTTGTGTGAGGTCTATGGGCACTATAGACATGAGTGCCCCTTCATTGGTCACGCCAAGAAGGCCATTCACAATGACGTTCAGCATGCTACCAATATGGCAGCCCCAGCTCAACCCAACCCAACACCACCAGGGCCTCCACCCATGGTGCTTCAAAACTTGTTACCAGTCCAAGGACTGGTAGCAACTACACCTGCTCCCCAACCCAATCCGAATGCCCCAAGGACACCTTCGACAGAAGAAACAGGTGTTCACCACCTGCTAGCCATGACAACTAAAGAGGTCAATTTGCAGACCAGACAAAATCAGTACAGAACCAACACCAAACCCTCTGACCCATTAGCGGCATCCACGTCCAAAAAAACCAACACACCTCTTCATTTACCCCCATTTCCTCCATGCCCCCCCATACGACATATTGTTAACATGTCATGGCTAGAGCTACTATGAGCTACAGCATCGTGGATGACTTGGCCCAAACACCTATGGCCATGTCCGCTCTTGAGGTACTCAAAACTTTCCCAACATAGCGAAAATCCTTACTAGCCGCCCTTGGCATTGTAGACCCCTCCGACTCCAATTTGATCACATTCGACACGGAGAACAAAGAACTACGGATGCCATCAACCATTTCCTTCCAAATCCCATTATCCATTCAAAATTTGGTCGTGCATCGGTGCATAGTGGATGAGGGGGCATCCGCATGCATTATGTATACCCTAGTATGGCAGAATCTTGGACCCCCAATTCTGCAACCATCATCTACTACTCTGCAGGCTTATGATGGCCATCCCATTAAATCCCAAGGAATCATCCCTCATGTTCCCATCACATTGGCCAGGAAAACAGTACTGATTGACATAGAGGTTGTCAATGCTCAGTTGTACTATAAAATTCTCCCCGGAAGAAGTTATAGGTATGCCATGAGAGTCGTAGCATCAACTGTTTTTCGCCTCATGATGTTCCCTCACGAAGGGAAAATCATGATGGTTGACCAACTGACTTATCACGATCTGCAAGGGATAACTACACCATCCAATGTTATCCCTACGATCAACACCATTGATCCGTAAGGGCTAGCCACACCCACCAATGTTATCCCTGCGGTCAACACCATTGTTGACAACATACTAGCCTCCCCATTGTTGAATGTGGGCCCTAGGTTGTTTACTGATACCACCATGACAGCTTCTTTCCCCTTAGTGTCACCACCGCCGACACCAAATGAGACTGCGGATTTGTGCATGCTCTCATCTAGCACTGTTGCACCCAAACATCAACCACAGCCACAACCCCAACCGCAACCACAACACCATTACCATCTATCACCGTAGCATTATGCATAGCCGACACCACAACCTCATCCCCACATGCAAACATCAAGGAGTTATCTGGGCTCCTCTCCAGTCCACACAATTCCCTTCCTCTTTCCCCCACCTAGTGTCATGAGTAAGCTAGTAATGGCTACCTTAAACTTACCCAATTTCACATTGGGGATTCCCATGTGGTACCTTGATCCACCCGCCCAACCGCCAATGCCCCAGGTAGTCTTAACCCCTATGCAACCCATTGCAATCGAATCGCATCCTCCATCTGGCCCGCAAAAACCAACCACCGCACCCGCACCCGCACCACCCCACCCAAAAAGGGCAAGGGGAAAAAATGTGAAAGCTACCGCTGAACCTCGACAAATCCCACCTTGCGCCGTCTGCAAAGAACAGGTCCATCCTACCCAAAACTGCCCTAAAATTCCCATAATCTGCGTGCATTTGGATGCCATGGATACAATAGAAAACCTCCCCATGGTTGAATTCCCAAGTGGGCCAATAGTAAGAAACAAGTCATTGAGAACAAACCAATTTTTTGCCCTCTGCGGATTGTATGGACACTATTCTCACCATTGCCAAGACTTGTCCAAGTTTTGAATGGCTCTAGCCAACCTTCGACAACATTCCCTTGAATCTGAGATCACTCTGATCGAAGAAGTCCATCCCCCACCTCCTTCTTCAAAAACCATCTCCATTTACATGATGTCCAGTTCCACAGACCCTCTTGTCTCCACCATCACCGGCGGTCCATCAAACCTGTCTCTTCGTTGCTTCCGCAATGATTGGGAGATACTTGAAGCCTTAAGCACCTCGGATTACCCATGGGACGACATGCACCATCACTTGTTCTTCCTTCCCGAAGAGCTTGTGTCACAGTCTGACTAGTTTTCCGTGGAAACCAAAGATTTCATTCATGGGAAATTCGACTGGTTCAAAAATCCCATTCCGGCATCAGATGCCTTTGAAGAAGGGAACATGGCCAACATCTCACCAACCATCAAAATCAACATCTCAACCGATCCTGAGGTTGTTGAAGAAATCATGTTGGGGTCATCCTGCTCCTCGGAAGAAGTTGCTTCCTACAAAGCACTCTTCCAATAATTTCATGACATCTTTTCCTGGTCCTACACTAAAATGCCCGGGTTGGATCCATCCATTGTGGAGCACCACATTGAAACATGGCCTGATGTGGCCCCCATGCACCAAAAACAGCGGCCCATCCACCCCTCCAAATTTGTCGCAGTCAAAGCTGAAATCGAGAAGCTGCGCGCAACCGGATTCATTTACCCCATTGCGTACACTACTTGGGTTTCAAATAATGTTCCCGTGAATAAAAAACAGGGTACCATCCACATTTGCATAGAATTCCATGATCTAAATTGGGCATGTCCCAAAGACAACTTCCCAACACCCTTCATCGATCAGATTATTGATGCATGCACCGGACATGAGGTCTTTTCCTTCATGGACAGGTTTTATGGATATAACCAAATCCAGATCCAGAAAGAAGATCGTTACAAAACTGCATTCACAACCTCGTGGGGCACATTCACCTATCGAGTAATGCCCTTTGGTCTGAATAACGCTGGAGCCACCTTCCAGCGTGCCATGACACACTGTTTTTGTGACCTCATCCACATCATGTTGGTCTATCTTGACAACCTCATTGCGCGGTCACAAAAATAAGCACAACACATAGACGACTTGCAGTAATCCTCCCTACGATGTTGCAAGTACAAAATTTGCTTGAACCCTTTCAAGTGTGTTTTCTGTGTCCCAACGAGCCGTCTCCTAGGGTTCATCGTGTCACACAAAGGAATGACTGCTAATCCCCTGAAAGTCCAAACCACTTTCCCTCTAGCGTCACTTCTTTAAGTGACTTGTAGTTCATCTTGTAATATAGTCTTGTCCCTTTTTGTTTTACAATGTTTTTACCACAAATTAGAAACCCCCCATTTAGGGGCAGCACCATTAGCTATTGGTTTAGAGTCACCCGGAGCCTATTCGAGACACCCCTCACACCTTCGGGCTCAAATTTCTATCTCCTTATGAGACCATCATCTCATGTTTAACAAATAATTTTCAGGACCACTTCTCAGAAGTTACCTCAATTTACAATCCACATCATGGTGATGCACGTGTCTTCGGACCTGTACTTGCATCACACTTGCCTATCGCCACTCATGCGGGTTCTTGGGCCACCGCCCGGAAGGCACGTCATTTTATTTTAGCATATATCTGTCTAATCCGTCCACCGCAACTTATGTGGGATCGCGGACCATTCCTCGAAGGACGGACCATTTCTTTTATAAACTGCCTTCAGACTTGCACTCACATCACATGTAGTCAAGTTCGTCCACCACAACTCACACACACAAATCTCTTGACCTCTGTCCAAGAGCCACCTCGGTTTGCGTTCCTCTACCACACCGATTCACGTGCCTCTACCACGATCTATCTCGTGCATGTATTGGTATGTTTAAGAGCCACCTGCTCCATCCTTACTACATGGATGACCTCTGGACCACTATCCACTGTCCCGACATAGGGGCACCAGCTGTGCCACCATGATCAGTTGACCATACCAGAGTTTCTTTTAAGCTCTTTTCTGACTCCTAAAATATTGAAAAGATTACCGAGTGCAGCTGCTTCATTTCCCGCTAGTTAAAGTATAGGAAATGGCATCTACATCGTCTCATTTATCTCCTTTTGTGGACTATGTAGACCCTTAAATGAAAAGGACCACCTTGGCACATTCAAGCTAAGACCATTCCCCTCTGCATACTTTTATGCTTTCTCGGGCAGAGGGGCTGAACTTTACGAAAAAGCTCACCATGGGTTGTCGTTAAGCTCTTTTCCAAAATTCTCATCAAGAAAATATTTCCGAACAAACTTGGTTTCGTTCATGCTCGTAAAAGTATCTGAATGACCGTCCAGTCAGTATAGGTTTAACCTTTTCCACCCTGACTGGACTACCAACGGTAAAGAAGTCTCTCATCCCCTAAAGGATGGGAGATCTCTCCTGTGTATAATTTTATCCTTTGTCGAGCACAGGAGACTACCAATGAAAAAGAGCCCCACTAGAGTCTTCTTCATGATTTCAGACTCTCTAAAATTGAAAGCACCATCGAGCATTTACTTTCTCGAGCTCACCAAAAATCCACGAGATCGTACCACAACAGTGTCTTTAGATGCCACCCCATAGATAATAGTTTGGCAGCATTCCCACTTTGGGTCGCCTTTGTTCAGAGTACTCTGCGATGTGTCTTCCTTGGATCCCATCAATATCAAAAGTGTCTACCTCCCCCGAGTATTTCCCATCTGCAGTTACATTCCCGATATTACAGCTATGATCCCTTTCCCATGAGTCAATTTCATTTGTTGCCTAGTCCGCCCTACCATCATACTTTGAATAAAGGAAGTTTGAGTCCACTACACTCCCTTTGCCCTTGTTCAACTCCTTCCCTCCCCCCCCCCCATTTAGTGGTGCAGTCCTCAGATTGTCTCACATCTTTCGGTTATCTCCCTCGTGCTTCTTGTTAAGGAAACACCATTGCCATGACCAGGGGCAGGTCTCCCTCTGTCGACGACAACACATGTATTCTAGAGGATTAGACCCAGAGGTCCCTGTATCCTGGTTTCATTCACCTAATTGATGAGTTCCTTGGACCACTTGAGAGGAGTCCTTAGTGCCTCTCGGGATGGTTGTTTCTCACGTGCTCGATTCCAGCTACATCATCACACCATTGAGATTCATACATGGCATTGGTCCATGCATTATTTGGTCGAAGACCTCGAATGCCACCTGACTCTAGCACATTGATGGGTCTATTTGAGGGACCCCAACAGGTTCATGTCCCTTGTGATTTCTGGGTTACGTTGGAGACAATGTTCAGAAGCCCTAGCAGTGATTCTATATAGATTTATGATTGATGCAGCATACTTGTACCACAGAGATTCTGACTCTCCATCAGTAAACTATGTACCGTTCCAGATCCAACAAACCATCAGTCATGAAGATATAGCATTCCATGATAATGCCATGGGTCCAATGTAGCAATTCTTTAGATCAGTGTTGTATTCAGCCTCTGATTGAGGCAACCACTATTGTAACAACAGTTGTACATGATCAGCTCTTGTATTATAGAGCTTAGATCACATTATTCTTTTGACATCGTTACGAGCATGGGGATTCCCTCCTCGCCCATATACATGTCACACATTATTTGTATCTCACCCATTGATGGGAACCATATTAATACAAAAACCAAAATCCACCATGCCCCGGCCCAGGAATCACCACCTCTCCCCAAAAAATCTTATGATGTCCTTCGGCCATACGATGAGCTCCCACCCTCACACATCAAGGGGCACTCTATTAACCCAAAAATCCCACAATGAGCTCTACATGACCTACACCACCTAAAGACATCTATGTACAACCCTCATTTGACCCCATTTGACTCCCACACCCTCAAGAAGGCTTAAAAATATGAAAAAGAGCTTAAAACCCCCTAAAAAGAGCCAAAATAGCTCTCATAGGGGCTAAAGCCTCCAAAAAGAGCCAAAATAGCTCTCATAGGGGCTAAAGCCTCCAAAAAGAGCCAAAATAGCTCTCATAGGGGCTAAATCCTCCAAAAAGGGGCTAAAACCCCTCAAAGGAGCTTAAAACCCCTAAAAGAGCTAAAGATTGAGCGAAAGGGGCTAAAACCCCCAAAAAGGGGCTAAAGCCCCAACCAGGGGCTTAAAACCCTAAAAATCTTGAGAAAAAGTATAAATAGAGGGGTGGGGGTCACTCTCAAATTACTCTTTCTCTCCCTATTGTTATGTTTCCTGTGTGAGTGCCTTGAGACCATTTTCCTCTCAAGCCATTCACCCTCCCTGTCCTCCATTTCTCCATTGAGCCAAAGCTCCCCGTCCATTGAGAGGTGCTTCTCCAAGCTAGGGCATGGTGGCCCATTCCAACCAGAGAAGGTATATGTCTGTTTTTATTCTTTCATGTTGTAGTTTCTAACATTTTTGCTTGTAGGTGTATTGCTTAATATTTTGATGCAGGTTTCCATGGACTCCTGATAGCTATTTCTTTGTTTACTTATAGTCTCATGCAGGGTTTTTACTGTTACACCCTAACCTTGTTTACAGGGTTTTATTTCGTTTTCTTTCTGTTCATTCCATTCTCACAGGAATCCTACCCTTCCATCCTATAAATGGAAGGGATTCGTTCCTCCCTGTAGCAAGGGAAAAATCCCTACTACAGACTTTAAAACCACGATGAATAGAAGAAAAACCCTAGCCTTTCAAAAAAAAACCAACACGCCACTTCACTAAAACCCGTAAACTGTAAATATTCAAACATCGTTTTACCAAAATTGAAATCACAACAAGGAATGAAGCCTACCTAGCAAAAGGTGGCTCGAAGGTTGGTGAAATGCTTGGCTCAAATGCTGTGTAGGCTCCAAGTGGCAGACTTCCGTAGGTCGCGCCCAAACCAAGCTGTATTTAACAAACTATAACACATGTAACAAAACCTCCCAAGGCTATATATAGAAACACAAAAAAACACGCATTTAATGCGGTCATTGGGGCATTTATCATCCTAGATCCAAATCCTAAGCTCTATCAAGTGCCAAGAGGGATCAAATTCCTCGAGTTGCAAACCTCTTCTTAGGTATTGCACTAAGGAGCTATCAGCTTTGGTGTGTCCTATATATAGCCATTGATTTGATTCAAACCAAAAGACGCCTCTTTTTATTTAAGGTAGATATATAATATTTTTATTATTAATACTTAATATTATTTATGGCCGACATTTAATATTTTTTTTGTTAGGAACGAACATTACAACATCTCCCCCATGCATGGTTTTAAAACCATGCCACAAGGCCCTCCTAAAACCATGGGTTGTTTAGGAGGCCTTGTACATCGTTTTAAAACCATTTGCAAGGCCCTCCTAAACCATGTACAATAAAACTATGGGTTGTTTAGGAGGCCCAAGGCTGTAATAAAACCATGTGTTGTTTAGAAGGTATTGCACTCAAGGAGGTTTACACCTCGGGATATTTGATCCCTCTAAACGCTCATAGAGCCTAGGAATTGGATCTAGACTGGTTTAAACATTTTCAAATTATGTTATCAAAATTTAATTATATCATTTTTGGTTAAATTACAATTTTTATTATTTAAATTATTTTTTCCAATATTTAAATAAAATATACCTTATTAAATAGCTATATTACATCTAAATTGTGCCATACTAACAATTAAAATTCAAAAACTTAAAAAAAATTAATCTTAAAAAAATCAAAATTTCAAGTCAAATTAATAAAATATAATCTTAAAAATATTCAAAACATAACATATTTAAACTACTCAATCGTGGACTCATGTCATTCGTATGTTATAGCTCGGTTAGCACATGAAATGCAAGGCAACCATTAGTATGATTCACAGTTACATTGACCTTGATGATTATGGCACTGGATCTTCTGTCATTTCACCCATTGACTTTGATCATTCATTGAATCCTCTGACATGATTTGTATATCACAGCACTTCAAGTCCCAGGTTAGGTTAGGTGGTTCATCTTATAGTTGATGTTGTTGCTTCTGTCATGGCCATGCAATCCTGCTTGCACTTGAAGTTCGCATGCTCTTTTCGTCTCCCACCTGTTATTCTTCTGATCACATTGACCGCCATTTTCTTCCATTGATCTAGCATTAGAGTAGTATTGATAAGAGGCAAAGGGCATGACATTGAATATTAGTATAGATTAGGGAGGAGAATTTCAATATTCAGCTACAAGAAATCATGGGGTGCTTCATCGGACCTAAATTTAGGTCAAGGAAATTCCATAGAGAATAGTCTCCAGATACAGTTGTATGGGGGAGATATTACCACTTTGGCAAATATTAAAGGCTTGGAGGGGAGAAGCTCGCTCAGAGAGCAAGAGGAGGAGGTCAATCACATCGGAAAATTATAATATTAATTCAAAATAAATTACCTATCGGTTGCAAAGATATTCCTTCTGTTTTCTTTGTGGCAAATTGATATTTTATAATTTTTTATGTATTTTTTTTTACTACCTATTGGTGTTTATATATTAGGTGTTTCAAAATACATGTCGTTTTGTTTTTATTTTAACGGACCAAAAAAAATATTTACTTTTAATTAATGGCCAACAAAATCTATATCATAAGTAAATAGAAGTAAAAAGTAAATATTTATAGCCGACCTTTACATGAGGAACGTTACATAACGTTGCAAAATATCCCTCATAATCGGAAATAATATTTATAGCCGACATTTACATGGGGAACGTTACATAATGTTACAACATATCCTTCATAATATTTATAGTCGACATTTACATGAGGAACGTTATGTTACAAGATCTCCCCCATACTGGGTTGTAGAGTGCCTCTTGACGCAAAAACACACAGGTGAAAAAACATCATTTGGATCCCTAGTTTAAAACTCATTGGCACATCACTACATCGGCGAGGGAAAAACAAGCACCTTTCGATAGTGTCGGCTCAAAACAAAAGATTACATCACAACTGTTGGCTTGCTTCA
Organism: Pseudotsuga menziesii; assembly: GCA_001517045.1. Taxonomy (NCBI): domain Eukaryota; kingdom Viridiplantae; phylum Streptophyta; class Pinopsida; order Pinales; family Pinaceae; genus Pseudotsuga; species Pseudotsuga menziesii. The sequence continues at coordinate 447,373 of LPNX011206279.1, read as the reverse complement.
CGAAACCCAACCGCAAAAGGCATCGGAACGGCTCATCCAACATTGCGGTAGCGAAGGGTCGACTACAAGCCGTAAAATTTTCCGCCTTCATCAGAAAGAAAATCAAACGCATACCGACACTGTCAAAGAAGTTTACTAGGAACGCCCAACCAAAGGCTTGTCGGCAGACTTCCAAATAAATATCTAATCGGCAATGAAATCCTAAGATGAGCCAACACTTCAGTGATGAAAGGAAGAATTAGCCGCAACGATCGGCCAGACTTTAGTGAAACAGAACGACGAGGAACCGTCATCCTCAAAGGCAGAATTCCGTCGAATGTATCGGCTCCAACACTTGAACATATCCGCAACCATAAGATGGAAACTCAAAAACTTTTGCGATAAAGGCTAAAACTTTGGTCCAAAGGAAGTCGTGAAATCAGCTGGAACGCGTCGGGTTGGAAATCAGATTTTTTTCCATCGTGTCGAAAAAAATCCTAAAATTCTTCCGAAAGTATCACGGAAAAAGCGAGTTTTCACTTGGTGCAAAAAACTCTTCAAACTTGTTCAGGACAAAAACTAAGTCATGGAAAACAACCTTTAAGGGGTAAAATCATCCTGAGCAAGATCAAAAGCTAAAAATATACGGATGTTCGAGTACACAGGGTACTCCCAAAATATCGAACACCTTTAGATACCGCTTCACACAAATAGATCACATATCAGCACACCAATGTTTGTCACGTGGTTAAAACCCTAGAGAGGGAAACAGTCCACGGCCCCAGCCAAATAGCTACTTTGAGCAATTTATTATGCAAAAAAAAAGAAAGTTACATGAGCTTCTCATAATCGATCAACTAGCCAAGGACCCTCTATGCTCTTTAAATAGAGATCATAGACCAATCGGGTGTTAAGCCACGGATCAATGGTAGGTATGATCTAAGAGAAGTTGAACCGTCGGATCACTCTATGTCTAGAACATATCATGACCGTCAAATTAGAATATTTGCAAATGCATACTAATGCATACTAAAGAAACACACTTTTACCTAACGAATATATTACATAAGTTGATCTTAACTAACTCCTAAGTGTCTAAATATCCTAACATCCCCCCTTAAGAACAACTTGGGATAGGATTGAAGGATTTACAAAAGTGACACCACTAGGAGAAGGAAGGAGGCATTAGATCCTATCCCCCCTTAAGGACAAATTCCTGAACTCCTATTATAGACCGAAGTTTAGAAAACTTCGCTTCTGTAACAGACTTGGTGAAGATGTCTGCAACTTGATCATCTGTAGGGAAATAGAGAACTTCAATAACACTATCATGAACAAGATTTTTGATGAAGTGCATGTATAGCTTAATGTGTTTGTTGCGCTGATGTAGAACTGGATCTTTGTCAAGCTTGATGGCACTTTGATTGTCGCACCAAAGTCGAGTAGGCTACTGCTGCTCGAATCCAAACTCTGAAAGGATCTGTCAAAGCCATAAAGCTTCCTGACTGGAATTAACTGCAGCTCGATATTATGCTTCTGCTGAAGAAAGAGCAAGAGCTTGTTGTTTCTTACAAGCCCGAGTGACAGGTCCAGATACTAGACTAAAAACATAACATGTAATAGACTTTCGATCATCAGGATCATCGGCCCAATCTGAATCAGCGAAACCAACCAACAAAGGTTTCCCCCCTATACTGTAATAAATCCCAAACTGAATTGTACCTCGAATATATCGAAGTATTCTTTTTGCTACTTTTCAGTGACTTTCATGAGGAGTTTGCATATAATGGGCAACACGACCAACAGCAAAGGAAAGGTCAGGACGGGAATGAGTCAAGTATAAAAGACTACCAACAAGTTGAGGATACAAGGTGGCATCTACTTCAGGGGAAGTACAAGTGGCAGAAATTTTGACTCTAGACTAGAAGGGAGAAGGGGCTACTTTACAATCTTCCATGTGGAAGCGACGAAGAAGGTCACAAGCATACTTAAACTGGGAAAAAAAGATTCCTTCTTTGGTTTGCAAGACTTGGAGACCAAGAAAATAATGCAAATGTCCTAAGTTTGACATTTCAAAATTTTGCTTAAGACTGAATTTCACATGGGTTATAAGTTTAGGGTCACTACCAGTAAGGATAAGATCATCAACATAAAGAACAAGTATGATCATTAGAGAGAATTTGAGGTAAAAAATGGGCCTCAAAAGGACCAAAATGTACTATAAAAATCAACCAATTAGATTCTAGTAGATGACATCATCCCCCATGGTTGAGGTGGCATTACATGAGTTAAGAATGTTTATTTGTCACATTTTCTATGGTGGATGAAAACCCATAGCTAACCAAGGTAGTGGTACAAGTACTTTTAAGTCATAAAGTGAAGTACTCACAATAAAAGTCATTTCACACTTTCTCATAAAATAATATTATTGTTATTTTCAAGTAAAGTACTCACAATTCATTTTCTCATAAAATAATATTATTGTCATTTTCAAGTAAAGTACTCATAATTCATAAAAATGTATTTTCACATTTTTTTCTAAAATAATATATTGTCATTTTCATGTTTTTTAAATTCTAAATTATATATTCACTCAATTGTACTTAATATCATAATGTCAAACTAATATATATATATATTAAAACTTGTATTTTTAAAATAAATTAAATTCATGAATGATATTTATATGAAAAAAATATGTTAGTTATGCATATAAATTAAATTCATTTTTGTTTAATTTTATTTACAAGTTCAATACAAATAAATGCTAAAGGACAATAATTTTTTGGGAATTTACAATGAATCTTAGTCACATCATTGTAGAGTTATTTTATTTATTATTATTTATAGTCAATTTAGAAAAGTAACTCAACCATGGTTATTTATATTGTGGATAAAAAGTAGTGTAGGAGATGAGTTGTCATATATACCTACCCCATAAAACCCCTAACTCATAATATTTTAATATATCTTATATTTTTGTAGTACATATCTTAGGAGGCCCATTTTTTACCTCAAATTCTCTCTAATGGAGATGGTTTCCTACTTTCTTGGTATAGACCTTGTGGTCGGAATGGCATCTAGAAAAACTAGTGTCAAGGAGAAAGCTATCCATTTTGGCATACCAAGCTCTAGGAGCTTGCTTAAGGCCATATAAGGATTTCTTAAGGAGACAAACAAGGCTAGAGTTATTCTGAACATATCTAGAAGGTTGTTTTATGTAAATTTCCTCATGTAAATCACCATGTAAGAAGGCAGACTTGACATCCATTTGATGGACTTCCCAGTTATGTAAGGCTGCAAGGGACAGAACAAGGCGGATGGAGTTCATTTTTGCTACAGGGGAAAAAGTTTCATTGTAGTCACTCCCTTCAACTTGGGAAAAACCTTTGGCAACTAACCTTGCCTTAAGTCTTTCAACACTTCCATCTGATGCATACTTAGTTCTGTAGACCCATTTACATCTGACAAGTTTTCTTCCTTTTGGAAGAGGAACAAGATCCCAAGTATTGTTCGCCATTAAGGAACGATATTCTTCATCCATAGTTGCATCCCAATCTGGATTTCCTAAAGCTTCTGCAAAAGTTTCTGGATCATGAAACTTGAGCCAAAAGGGAAGAGGCTCGTTGAAACTGAGAACGTGTTCGACGTTGATCTCTAGGATCACCGGCAAGATCACCAGCTACTTCACATGTTGAATGAACCCATCGAGGAGGCATTGGTGCTGGTGCAATTGGAGGAACATGAGCAGGCGGAGGTGGATTTTCATCCTCACTGTCATCATCAGAAACTGGAGTTGGAAACTTGTCAAGGAAATTGGAAGAAGAAGAAGAAGAAGGCACAATTGTCGAATCAGGCTCGCAGGCCAAAGATGGCACACCCACCAAGTTAGGCTCACAGGCCAAGAGATTTTCATCAAATTTAACATCTTTTCTAATAATTATATCATGAGAATGTGGTTGAAGAAGTCTATAACCTTTTACATCTTCTGAATATCCAACAAATATGCACTTTTCACTTTTAGGCTGCAATGCTTTTCGTTTTTCATTCGGAATGTGAGCCCATGCTTCACAACCAAACACACGAAAGTGACTTACATCTGGTTTAATTTTACTCCATGCTTCTTTCAGTGTTATACCTTGTAAAACTTTAGTGGATGTGTGATTAACTATGTAGTTTGCACAATTTATGGCCTCAGCCCAATATTGAAGACTTAGTCCCTTAGATTTGATCATACAATTAGCCATTTATTTTAAAGTGTGGTTCTTCCGTTCAACTACACCATTTTGTTGTGGTGTATATGGAACAGTGTGTTGTTGTTGGATTCCTTGTTCAGTGCAGAAAGTAGTGAACTTATTGTTAACATATTCTTCTCCATTGTCAGATCTTAACTTAATAATGTGATGACCAGATTGTTTTTCAACACGGGCCTTGTAGGCCAAGAACATGTTAAATACTTCGCTCTTAAGTTTTAGGAAGTAAACCCATGTGCGTCTGGAGTAGTCATCAATGAAAGTTAAGAAATATTTGAAACCAAAAAATGATGCAGATGGAAGAGGACCACACAAGTCACTATGCACAAGCTCCAAAGGAACCGAGGCATGCCAAGAAGCACGTTTGTCAAAACTGTCCCGATGATGTTTTCCGAGTACACAACCGGAAAAAACACCATCCTTGTAAGATACCATCAGAAGACCAATCACCATATTGTCTTTACATAGTTGTTGCAATGAGCGATAATTCAAGTGACCAAATTGCTCACGCCAAAGTTTGCTCAAGTTATCACTATGAGCAACAAAAACTGAAGGAAAAGGTGATGACCCAAAGTTGTTAAATTTGTACAACCTGGTAATATCATCAACAGTTCCAATAGCAAGGACATTTTGAGTGTTTTTAAAATCCTTGATTACAACTTGGTGAGGTGTAAACGTCACAGTTTTACCTTCACTTGAATGAGTAATTTGATAGACTGATAACAAATTGTAGGAAATTTTTGGAACAAATAGTATATCACTGAAATGACCATTTTCTATTGGAACTGTTCCAGATCCTACAACACTTAGAGATCTATCATCACCAACAAATATTTGTTTGGTGTTACATTCATGCATAGTAGAAAAGATGGCTTGATCCTTAGCCATATGATAAGATGCTCCATAATCAATGAGCCATTCATTTGAAGTAAAAGAAGAAGATGCAATATAAGAGTAACCAGAAGCACAAAGTACATGTCCATGAGAGTTAGATTCTGAAGACGAATTTAGGCTGACGTGGTGATTCTTCATTGCTGCTTCCAAGGCTGCCATCTTCTTGAAACACTTAGATTCATCATGATTATCTTTCCCACAAAAATTGCAATGACGCTCAGTCTTCTTTCCTTTTGGCTTGGATCCTTTGTCGTGTTTTAAAGAAGGAGCTGACTAAGAGGGTTTGGGACCCTTGTTGTTTGGCTTATTATTGTGAGAATTCTATTTTTTGTGAGGCTTGGACTTTTCTTTCTGTTGGGACAATAAGGTTTTCTCAGATGTATCTGCATTGTTAATTATTCCAAGATGAATGAACTTATATTGATCTCTAATTAAGGAATCACAAAAGGATTCAAGACTAGGCCCTTGATAGCTAGCTACAGTCAATGATTCTTTCATGGAGTAGAATGTAGATACAAAAACAGAATATGCAGGTCCAAGTTTGGAAAGAATATGATAAATACATTGTTTGTCTTCTTTCTTAATCTTGCATTCTGCACATAAGAGTCTAAGAGTTTTATACTTAGATAAATAGTCTTGAATGCATACAAAATCATTTGGATTCAAGGAAAGCAACTCATTCTCAAGTTGATGACCCTGAATTTCATTGTGTTTACCAAACACAGATTCCAACTTTTCCCAAGCTTTATTAGGTTCATCAATTCCAGATATGTGGAATCGCAAATCAGTAGAGATTGACATCCCAATCAATCCACGAGCTTCATCACATCTATTTGCCCATTTAATTTTCTTATCATCATAAGTGGGTTTTGCTTCTTTCCCTGAGGTTATCCTGAAAACTCCCCTACTTCGTAGAACATCCCCCATACGAGATTTCCATGAGAAATAGCTAGAACTTGTAAGTATAATATCAAAAGGGGCGGCCATAATGTAAAATAATGGATGAAAAAAAAGAAACTAACTATCTGGTTGCAAAGAGCTCGAAAAAATATGCGGTTTAAAAAAAAATGGCACTGAAAATTTATTCTGGATGATGAAGTTATGCTTGATCAAAGAAAATGGTGAAGATGTCCCCAATAGTGACGTGGAAGATATTAACTTGACCAACTAGAAAAAAGAACCCCCCTCTTCCCAAGATCAATCTTTGACAATCACTTTACAATAAAGTTGTTTTGAAGTGAAACACTTTTGTAGAATAAGTGAGGTTCACTTTTACAATAATGTTACTTTTAAATAGCGCGGCAATAAATTAAAAGACTTAAATGACTCACTTTTTATTTTATTTTATTTATGTGAGATGTGCTTTTACAATAAAGTAACTTGAAAATAGAAATTGCATACACTAAAAAGTAGCTTAATAAGACTTGAACTCAAGACCTATTAAGGAATAAAACAACTTTGGATCGAGTGAGCTAAGTTTAAAAAGTACCTAAAAGAATGGAAAGAGGAAGGGGCTTTTTTTTTTAACTCTTCTCTCTCATTCTTCGTGCTTGCCTTTTTTTCCTGCAAATCACAAAAAAAAACGAAAAACAAAAAAAAAAATTCCACACAATGGAGTTAGATCTTGGTTAGCTTACCCGGAAAGTCTACGTTTTCAAGTTTTCTCGCTATTTCTGATTTGTCGTGATCACACAAGGTGCACGGCAAAAAGCATACGTAGTCGAGAAGACAAGAAAAAAACTTTCCCTTACTGTTTCTGATTTGCCGCAATCACGCAAGGTGCACGGCAAAGAGAATATGCAGTCAGGGAAGGCAACAGTCCGAGACTAAAATAGAAAAGATCTAATAACAAACTGATAAAATATGAGAGATTTAAAAAAAACAAATCTGTCACTGTAACATTATACCTTTAGATTTGTCGAAATTGGTGTTTCTGGAACAAACGGACATGATTTTCGGTGAAACGAAAACTATTTCCCAATGAAAACGGTGCTCCAGAAACAATGGAACAACTCCCATAGGCCAAAAATGCATAGAAAATCTAGAACCAGAAACCATTTCAAAGTTTTGGCAACACTGGTTCCAGATCTTGATCAAAACCGAAAGAGGCTCTTCAAAAAAGCTCTGATACCATGTTCGGGCACACAAGGTACTCCAAAAAGACTGAACACCTTCAGATGTCGCTTCACACAAATAGATCACGGATCAACACACCGATGTTTGTCACGTGGTTAAAACCCTCGAGAGGGAAACAGTCCACGGCCCCAGCCAAATAGCCACTTTGAGCAATTTATTATGCAAAAAAAAGAAAGTTACATGAGCTTCTCATAATTGATCAACTAGCCAAGGACCCTCTATTCTCTTTAAATAGAGATCATAGACCAATCGGGTGTTAAGCCACGGATCAATGGCAGGTATGATCCAAGAGAAGTTGAACCGTCGGATCACTCTATGTCTAGAACATATCGCGACCGTCAAATTAAAAAATTTGCAAATGCATACTAAAGAAACACACTTTTACCTAACAGATATATTACACAAGCTAATCTTAACTAACTCCTAAGTGTCTAAAAATCCTAACAAAGGAGAGGCCCTAAAATCATAAAAAAAATTGGGTAGTGGTTGCAGCAGCAACAGGTTGCAAGGTTGAAACTTAAATGAATTGATGGAAGGGAATGACAAGGGATATGGTTGTTTAGACCATGGAAGTTTGAGGCAATAACAGTTCTATGATGGCCTTAGATTTATTGGGTCGCATGTATGTTGCATTGATGCAGTCAATGAGTATTTCTCCCTGGTTTGAGAGAGCTGTCAAATTGCATTATGATGGGGATCATAAAGTTTTCACTTAAATAAACTATGTCATAACACCTTCATTCATGGGATATTAAATAATACACCTAATTTTACCAAATATTGATAAATGCCTACCAAAATCCTTTTATTAAACTCTCTCCCAATACATATTTTTAATTAAAAAACCATTTAAATATAAATAATTATTGACCTTCAAAAACATTTTGCTACAAATGAGTAATACAATGGAGGATTTCTTATACGCATTGCTCAATAACTCGCGTCTAGTAAATACAAATGGAAGACGTGAGGATGTTCCGTTGCACTTTAAGAAAAAATCCAATGGATATATTATGTATTTTTGAAATCAAGATCTTGAATATCTTGGAAATACTCAAATATTTTTAAATGAGGCTGTGAACTCTTCCCTTTTATAGATTTGGCATTATAGGTGATTGATTTTCTGTTGGTTGGCACTGGAAAACCGAATCTTGACCTGGGACAACCTTCTGAAAAGAGGTTTCTTTGGTCCAAATCTTTGCCTGCTTTGTGGTCTGGAGGAAGAAACCATTTTCCATCTATTTGTTTCCTGCTATTTTTCCAAATCTATCCGGCAGGCAGTTGGTTGCTTGATATAGAAGCACATAAATTGGAATGGGAATTCATTATCATATTTTTTCACGTCTTGAGACTCAGTATCCTCAGTGGTATTCATTACCATGCTTCATCATTTGGGAACTTTGGCATTGCAGGAACAAGTGCATATTTGAGGACATCAGACCAAATGGTTTTCATGTTGGGATAAGAGCCCTGAAGGCGTTTAGTGACTCGGGACAGGGTCTTTTTGCTGTTGTCAATTTTACTAAAAAGACCAGGATTCCAAAAAGATTGTGTCCTATCCACAGATTTGTTGGTTTTTTCAATGGGGCCTCTCAAAATGCTTCCTCTCAGTGTGGGGTTGGAGCTGTCCTCCAGGTAGATGATCTTTTTCATTATAAATTATGGATGAATTGTGGTTCTGGTACCAACACGAAGGGGGCTTTATGGATCCTTCTGCATTTTGCTCATTATCTTCGATTGGATGGGATCCATATATTCGGCGAATCCAGTGTTATCATTGCATGGGCCAAAAAATATATGAACATTAGGCTCATTCACCTTGTGGCATGGATGGACAAAATTTTTCTTATTATAGATGGTTTTCAAAACAACACTTTCTCTCACATCTTTCAGGAACAGAATTTTCAGGTGGATGCTTTGTCTAAGAGAGCTCTTTGTGACACGGAGGGCTTCATATTTTTTGAATATTGGTCTGTTGAATCTCTTGCTGTAGCGGGTAGCCTCCATATTATCCATGATTGAGTCTGGTGCTGGGACTTTCTTTTTGGTCTAGTTATGATTTTTGGCTCACTTTTTGTTTCCAGCCAGCAACTTTACTTTCTGTTTTTTTTTGCTATCTATCTGCCTATCTACTGGTATCTCTCTGCCTATCTGTTGGTCTTCGACTTCATCTTTTTCTTTGATAAGAACTATTGGTCTTTGTCCAATCATGTCTATGTTCATAAAAATGTATTTTCTGCCGTGCAACATCATCATATACAATAATAAAATATAGATTTTTTTTGGAGAAAAAGATTTGGCATTATCATTTAAAAGTTTAATGTATAAGATAAGATAACTTTTGTATTAAGAAATTTGGGTGCATGTCAAGATAAAAGGTCAACTTAATAAAACACATTTTTGTTTATATAAATAAAAATATGTTATTAAGAAAGGGATGAAAAAAATTAATTATGTTATCTTAAAATTTTGAAATTGTTATTTTTAAATAAACAAAAATATGTTATTAAAAAAGGGAGGGAATAGAGTAAAAAAAAAAGAGGGAAAAACAAATTATATTAATTAAAAATTAGATATATTTTTGTAAGTTATTAGGAAAATGGGAACTATTAATTATGTTAACTATAAAAGAGATATGAAACCATATTAATAACGATTTCTTCCCAATCATACAGGAATTTGATCAATTCCAAAAGAATGATAAGAAAATTTTAATTAAAATAATGTTATGGTAAAAATAATTTGGTATAGGAATAATATTAAATATTTTGTCAAACTAATATATTAATATAATCTTTTAACTTGTGGTTGAGAATGTCTATTATCCATACCTTATCTTACCTATTAGTTATCACATGTAAACTTTTATTTATATATATATATCAAATTTGGAATCTTTACATTACACTTCTTATTTAAAGCGGAAAAAAAGGAAAACCCTTAAAAAATGAGTGAGATTTCTGCCTAACCAGCTAGATTGAGTCATTTTGATCCCCATTATGACATTTTGGACTATATTTTTTCTAAGATCGGCATCCAATCTTCTACCCTAGATTGTCGAAGGACTATAAGAATGCCCAAATATTTGAAAAATATTCATTGGCCAACTATGGTGAATCCCGGTGTCTTGGAAATTTGTGGAAGAGTCTATAGATTGGTGCTCCATCCATAAATGTTTCTTTTTAAATGATTTCGTCTCCCTCAAAGCATCCATATGAGATCACAACACTCACTTGAATCTCCAAGACATTGTTACCAAAGCTCCACATAAGAAAAGTGTGTAATCAATGAATTGAGAATGATTTATTTCCTTCACTCATTTGACTATTTAAATTTCCATTAGGTGACCAAATATAGGAAGAGGACCCTTCCTCGTCCACCCCAAATTGTAAAATATAAACACCTATTAATGTGAGTGTATTAAGTGAGTTAAGTTATTTCAAAGAAGGAGATAGTATGAGAAATGAGTAAATGTAATTCAACTAAAAATTAAAGTATTTCTTATTAGATTAGATAATTAATTAATTTAATACAAGGTAAATTACTAGCAAGGCTGCACATTCCCTGCCATTGAGTTTGTAAACTTGTCTAACTTGCATATTCCCTTCCATTGAGTTTGTAAACTTGTCTA
>LPNX011206279.1:422015-436266 GCA_001517045.1 Pseudotsuga menziesii | reverse complement strand
AATTACTATTAGATTTATGTTTACTTACAACTAAAGAAGATTTTGTAAGATTTATGGCATGCGGTATCTCGCTAAAAAAACTATAAAAATGGCTTACAACTCGTTCGTTGCTCTAACTTTGTCAAAAATTGTTTGTAACTTGTTCAATGAGCTAATCAACTATTTAAGGTTTGTTTTATTGATCTTTTCTATCAAATTTATCCATGTAGATTATTTCTCACTGAAATATTTGACATGTTGTGGCATTGTAGAGGTTTTCCCCTTTAGTGGCATGTGATACCAGAAATTGCTTTGAGAATAGACAATGAACCTTTCAAGGTGATTTTAGTTTGTAATTTGTTGAGTAATACCTACAATTCCATACTCCATTGACTTCATATTAATTAACTGAATGGACAATAATAAGGAAGATTAAAAAAACAGGTTTTTCATATCCAAATAGTCATAGGTGTAAAAGAAAACAATGAAGCGGACATAAGCACTATGGGAAAATTGATTGCCTTCTCATTATTAGACTGAGTATAAATAGGAAATACATAATAAAAATACTATGGTTGAATACCATAGGTTGAAAAATACAATGGGTCACCTAACCGACTAACTAACTGCATATGAGATTTCATTCTTAAACACACCCCCTTAATCTCAACTGGTAGTACATCTTCAGCACTGTCTATTCCTAAGTGCTCTCTTTGATATACAAATGCAGATGTTCCCAATGGTTTAGTGAACATATCAGCCAACTGCTCCTTAAAGCCACAAAACAGTAAAGAAATTTGTCCATCATTGACTAAGACACGAATGAAATGATAGCGAGTGTTGATGTGTTTTCTTTTTCTATGAAATACATTATGTTTGGACAACTGTATTGCAGAGATATTATCACAGTATATAGATGTGGGATCATTTTCATGTGTCCCATATCCTTTAACAGAATTCTTATCCAAGCTGCATGGTAAGCTGCTATGGTGGTTCCTACATATTCTACTTCTGCAGAAGACATGCTGACAAAGGGTAGTTTATGTGATGCCCAAGATATCATATTTGTACCCAAATGGAAAGCATAACTAGATGTGTTTTTCCTATCATCAGTACTACCTATAAAATCATTGTCAGTGTACGCTATGATTGTAAGTGTCTGGTGTATGAGTGTACCAGAGGCCATATCCAAGGGTTCCTGCAACATATCTTAGAATTCTTTTTCCAACTTGAGAGTCTTGGGGAGACTCCATAAATCTGGAAATAAGACTGACAACATACATCGATTCAGGTCTAGTTGCACTCAAGTACATTAAACTGTCTGCCATTTGTTTATAGAGTGTAGCATTTACTGTTGGTCCATCATCATTCTTGGTTAACTTGATTCCAAGAGAAATGGGGGTTTCCGCTGGTTTACATTTATCCATTTCGAATCTTTGCAAAATATCAGTAGCATAATTATGCTGGAAAATAAAATACCTTGTTCAGTTTGAGTAACTTCCAAACAAAGGAAGTACTTCATCAATCCTAGATCAGTCATTTCAAATTCCTTTTTCATGGCTGTCCTGAAATGTTCAAGCATCAAATTACCAATGTAAATCATGTCATCAAATCAAACATCACTTCCAACGTTCTTTCCCCTTTAGACATGAAGTTTCCACTTTGAATATTGGCTTGATGTTCTTCTTCATCAATCACAGAGTCTTTGAAAGTCTCGTCATTTCCTAAAAAAATCTATGATTTGTTGATCATCGTCGAATACCCTCAAATTTGTGACATTATCTGGTATAGATGGCCTGAAAATTAATTCAATTGAGCATTTGTTATTAGTGGGAACTATTCTTGCAGTAGAAGTAGCTAACAAATCAACTGCTGCATTTTGCAATCTAGGAATTGAATTGATATTGAAATCATTGAAATTAGTTATAAGATCTCAGACTTCAGTTTGGTATCCTTTTAAATGTGGTGACAGATAATGAATTGTGTTTCGAACTTGTCTGACAATTATCTCAGAATCGCCAAGAACTTTTAAATTTTTTACTTTGAATTCAATGGCCTTTTTCAAGCCCTGGATTAGAGCTTCATATTCAGCTATGTTGTGAGTACATTCAAACATTAGTCGACAAGAGAGAAAATTATTTTTATTTTCAGGATCAATCAGGACACAACATGCTCCTGATCCCTCTTGAGTTTTGGAACCATAAAAATATAACAACTAAAATCTATCTTCTAAATCTATAGGATTAGTGTTACTTTTTAAGTTAGAAAATAAATTAACTATATTACAATCAATATTATTAGCCCGTGAAAACTAAAAAGTTCAGACTGTTTGTCTGACTCACTACTGGCTTCTTTAGCTTGATAATTTCATGGTTCAAGTTCTATAAAATAGTTACCCAAGACTGAATGTGAGAAATTTACAGGTTCATTTTGCCCTTCCAATTGTGTCACATTGTGTTTCATGTGTTGTTCCCTCATCACCTTGGTTTGATTCTGACTGTTCTTATAGGGAAGCCACAAATGTGACCAATCAGTTGCAAAGTACCCATTCAGTTTTGCATACCAGTCATTTCTCAATAACAAACCATATGCCTCTGGTATATCTACCACCATGATGTCTATAAACTGACAAACCCTTTCATCTGCAGATAACCGAATCAACACATTCTTCATTTCTCCCACTACCTTAACTTTTGATCTATCCAATTGAATGATCTTACATGAAGAGGGTGTAGGTTGACCATTTATCTTTCTACAAACCGAAAGAGGCATGACATTAGAGGAAGCTACAGAATCTACCAAACAATTATGCATATCATGGTTGAAAATATCAAAAGATAGTAAAAATGGAAAGGTTTGAAATTTAGACTTCCCTCCAATGCTAGCTTCATTGATCTCTTTATTTGATCAAATGTCATCTTGGGATCCACTGGGTTATGGATCAAAATCTTCCAGGAGCTTCTTTCTTTGTTGAGGTAAGTTACACATTTCAAATAAAGAAATATTTTCTTTTTTTTTCTTGATGTCTTCTATTATGTCATATCCCATATTGTATTGTGTTGTACCCTTCTTATTGTTTTCTGCTTTACTCTCGACAAAATTCACAGGCTTACTCACTATTGTAAGTTTATCTTTTGTGATGACCAAATTAGACTTAGGTGGTGTTTGGGTATTATTGCTAATCTTCTTCATACTTTCTTGTATCTTCCTAATCTTAGGCAGTAATAGGCTTTCATCCATTATTGGTCCTTTTCTTTTGTTTGTGACATTAACTACTGAAAGTTGAATTTATTTAGTAGGTTCCTCTTCATATAACCCCGGTGAAGGTGCACATCCCCATAGTACCATCATTGTTTCATGTGATTCTTCTGGTTCATTCATTTTTTGTTATTCCACCTCAGGCTCTATTATTTAAGCATCTAATATCTTATTCATAACTAGATTCATTGAGTTGATCCATTGTGGGAAACTCTTTTCAGAAAGAGTTTCTTGATGAAAAGTTCAGAAATGATCCATTCCTACCTCATTAAAATTTAAACAAAAGAACTATACACAGGGGGTTGGGATGTTCCACCTTCCTCTCTTTTCTTGAAATAAGGTTTGAACTGCTTCTTGGATGAAATGGCTTCTTTATCCTTTTCTAGATCGACAATCTTGTTTGATAACTTTTGTACCATTTTAACCACGTTTTCCAATTCACTTGAATGTTCCTCTTTAGGTCTGGTTAACAGCAAAGGTTTCTTACTGCTAAAAGTCCTTATATCTGGTTCTACAATGTGTTTGTTTATGCTTTCAAGTTCAGCTTCTACTTTATTTTCTTTTTCATAACTTTCTACCAAAGAAGGCTTTACTGAACTCTTAACAAACATTGCTATGCTGGGGCAAAGTGCTAAAGTGTAGTATTCTATTAAAGTTTCTTCAGCAGGCTTTATTGTAGCACTGAAATTGTTCAAATGAGCAATAAACCTCTAATTAAAATCTTTCACTTTTCCTTCCTTGTCCATCCTTAGAGATGAAAATTCTTTCATGAGAGTGGTTGTTTTTTTGACTACCAAACTTACACTTAAACGCCCTTACAAAAGTGTCCCAGTCTGCTATTGAATTTTCTTGTAAACCAAAATACCAAGGAAGGGCCTTAGCTTCAAAGGTATGTGGAAAAATTCTGCATACCACGTCTGCATGCTCTATGGATAAAAGTTCTAAATACAAATAAAAACTTTGCAGGTGTTCATCAACAGAAATGCCCTTTCCGAGTTCAAACTTAGGTAATGCTTTTTTAGCATTCTGAGGCAAAGAATGCAAAGGAGCAACTAGGTTGAGTGGTGTTCTGCCTCTCCAAGCTAGTGGTGGATTAGGATTCACGGGTTGATTAGAATTTGGGGGTACATTTCCAGCCATAATTATATGAGGAGTCTGTGGTGGAGACTGAATAGTTGACTGAAATGGACACTAAAAAATAGGGGAATCTGGTCCCAACTGATCAAGCGGTTGAACAATCTCTTGTATACATAAGTTTACCAACTCTTCCATATTTCCCACCAAGATCGAATCTTTAGTGTAAGTAGGTACTCTTCTGGGATCCCACCTTCTCGGTAATTCAGGGATTGTCTGCAATCCTCCAAGCTTCTTTACATAAGACCTTGTATGTCTTCTTAGATGGTTAACTAATTCAAAAGGAACAGGGTAGAGGTGTTCCTTAACTTCTACTTCAGGGTCTACTCTTCCTTCGAAAATGAAACCTTCAGGAAACCTAGTTTCAGGTCTATCACCAGTGGAATAGTTTCGAGTAAATGGATTTCCTCTGCTAGCCATGCACTCGCGTCCCTTCTTCTAGCGCCAAAAATGTTGATGCCTGGAAAAATCCCAAGTACTGATAATATGGATTCTCCCCAATAACCGTTCCCAATTAGATCGTTTACTGTTTGGAATGGGGAATCTGTCTGGTTAGCAGCCCAGCTACCGTAGAATTAAAAGAAAGTTTTAAGTTTGTTTTACTGGATACGGCCTGGTCTTCCGTTCATGTAATTTTATATATTTTATGATGAAATGCAAGTGTCTAGACTAAATGCAAGTGACCAGTGAGTAACAGCCTCACTATATATGTGTAGGTTTTTACCTCCCCTCTTATCGCTCTTGCCTCACAATCACTTCTACGAAAGCAAAGAAACAGCTAATCTATTCTAATCTAACTTATCCCCAAGCGAGAAAAGATTAATTAATTGAGTAATGTATTGTGATGCCACTAGTGGAATTATATACGTAGCTAACAAATCTACATACATAATTACAACAATAAAAGATAAACAAAGGTAGCTCGGTTTTATTAACACATTCATTACTCATTCATGTGCACGAGATTTCTAACAGAAACTAAAATCATTCATAAACTGCGGAAATAATTCAATAGGTTGGAACGATCTCACAGTTATGTAGCAAGCTAAACATAAATAGTTCAACATTCAGCAATCCACATAATCCATTTGGAAACTCGTACAGTCCTTCCTCCAGCAAAATTTGGTCCTCTTTATTTATAAAAGAAGTAGTTCTCATACAAATAGATTTAGCATATGTGCGCTAGAAAAAGTCCCTATCATCTCTACTCTACCTCTATTTATAAATTTTCAAATGACCTTTGAGCTACCCTAACCTCTTAGGCTTCCAAGTCTCTTCGACTTACAAAAGTGTCTTCTAGTGACTTGCACTAGGAAAATAGAAGTAAACTAAGATAAATTACAAAAGGTGCCACATGTACAAAATAAAAAAACTTAGGAGGACCCAATTGAACCTCCAATGAACTCTTTCCATGCAAGAGCTTCTGTAGCGATGGCCTTGAAGTCCATAGGCTCCAACAATCTGATTGTCACCTCATGAATGTCTAGTTGTGACTTAATTTCTTTTGCTTTGGGTGGAGTCACTCTGAGCTAGCCTTCTAGAAGGAAGTTACTAACTATGGATTGTGCAACCAAATTCTTAACCACTTTCTCATTTAGGCCTTTAACCTGTTGTATGCTTAGCTTGTTCTCCTGCAACCTGTCCTGGAGGTATTTCAAATGTTCCTCTAGGTCAAGAAATTCCTATATCCTTTTTTCCGTAGAGGTTTGACATCTATAATGTGTTGTGATCATCCTCTTATAAAAATCCATGCACCTCTCCAAATTTTTCCCCACCCCATCGATCAATCTTGCAGCAACCTTACTGTTGAAGTCCATGAGTTCAATATTGATCTTCAGGTTCTCAAGAGTCTTCTGTGGCAGATTTGCCGACAATGATGCATTAGTTTTTGTCCAGGTCAGTTTGCCCTGAATAATTTTTTGTGATTTCTAGTGTTCTTGTCCTGAAATCAGTTGATATTACTGAAATCTCTTGTTGTCTAGTCTATGCCTGTTTAATATTGTAAACCTCATCTGCAAGCTTTAATTGTACCTAATATATCTTCCTCCTTAGCAGGATGGCATGGTCTTGGAGAGGTGCAATATTGACTTCCCACTCATTTGCTACCTTTAGCTGAGTTTCCAAAGAACTATTTTGTGCCTCCAACTCCGCCACTTGGGCCTTTAACTCTTATGCTTGCTTATCATCCTTGGCCTTCTGTACTTCTAGTTCTAAAATCCTATTTTCCAGGTCTCTCTTTTCTCCTTCACTTATGGTATTTGAAAGTACCAAGGCCTCCTTTTCTTCTTCTAAATCATGGTAGGCCTCTTGGAGCTTCTTGAACTCTGAAAGAGTGGCGTCATGTTTTCTCTTCATTTCTCAACCTTCTCCTCTTTCCTTCATCAAAGTATCCTTCACTCTCCCCATATTCTCCTTGTATTTCTCTATAGTTTCTTTCAATTTGTCCACATTATAAACATTTGCTTCAGCAGCTGTGACACCAGTCGAGGCCATCAGTTGTGGATCTTCATCGATACCTTTCATGACAGATATTTTAGTGATTATGGTTACCTCAGGCTGGGTTCCTACCTTTAACTTCTTTTCGACCCTCCGCACAATGGCTTTTCGTTTAGGATCAAAGACCACCTTATCCAAGGATGCAACTGCATTTTGTTTGGATGGGGTGAAGGGTACTAACCCTAATTCTGCTAGAGGGAGGTAACCTCCTATTATTATGTTTCCTGAGGTAGGAGGAGGATCTTCAGTATTGTCATGGGAAACATCTTGTTCCTAATTCTCCCTATATTGGTCCTCTTGCTCCTTTCTCCTCAGTTCCTCGGCTGCCTTCACTGCCTCTTCTCTCTCTTTGTCAGCTAATTCTTTTTTCATCCTCTCCTCGACTTCCCTTTTCCTTTGCTCTTCTTCTATTTGAATTTGTTCTTCTTCCTCTCTTTTCCTTTGGGCCTCCTCAGCTACCAATTTCTCTGCTTCTTCAACTAATCTTTGGGCCTCTTCTTCCTTCTTCTTGGCAACTTCTTCTTTCAATTTCTATTGCTCAGTACTACTACTGCTACTGCCCTTTCCCCCTCCTATTATAATTTTTTCTCTGAACCGCTTATCTAAAGTAGTCATATTACATGCATTTTTGAAAATTTCTTCATCCTTATCATAGTAATCAGAGTACTCAAAATTTTCCTTTACCAGTGCACAATGTGCAGCAAATTACCGTGGGAATCGTTCCTCTGAAAACTTATCTCACCAAAGTGAAAATCTTCTAGGTCCTTCACAAAATCGAGCGTGCTTTTAACTTTCGAAAACTTGTATCTGCCGACATAGAAAGGAATTGGTGGGTAGACCTCTTTCTTCATGCCAAACAGAAAATTTCTGAATCCATGCAAAAACAACTGTCTTACTGCTTCCTTATGCAAGATGTAATCAGTGGCATACTTAGGAATCAGTGATGGGGCTCTAGTTCCCCCATACATCCTCAGATAGGTTCCTTCTTCAGAGAAAAAATAGTCTCCATGCTCACTTATCACCTCAAGTGCTCCCTTAGACATACACTTACATTCTTCAAGAAATATCAACTGGTACATTGGCACCAAAAGTTCCTCACAGATAAGCTTATAAAAACTGTGATACTTATGGGCCCATAAGATCTGATATGCTGTGTAAATGGGGGTCCTGGAATTATTCCAACTGCAGTTTAGTTTCGGGAATGGCTAACAGCACAAGATGCAATCAATTAGATATGATCCCATGTAGAATTCAAATTTTCTTTCGAGCATTCCTCTCAGTGCAACTCTTATGCAAGAAGACAAGATGTTGGCAACAATGTCCACCCAGTTGAAAATAGTTCCTTGCATAGTTACATGATACATCAATGGGATCCATCCTATCTCATAGAAATTTCCATTGGCCCTACCAAAAATTATATTGAGCATTAAGGCTACAAGTTTGTGAGGAGTTTGCAACCTGGAAGTTTCATATTTTCCAAAGGCTCGCTATCGAAATGGCTTTCCCTCCATCATCATCACCTTTGTGCATTTAATATTATCTAAACTCACACTATTTATCCAATCATCTATCATGTCGATTTCCAGAACTGGTAGATTGCTTGCTTTGGATATGTAAGTAGGAGTGAAAGAATCAAAACCCTTTCCTTCGACATTGTATATGATCATATCATTTACGTCTGCTTTAGGTAAAATCTATCCAATCACCTCGGCATAGAGAAATAGTTCATGTCGTGTGGATACCTTCGTGATCCCAAATATTAAGATGTTTTCATACAGGGGAATATCTTCCAAGCCTACATCAGGGACCTTCTGATCCTTGATCATGGGGTATATTTGTCCCCATTTGAACTTTGGTTCGGCTCCAGTGACAGCCTTGATATCCTCATAATCTATCTCAATCCTAGGCATGACTTCCAAATATGAATCCTCCTCAGTAGCCTTGGCTTTCTTCTTTCCTTTCTTTGGCATGGTTTTGTATGGGGACTGCGGCCGTGGCATAATCACATTAAGACTTAGCTTAGTGTCCTTGCTATTAAAAAACACATACATTAATACAAACATAAAAATGTGAACTACTGCAAAGCTAACAAATCATTTTTCTTTTAGAACAAGCTTACACTCATTATAAAAAATCTTTACCAAATCATCTTTAGCCATTGAGAAACTACCCTGTGATGTAGAAAAACTTTGTATATCATCAAATACCAAACCTAGGGCAAGGTCAAAACTAGTCACACGTGTTTTCTAACTGTTGCCTCAAGAGCTCGAATCTAAATCATCTAGTGTTCTAAAACACAATACCAGATGAAAGATCAAAACAGCTTCAAAACCCTATGCTCAGCCCCCTCTTTATTAACCTTATGGACCACGAGAAAAAACAGTCTAGAGAAACACAGTGGAGCCATGGCGTCGACCACAAAGGGAAAAGAACTTCTGACGAAAACCCTAGGCTAAAAACCAAAGGAACACTACGACCCTCTATGCTTGGGGCCTCGCTAATCCCCCTATCGTTGCAAATGAACATGAACCAGGTGAGGAAAATCTGGTGAAAATCTCGACCCGCCTTAGTCTGGTCATTAACACGCCATGGGTCTAGACTATCCATGTCCGATGTCTGAGTAGTTGAGACAACAATGGCTAGGAAAGTGAAAACGAAGGTCGTTTGCAAGTTAGGTCAGAAAAACAGGGAGGCTGGGACAACTAAATCTCTATGAGGATGAGGGGTGGACTTTAAAACCACGATGAATAGAAGAAAAACCCTAGCCTTTCAAAACAAAAAACCAACACGCCACTTCACTAAAACTCGTAAACTGTAAATATTCAAAAACTATTTTACCAAAAATGAAATCACAACAATGAATGAAACCTACATAGAAAAAGGTCGCTCGAAGGTTGGTGAAATGCCTGGCTCAAACACTGCGTAGGATCCAAGTGGCATATTTCTGTAGGTTGCGCTCAAACCGAGCTGTATTTAACAAACCGTAACAGACCGTAACAAATGTAACAAAACCCCCCAAGGCTATATATAGAAACACAAAAAAAAACGCATTTAATGTGATCGTTGGGGCATTTATCATCCTAGATCCAAATCCTAATCTCTATCAAGTGCCGAGAGGGATCAAATTCCTCGAATTGCAAACCTCTTCTTAGCTATCGCATTAAGGAGCTATCAACCTTGGTGTGTCCTATATATAGCCATTGATTTGATTCAAACCAAAAGACACCTCTTTTTATTTAAGGTAGATATATAATATTTTATTATTAATAATTAATATTATTAATGCCTGACATATAATATATTTTTTTTTTGTTAGGAACGAACATTACAACATCTCCCCCATACATGGTTTTAAAACCATGTGCAAGGCCCTCCTAAAACCATGGGTTGTTTAGGAGGCCTTGCACATGGTTTTAAAACCATTTGCAAGGCCCTCCTAAACCATGTACAATAAAACTATGGGTTGTTTAGGAGGCCTAAGGCCGTAATAAAGCCATGGGTTGTTTAGAAGGTATTGCACTCAAGGAGGTTTACACCTCGGGATATTTGATCCCTCTAAACACTTATAGAGCCTAGGATTTGGATCTAGACTAGTTTAAACATTTTCAAATTATATTATCAAAATTTAATTATATCATTTTTGGTTAAATTACATTTGTATTATTTAAATTATTTTTTCCAATATTTAAATAAAATCTACCTTATTAAATATCTATATTACATCTAAATTGTGCCATACTAACAATTAAAATTCAAAAACTTAATAAAATATAATTTAAAAAAAATTCAAAATTTCAAGTCAAATTAATAAAATATAATAAAAAACAATTCAAAACATAACATATTTAAACTACTAAATGTTTACTTTAATTTAAATTAAAATTTAAAAATGTTTTTTTTCAATATAAAAGCTTTTTGAAAATTTACCCAAAAAAGTGTTCATACTTCCATTTCGAATTGAAGATTTAATGCTCATAACGTTTATTATTTTGTAGTTTTATAAGGCTTTTTAACCATAAGTTCAATGTGCATAGTTTATTATTTTTTTTTAATATTTTGGATCTGATCTTCCAAATTTTGAGTGGCATTGTTTTCAATAACCACCGGTATTTGAAGCTCTGAGATTTTGATGTGATATGTGTATCTTGATTGGGTAGATAGAGCTGCTCATTAATGTGGATTTGACCAAGAAATCAGGTGAACCTATACGGGTAGAGCATATTCAATCTTTTTATGTGTTGACTAATAAATTGCATGCTCAATCATGGACTCATGTCATTCGTATGTTCTAGCTCGGTTAGCACATGAAACGCAAGGCAGCCATTAGTATGATTCACAGTTACATTGATCTTGATGATTATAGTACTGGAGCCTCTGTCATTTCACCCATTGACTTTGATTCATTCATTGAATCCTCTGACCTGATCTGTATATCATAGCACTTCAAGTCTTGGGTTAGGTAAGGTGGTTCATCTTATAGTTGATGTTGTTGCTTTTGTCATGGCCATGCAATCCTGCTTGCACTTGAAGTTCCCATGCTCTTTTCGTCTTCCACCTGTTATTCTTCTGATCACATTGACCGCCATTTTCTTCCATTGATCGAGCATTAGAGTAGAGCATTAGAGTAGTATTGATAAGTGGAAAAGGGCATGACATTGAATAATAGTATAGATTAGGGAGGATAATTTCAATATTCAGCTACAAGAAATCATGAGGTGCTTCATCAGACCTAAATTTAGGTCAAGGAAATTCCATAGAGAATAGTCTCCAGATGCAGCTGTATGGGGAAGATATTACCACTTTGGCAAATATTAAAGGCTTGGAGGGGAGAAGCTCGCTTAGAGAGCAAGAGAAGGACGTCGATCACATTGGAAAATTATAATATCAATTTAAAATAAATTACCTACCAGTTGTAAAGATATTCCTTTTGTTTTCTTTGCGACATATTGATATTTTATAATTTTTTATGTATTTTTTTTACTACTTATTGGTGTTTATATAGTAGGCGTTTCAAAATACACGTCGTTTTGTTTTTATGTTAATGGGCCAGAAAAAAATATTTACATTTAATTAATGGCCGACAAAATCTATATCATAAGTAAATAGAAGTAAAAATTAAATATATATAGCCGACCTTTACATGAGGAACGTTACATAACGTTACAACATCTCCTTCATAATATTTATAGTCGACATTTACATGAGGAACGCTACGTTACAAGATCTCCCCCATACTAGGCTGTAGAGTGCCTCTTGACGCAAAAACACACAGGCGAAAAAACATCGTTTGGATCCCTAGTTTAAAACTCATCAACGAGGGAAAAACAAGCACCTTTCGATAATGTCGGCTCAAAACAAAAGATTACATCACAACTGTTGGCTTGCTTCGTGAAACCCAACCGCAAAAGGCATCAGAACGGCTCATCCAACATTGCAGTAGCGAAGAGTCGACTACAAGCAGTTGTTGATCCGAGTGGGCCCCACCATTTTTCGCAACGGGAAACTCAGATATTCGTCCGCGCTAGTTCGCCTTGCAAAATGAACCGTAGCCGTTGATTTATCTCCTTCTTCATCGCGGTCGTTGATCTTTGCGACCTCTACGCCTTTTCATGATTTGAGATTGCGATTTTATCGGCACAAGTATGGATTGCGAAATGACTTTAGGCCGTGGATCTGCCCCAGACTTCATCTCAACCGTTGAAAGCCTCCGATCTTTAACATGTTTCGCGATCTGGGAAGGAAACTTTGATTGCGCATGTTTGCTTGCGCGAAGCGGCTAGAAACCGTGGATCCTCCCCCAATCAATCGCAGCCCTTGATTATGAATCCTGCCCAATGTTACAACACACCTGCCGCTTTCCCCGTAGAAGGGTGGTCACATGAAATTGAGGGGCTGGGACCCTTACCAAACTTTCGTCAGGCCCTTAAATCAACTATTAAAACGGAGTGTTAAAAATTACCATGCTTCATCATTTGGAAACTTTGGCATTGCAGGATATTTGAGGATATTAGACCAAATGGTTTTCATGTTGGGATAAGAGCCCTGAAGGTGTTTAGTGACTCAGGACAGGGTCTTTTTGCTACTGTCAGTTTTACTAAAAAGACCAGGATTCCAAAAGCATTGTGTCCTATCCACAGATTTTTTGGTTTTTTCGATGGGGCCTCTCAAAATTCTTCCTCTCAGTGTGGGGTTGGAGCTATCCTCCAGGTAGATGATCTTTTTCATTATAAATTATGGATGAATTGTGGTTATGGTGACAACATGAAGGGGGCTTTATGGATCCTTCTGCATTTTGCTCATTGTCTTGGATTGTATGGGATCCATATATTCGACGACTCCAGTGTTATCATTGCATGGGCCAAAAAATATATGAACATTAGGCTCATTCACCTTGTGGCATGGATGGACAAAATTTTCCTTATTATAGATGGTTTTCAAAACATCACTTTCTCTCACATCTTTCGCGAACAGAATTTTCAGGTGGATGCTTTGTCTAAGAGAGCTCTTTGTGACACGGAGGGCTTCATATTTTTGAATATTGGTCTGTTGAATCTCTTGTTGCAGCAGGTAGCCTCCGGATTATCCATGATTGCGTCTGGTGCTGGGACTTTCTTTTTGGTCCAGTTATGATTTTTGGCTCACTTTTTGTTTCCAATCCGCAACTTTACTTTTTGTTTTTTTTTTGCTATCTATCTGCCTATCTACTGGTATCTCTCTGCCTATCGGTTGGTCTCCGACTTCGTCTTTTTCTTTGATAAGAACTATTGGTCTTTGTCCAATCATGTCTATTTTCAGAAAAATGTATTTTCTGTTGTGCAACATCATCATATACAATAATAAAATATAGATTTTTTCGGAGAAAAAGATTTGACATTATCATTTAAAAGTTTAATGTATAAGATAAAATAACTTTTGTATTAAGAAATTTGGGCTCATGTCAAGATAAAAGGTCAACTTAATAAAAACACATATTTGTTTATATAAATAAAAATATGTTATTAAGAAAGGGATGAAAAAACTTAATTATGTTATCTTAAAATTTGGAAATTATTATTTTTAAATAAACAAAACTATGTTTTTAAAAAGCGAGAGAATAAAGTTAAAAAATAATGAGTTAAAAAAAAGGAGGGAAAAACAAATTATATAAATTAAAAATTAGATATATTTGTGTAAGTTATTTAGAAAATGGGAACTATTAATTATGTTAATTATAAAAGAGATATGAAACCATATTAATAACAATTTCTTCCCAATCAGATAGGAATTTGATCAATTCCAAATGAATGATAAGAAAATTTTAATTAAAATAATGTTATGGTAAAAATAATTTGGTATAGGAATGATATTAAATATTTGGTCAAAATAATATGTTAATATAATTATT
>LPNX011206279.1:290879-421271 GCA_001517045.1 Pseudotsuga menziesii | reverse complement strand
AATTACTATTAGATTTATGTTTACTTACAACTAAAGAAGATTTTGTAAGATTTATGGCATGCGGTATCTCGCTAAAAAAACTATAAAAATGGCTTACAACTCATTCATTGCTCTAACTTTGTCAAAAATTATTTGTAACTTGTTCAATGAGCTGATCAACTATTTAAGGTTTGTTTTATTGAGATTTTCTATCAAATTTATCCATGTAGATTATTTCTCACTGAAATATTTGACATGTTGTGGCATTGTAGAGGTTTTCCCCTTTAGTTGCATGCCATACCAGAAATTGCTTTGAGAATAGACAATGAACCTTTCAAGGTGATTTTAGTTTGTAATTTGTTGAGTAATACCGACAAATATTCCATACTCCATTGACTTCATATTAATTAACTGAATGGACAATAATAACGAAGATTAAAAAACAGGTTTTTCATATCCAAATAGTCATAGGTGTAAAAGAAAACAATGAAGTGGACATAAGCACTATGGGCAAATTGATTTCCTTCTCATTATTAGACTGAGTATAAATAGGAAATGCATAACAACAATGCTATGGTTGAATACCATAGGTCGAAAAATACAATGGGTCACCTAACAGACTAACTAACTACATATGAGATTTCATTCTTAAACACACCCCCTTAATCTCAACTGGTAGTACATCTTTAGCACTATCTAGTCCTGAGTGCTCTCTCTGATATACAAATGCAGATGTTCCCAATGGTTTGGTGAACATGTCAGCCAACTACATATAGAAAAGGGGATATGATATTTGGAAATCAGTAGAGAGAGCGGCTGCTACGAAGCCACATGAAAGCAATGAAAGGGCACTAAGCTTAATCATGATTGGCTTGTATCAATCAGAGAAAGAAGGACTAAATCTTGGAAAGTTCACTTCAGCCAGAGATATTTGGATCACACTGAAAAGTGAGAACAAAAGGAAAGTTCAAGACATTGACAAAGAAAAGGAAGTCAATACATATGTATATGAAAAACAAGAATAGAAGGAGGCATAAGCTTCAAATACAAGTGAAGGTAAGAACTCTTCTGTTAGCAATATTTCTGAATGTGATGATATTGAAACGTTATTTACAGAAGATGAGGAAGAAGCCTTGTTGAAACCCAAAGAGGAATTTTCATGCACTCTATTAGATAGGGAGGTCAAGTCCAATTCAAGACATAAAAATAATATTATGAGAGCATTTGAAAAATACCAAAAGGAGACAAAGGACTTGTTAATGAAGTTGAAACTCAAGAACAAAGACTTGCAAGATAAGCTGGAAGATCAAAATGACGAAATGATTGGACTAACAAAAGAGAAAGAAGAGATTGGTGTAGATCCTAAAGAACTTGAAGAATTAAGATTGGCTAATACTGATCTAAAAATCCAGTTGGAGGAAGCTAAAAGAAGAGAAGTATTGAAGAACCACTTGGATGAAAAGGAGAAGACTTGTGAACACCTAGAAATGGAAGTGGTTGGACTCAAGAAGAAGATTGAAAAATCAAATGTACATGTGAAGTTCACAAATAGTTCAGCCATATTGGATGAGATTTTTTATTGTCAAAGACACACGTTTGACAAATCTGGTCTTGGTTACAACAAAGCAAAGGAAAAATCAGAGGTTGGAACATGGTCTCCTGAGACTCCCAAAGCAAGCTCCTCAATGACAAAAGATGAAAGTGAAGCTCCTCCTCATGTACCTGCACAAGACAACAAAACTTTTGAAAGATCAAGTATGCATCAAGAAGCTAGTCCCAATTTTCAAAGCAAGCTAAGAAGAGAAATATCTCGAAGATGGAACCAAAGTCCCAAGTATGAAAATAGATTTAATGGATATTGTTTTTNAGAAGCTAGTCCCAATTTTCAAAGCAAGCTAAGAAGAGAAATATCTCGAAGATGGAACCAAAGTCCCAAGTATGAAAATAGATTTAATGGATATTGTTTTTTTTTTTCTAACTTTCATCACAAAGCAATGGATTGTGCATATGGGGGAAGGAATATTGAAAGACAAAATTTCAAGGTTAGATGTTGGACATGTGACCAAATTGGACACCTTGTTGCCAACTGCCACACCATGAGATGCTTCATTTGTGGAGGTGTTGGCATGATAAATCCCAAGTATGTGCAAGTCCAAGAAGACAATTCATGAGAAGACTAACTTACAGCTCAACAAGGAAAATCAATGATTCCTGGAAGAAGGACGACACAGACAGTTTTCAAAGACAAAGGAGAAATGATCTTAGCCAAGGACGCTCTAAGGTATGGGTGAAGAAAAATATTTTGCTAAATCTAAGTGAAGTAGATCAGTGTACAAGTGAAGATGGATGCCATATGGAAAGCCATACTTGAAGTCTTCTAAAGACTTTGAGTTTACCATGAGTTCATCATTGGAGAATGAACTCAAATGGAAAATAATGGTTCTCCAAGAATAAACAGGTCCAAGGATTGTAGACTTAACAATTGGTATGATAGGGGGAGTATGGGATGTTGATGCATGAATTTACTCTTCCATTTAAGTGCACCAAGGATTGAAAAAATGTCTTAAAATAACACTTGTTGCTGGTATTTGATTGTGTGAGGAAAATAAAGTGAAGGCAATAGCTAGTTCATGGTCTTATGCACCTGTAGGATGAAGAAAACAAGCAAGTTTGACCTTTGAAATTCGTGGGCTGCCTTAGTACTCAGTAAGATATCTTTTTGAAGCTGCTACATGAAGACATCCGATAAAAATTCGTGATAACAAAGGCAGGGTTTAGGTGATTTTTTTTTAAGACTTGGTTGCTTCTTCTGTCATGTGTACTGAATAACGATTATGTAGCTGGAAGACCTTAATTATATCAGATAACCTTGAGGAGGTGAGCACACTTAAAAGATACAAGCAGCTTGACAATGACATGATTATGGAAACGGTGTTAATATAATAGTACAACAAGGTTTGATGACACCCACAACAATAGTATGACTTGACTTTTCATTGCAGCCTATTTGAAAGGGGGAGCATATATGAAAATGGCAAGTGATGATCAAAAGTTCAAATCAGCAGTTGACATGGAAGAATTCAAAGAAAATGTTTTGGTCATTGTGAAGCCTTAAATGGCTACTTGAGCCTTTGTCATTAATGTCAAAGGGGGAGAGAAATTGTAGTTGCCATCAATGACAAAGGGGGGGATTGATGAATATGATTTTCATTGATGAAAACATTAATGACAAAGATTAATAATGATGACTTGGAGACCACATGGCATGGATTGAGGACTTGGCAAGCTTGATGACATACACAGAGATGGACAAGCAAGCATGAAATGATGAATAGAAAGAAAGACACTTGATGGATTAAAGACAAGGCTAGACATGATGACAAGGCTAAAGACAAAGCACAAAGTTAAACAACCAATGAAGACAAAGTATTGACATAGAAGACAATGGAAAAAAGGACCAAATGACCCATTTTGTGGTCATTTGGAGATGGTCCTAATTCTCTAAATGAAGATAATATGGCTCATAGACAAGGACAATGAATGACATCAAGAACAAAGCAGCATGAGGACATTGCAAGTGACATGGAAAAATCAATGGGAAAGATGAAAAAGGTTGAAGACAAGTAAGGCATGTTGCGAGCATCCTAATGTAGACATGCACGCACTGCTTGAATGCCCTTGCAGGCATCACTCAATGGCCCATGCGGGCATTTTTGCAAAGAACATTGTGGGCATAAAAGAAGTGTAGTTACGGGCAATCTTGCTGGCCCTTGCGGGAAAAACAAAGGAGACAATACGGGCATGTCATATGCCATCTGTGGGCATCATAGTGGCAGCTTAAAGAGCCCTTGCGGGAATTTGCTAAGACCCATTGCGGGCATTCTTTTATGAGCCCTGTGAACATAATTATGGGATGCATGAGGGCATGAAAATGGAGACATTGTGTGCATATTGAAATGGTGATGTGTGTGTGGAGGAATATGTCAAAATTTGAAGATGTCAACCTCAAATCTATTCTAAAATTAAAATTCAATTTGAAGTCGGCTCACTTAAATAAAAACCATTTTAACGTTTGACAGGTGAGCCCTTTTATTTTTGTTGTGGAAACTAGTATAAATAGAGTTCACACTCTTAGTTTAAGCGCGGCAGAGGAGCAGAAGACGTGGATGAATTCATGAGTGAGAGGAGGTCTGAATTTGGGGGTGTTGAGCAGATGAGGACAGGTTCGGAGGGAGCAGGACATTAGCAGCAGTAGTAGATAAACATTGTTAGGATTATTAATCCTCCCTTGTCCAATTTGGTCATATGTCTAAATCAGGAGTCATGTCTAAATCGGGAGTCCATCCAGTCTATTTTTATTCACTAGAACCATTGGGTCCACTTGGCCTAATTGGGGCACATGTTTCAGTTACTAAAGTGTGGGGAACACTAATTGAGGCCTACTGCCAGTTATTGCACTTGCATGCATCATTTTAGGAGCCTCCTAGATCAATTCCTACAAATTAGGAGCCACTGGGAGTGTCGATACCAACCAAGGTCAGTTGAGTTGAGTTGGTGACTAGTCAAGCTCAGTTAGGAGTTAGTTACATTCAGTTATAGTCCTCTACATTCAGTTGGCACTAGGTTTGCATGGCACATTTCTCACCTACCACAGTCAATTATCCTTAATCAACACTGAATTAGACAATTGAGTTGTGTTTTAGAACTCCAATGAACTCTGATAATGATTTAGACAAGGTCAGTTAACTACTGAGTCCTTCGATAATGATTTAGACAAGGTATTAGTTACCTACAGTCAAGTAGAGTCTAATCAATTCGAATTTCCTCATGTGGATTCGAATTACTTGTGGCTATTTATCCATTGTACTTCATTGTAATTATAATCTAATTACTTTTTTATTAATGAAAGCATTCACAGTTGCAAGCCATTTTTGCACTGTTTCATTCTTCAATTGCTGAGTAAATTGTGTGATCTATCTTGTGAGTTGTGTGTTTGTCCACATATCTATGTGCTCAATTTAATATGGCATCAGAGCCTCGATAGACAAGGCACCTCTCCTCCTCAAATCTCCAGTTGGATCATTTTTTTGAGCAATTTGCTACATTCCTACTCTGCACCAGAAGCAGAAGGTTTACCACTTAATATCCCAAGTTAAGGAATTGTTGATCAAGCTTGCTTGATCAATTATGCTGGGTGTGATGAAAACTTGAAATGTGCAGGTAGTTGACCTTATTTTGTCTATTTGATTGTGATTTGCAGGTTATCAGTTCTTCTCACTGCATTTGCTACAAGCATCTCTTTCTCCTCACTGCATTCGCTACAGCAGCTAAATCTTCTTCAAAATGGTCTCTCCAATAGAGCCTCTCACTCCTTTCAATTACCACCAATGGAAGGAGGACATGGAGATGCAGCTTCACTCCAAGCAGCTTTTCAGGCTCACAATGGATATAGAGGCAAAGCCGGTTCTTAATCATGATAAAGAAAAATATTTCAATACGCTTGATGCAGCATATGGATGCTTGTGCCTCTCAATCTCTCGAGATCTTCTTTTCCACATCAAAGGATTGAAGACTCCCAAGGAGGTATGGGATAAGCTTGCTTCATTGTTTGATAAGAAGGATGATCTAAGGGTCTATCAGCTCAAGAATGATTTGATCTCCCTTCATCCATCCAATTTCGAAACACTAAATGACTTCTTTACAAAATTCAAGAGCTTGGTATTCGAATTGAAGCTATGCGAGGTTGAAAAGGAGGATGATCAACTTATTCTTGCCATCCTCTCAAAACTTGGTGCAGACTATTCAATCTTTGTGTCAACCTTTCATTCACTGAAGCTCACTACTCCAAACTGGAAGATGCCCTCTCTTAGCAGCTTCATTGAATCTCTCACTCATGAGCATGACAAGTTGATCCAAATGGGGATCATTCGATCTTTCAAAGATCAAGCACTGGTTGCAAGAGGAAGTAAGGTAGCGAATGATAAAGGAAAGTAAAGAGATGAGTCCCCCATAAAGAAAGAGAAGTCAAAATAGCCTTCAGGTTCGTGGAGAAGCAAGAAGAATGGCAAAGGGAATACCCTTTGTTCCCACTGTGGAAGGGGCTTTCATCTAGATAGCTCTTGCATGAGAAGACAAATTGAAGAAATGACTCTTCTTCTGAAGAAACATAACATTGTTGCACTTTCTAGCACAAGGAAGGCTGAACACACATAAGACACAAAAGATTGCTTTGAAAGAGATAATGCATTGAAGGCCAACTGCTCAACAGCACATGCCTTCCTCATTGATTCTGGAGCTTCCAATCATATGGTTGCATCCATAGAATCATTCTCCTCTTTACAGTCTTTTGATGGTCCTAGTATTCAGCTGGGAAATAACAGTAGAGTTCAAACCAAAGGGAAGGGCTCTATCAAGCTTGAACATGGAAGGTTCAAATATGTGCTATATGTTCCCTCCCTAGCTTCAAACCTGTTATCTGTATACCAGATGACTCATACTGGCTCTCCAAAGCGAGTGATATTTGGTCCTGACTCAGTGGAGATCACAAATATATCTACTGGAAACATCATAGCAAAGGGTGTTGCAAATCATGCTTACAAGGAATATGAGTTCTCACACTTCATGCCTTTTTCAGAACCAGTGCACTCTCAACAGCCACTTGCAAGGGAAGGTAAAATCATTTCATCTACTTCTTTTGTTGCTTCCACTAGTATTGCAAATCCAGTTATATCAGTTTATGAGATTGAGATTCAAGGTGATTCAAATCTAGATCCGGTCCCTACTTCCAAACTGGAATCTAGGAAGATGACTGGAAACCCATCTGACACTCAGAAGGGAAAGACCCTTGCGCTATGTCATGCAATCTTACCTCCTTCAGAGAGATGCAATAGACTCCCTATAAGATTCTACATGGCAAGGGCTCAGTCTCACTACATTCAGAAGAATAGAGCTGATCATACACCTATTCATCCAACAAGAGACAAGGGTTACATTCCTCCTTCCTTCCATCATCATTTTGGGAAAAGAAGGAGAAGTCTACATGCCAGGCCCCAGGATACCTGTGCACAGAAAATCATGCATGTTGCTCCGCTACATCACAGAGATTGCAGAAACAAATTTTCAAGTTTTTCAAACTTGAATCCAGATTCTATTTGCTTAGTTAGAGGGGGGGCTTTTTTCCCATGTGGTTTTTTCCCCAACTCCTTGTATTGAGCAGTTACTTTAATTTACTTGATGTAATGGGTGACCTATGGTCTTAGTTACCAAGGCCCACAGATTGTTCAAGTTATCATTCATGGGGGGTGTTAGGATTATTAATCCTCCCTTGTCCAATTTGGTCATATGTCCAAATCAGGAGTCATGTCTAAATCGGGAGTCCATCCAGTCTATTTTTAGTCACTAGCACCATTGGGTCCACTTGGCCTAATTGGGGCACATGTTTCAGTTACTAAAGTGTGGGGAACACTAATTGAGGCCTACTGCCACTAATTGCACTTGCATGCATCAGTTTAGGAGCCTCCTAGATCAATTCCTACAATTTAGGAGCCACTGAAGTGCTGATACCAACCAAGGTCAGTTGAGTTGAGTTGGTGACTAGTCAAGCTCTGTTAGGAGTCAATTACATTCAGTTAGCGTTAGGTTTGCATGGTTGCATGCAAGAGGGGCACATTTCTCACCTACCACAGTCAGTTAGCCTTAGTCAACACTGAATTAGACACTTGAGTTGTGTTTTAGAACTCCGATAATGATTTAGACAAGGTCAGTTAACTATTGAGTCCTCCGATAATGATTTAGACAAGGTCTTAGTTACCTACAGTCAAGTAGAGTCTAATCAATTCGAATTTCCTCATGTGGATTCGAACTACTTGTGGCTATTTAGCCATTGTACTTCATTGTAATTATAATCTAATTACTTTTTTATTAATGAAAGCATTCACAGTTGCAAGCCATTTTTGCACTGTTTCATTCTTCAATTGCTGAGTAAATTGTGTGATCTATCTTGTGAGTTGTGTGTTTGTCCACAGATCTATGTGCTCAATTTAATATGGTATCAAAGCCTCGACAGACAAGGCACCTCTCCTCCTCAAATCTCCAGCTGGATCGTTTTTTTTTAGCAATTTGCTCCATTCCTACTCTGCACCAGAAGCAGAAGGTTTACCACTTAATTCCCCAAGTTAAGGAATTGTTGATCAAGCTTGCTTGATCAATTATGTTGGGTGTGATGAAAACCTGAAATGTGCAGGTAGTCGACCTTATTTTGTCTGTTTGATTGTGTGATTTGCAGGTTATCAGTTCTTCTCACTGCATTTGCTACAAGCAGCTCTTTCTCCTCACTGCATTCGCTATAGCAGCTAAATCTTCTTCAAAATGGTCTCTCCAATAGAGCCTCTCACTCCTTTCAATTACCACCAGTGGAAGGAGGACATGGAGATGCAGCTTCGCTCCAAATAGATTTTTAGGCTCACAATGGATACAGAGGTAGAGCTGGTTCTTAATCATGATAAAGAAAAATATTTCAATAGGCTTGATGTAGCATATGGATGCTTGTGCCTCTCAATCTCTCGAGATCTTCTTTTTCACATCAAAGGATTGAAGACTCCTAAGGAGTTATGGGATAAGCTTGCTTCATTGTTTGATAAGAAGGATGATCTGAGGGTCTATCAGCTCGAGAATGAGTTGATCTCCCTTCATCCATATAATTTCGAAACACTAAATTACTTCTTTACAAAATTCAAGAGCTTGGTATTTGAATTGAAGCTGTGCAGGGTTGAAAAGGAGGATGATCAACTTATTCTTGCCATCCTCTTAAAACTTGGTGCAGACTATTCAATCTTTGTGTCAACCTTTCATTCAATGAAGCTCACTACTCAAAACTGGAAGATGCCCACTCTTAACAGCTTCATTGAATCTCTCACTCATGAGCTTGACAAGTTGATCCAAATGGGGATCATTTGATCTTCCAAAGATCAAGCACTGGTTGAAAGAGGAAGTAAGGTAGCAAATGATAAAGGAAAGCAAAGAGAGGAGTCTCATGTAAAGAAAGAGAAGTCAAAATAGCCTTCATGTTCGAAGAGAAGCAAGAAGAATCGCAAAGGGAAGACCCTTTGTTCCTACTGTGGAAGGGGCTTTCATCTAGATAGCTCCTACATGAGAAGACAAATTGATGAAATGACTCTTCTTCTGAAGAAACATAACATTGCTGCACCTGCTAGCACAAAGAAGGATGAACACACAGAAGACACAGAAGATTGCTTTGAAAGAGGTCATGCATTGAAGGCCAACTGCTCAACACCACATGCCTTCCTCATTGATTCTGGAGCTTCCAATCATATGGTTGCATCCAGAGAATTATTTCTCCTCTTTACAGTCTTTTGATGGTCCTAGTATTCAACTAGGCAATAACAGTAAAGTTCAAACCAAAGGGAAGGGCTCTATCAAGCTTGAACATGGAAGGTTCAAAGATGTGCTCTATGTTCCCTCCCTAGCTTCAGACCTATTATCTGTATACCAGATGACTCATACTGGCTCTCCAAAGTGAGTGATATTTGATCTGACTCAATGGAGATCATAGATATCTCTACTGGAAACATCATAGTGAAGGGTGTTGCAAATCATGCCTCCAAGGAATATGACTTCTCACACTTCATGCCATTTTCAGAACTAGTGCACTCTCAACAGCTACCTTGCAAGGGAAGGTAAAATCATTTCATATACTTCTTTTGCTGCTTCCACTAGTATTGCAGATCCAGTTATATAAGTTTATGAGATTGAGATTCAGGGTGATTCGGGTCTAGATCCAGTCCCTACTTCCAAACTAGAATCTAGGAAGATGACTGGAAACCCATATGACACTCAGAAGGGAAAGACCCTTGCGCTATGTCATGCAATATTACCTCCTTCAGAGAGATGAAATAGACTCCCTGTAAGATGCTACATGGCAAGGGCTCAGTCTCACTACATTCAGAAGAATAGAGTTGATCATACACCTCTTCATCCAGCAAGAGAGAAGGGTTACATTCCTCCTTCCTTCCCTCATCATTTTGGGAAAGGAAGGAGAAGGCTACATGCCAGGCCCCAGGATACCTATGCACAAAACATCATGCATGTTGCTCCGCTACATCACAGAGATTGAAAAACACATTTTCAAGTTTTTCAAACTTGAATCATGATTCTATCTGCTTAGTTAGAGGGGGGGATTTTTTCCCATGTGCTTTTTTCCCCAACTCCTTGTATTGAGCAGTTACTTTACTTTACTTGATGTAATGGGTGACCTATGGTCTTAGTTACCAGGTCCCACAGATTGTCCAAGTTAGCATTCAAGGGGGGTGTTAGGATTATTAATCCTCCCTTGTCCAATTTGGTCATATGTCTAAATCAGGAGTCATGTCTAAATCGGGAGTCCATCCAGTCTATTTTTAGTCACTAGCACCATTGGGTCCACTTGGACTAATTGGGGCACATGTTTCAGTTACTAAAGTGCGGGGAACACTAATTGAGGCCTACTACCATTGATTGCACTTGCATGCATTAGTTTAGGAGACTCCTAGTTCAATTCCTACAATTTAGGACCCACTGGGAGTGTCGATACCGACCAAGGTCAGTTGAGTTGAGTTGGTGACCAGTCAAGCTTAGTTAGGAGTAGGTTACATTTAGTTCTAGTCCTCTACATTCAGTTAGTGCTAGGTTTGCATGGTTGCATGCAGGAGGGGTGCATTTCTCACCTACCACGGTCAGTTAGCCTTAGTTAACACTAAATTAGACACTTGAGTTGTGTTTTGGAACTTCGATGAACTCCGATAATGATTTAGACAAGGTCAGTTAACTATTGAGTCCTCCGATAATGATTTAGACAAGGTCTTAGTTACCTACAATCAAGTAGAGTCTAATCAATTCGAATTACTTGTGGCTATTTAGCCATCGTACTTCATTGTAATTATAATCTAATTACTTTTTTATTAATGAAAGCATTCACAGTTGCTAGCCATTTTTGCATTGTTTCATTCTTCAATTGCTGAGTAAATTGTGTGATCTATCTTTTGAGTTGTGTGTTTGTCCACAGATCTATGTGCTCAATTTAATAAACACGTGGATGAATTCGTGAGTGAGATTTCGGGGGTCTTGAGCAGATGAAGACAGGTTCGGAGGGAGTAGGAGATCAATAATAGTAGCAAAAAACTTCATTGTTCATCTCTTGTTTATGGGTAGAGACATGATTGATGATGAACTTTTATTTGTGAGATCCGAGTTCTAGGCAGCTAATTAATGAAGACATGATGCTTATAGCAAATTGATGACGGAACGATGAAGACATGACAAAAGAAGATATACTAAATGTTGATGTGTTGAAGATGATTTTAAGGACAGGGAGGACAAGTTCGGTAGGTCCATCAGAAGGAGCAATGGTGTAGCAACAGCAGTGAAACAAATGTTTGGTTATACTTTATTTCTGGACAGCTATTTGTGTGGACAAAATGCTTGTATCCTTGATTTCTGGTTTAATTGGGGTTGTAGAATGATGTACTTGATGGACAGTTTGAAGACTTGTTTGTGGACAATATAAATGATTGAAGATACCATGTTGCTTGATCAATGTTTATGATGATTATCTTATGTAGTATAAAGATATACTTGAGGACAGTTTGAAGATATCTATGGATAAACAGAATGCTAATGAACATGGACAGAATGTTGATGTAATGGTGATTGTTGGTGTATGATGACATGAGTATGGTAAGACAAGTATATTGTATTGTAAATGCAAGCTAGTCTTGCATTTGGGGTTTGGAAACCTCAACCCTTCTTGGCTGGGTCTAAGAAAACTAGGTTGGGTCCTAGATAAGGAGTTGGTGCTCCTTGTATTAGTTGGTGTTGAATTACCTCATGGTTGTAGTCAGTTGAACAATTACAAAATATTACAAAATTATATCTTGTGTCTCTTGAATTATGATTAATGTGTTTTATTTGAAGAATGACATGTGCTTAGTTGATTATTGAAATATAGTTCATTGATGAATATGATATTGAAGTGAATTTGTAAATGATTTGAAGAAGAAGTTTAAATTGTTAATAAGTCCAAGCTCACTGATTCACCCCCCCTCTAAATGTGCCATTGTGTCTAATACAACGATCTTTTGTTCTAGCGGTTCACCATAGGTTTGGAGTTGGGTCACAATACCCGAAACCCTAGTCATGAACTGATCTAGAGTTTCTGACTCTTTCATCTTCAAACTTTCAAATTGAAGGTGTAGGGTTTGTAGTCTTACCGATTTTACGTGATCAATTTCCTTGTAGGCCGATGCAAGAAAATTCCAAGCTTGATATGTGCTGGTAGCTCCTGAGAACCGTGGAAAAATGGACTCCTCAATGCAACTTTGGATCAACCATGTGGCTGTGAGATCTCAGTCTTAGCAAGCTTCGACATCATTTTTCTGGGCATTAGTCATTGCGGCCAAAGAATTTGTATTTGGTTCTTTGAACTCAGTTTCAACTGTATCCCAACATTTGTTGAGCTGGAGAAACGTCTTCATCATGATAGACCAAAACTCATAGTTGGATCCGGTCAAAATGGGACTGGAGATCGGCTTCAATTTTCTAGTACTAGCCATGATATATGACTTAAAAAAATTCTCTTGCTTTTCTCCCTTTTTTTTCAATTTAAGAAAATTGACCACCACTCCTTGTTTACTGGCAATGGGCGGTGAGGGGGCAACGGTGCCAGAGATTTGTGTAAGTTTCGGCAGTTCACCGCGTTTCCAAAATGCAAGCAGAGCGGTGGTAACACACTTATCCTCTTCACAAGTGGCAGTGGCATCGCTCTTTCACTATGTGAAAGGTGTGGTGGCCTCTTTTGGTAACGCTCTTCCTGAAAGGAAAGAGTGTGATGGCCTTTTTGTCTTAAAAAAAAAAGTGCTTTAACAATGCACTTCACAATTTGTCTGGTGGGCATGATTTCCACAGGGATGGCCAAAGTAGTGTGAGCCTACTGAAAATTTGGTGCGCAAGCTAGTGAAGAGCAAGTCCAATCAAATCGTACCACTGCTTGAATAAGCGTGAAGAGTCAGAAACACTACAAAAAAATGAACTGATGAGGTTCCAGTACTATCGTTGATCAGTTCTGCGACTATGCCTAAAAACGGCTATCGGTTTATTTGGCGATCTGGAGGTGGAATATTTGGTGGACGCTTCAACAATGCACTTCATTCCATGTTTTTTTTTAAATCGTTAATCTCCCGTGGGTTAGGGAAAAGGCAGTCGAGAGTT
Organism: Pseudotsuga menziesii; assembly: GCA_001517045.1. Taxonomy (NCBI): domain Eukaryota; kingdom Viridiplantae; phylum Streptophyta; class Pinopsida; order Pinales; family Pinaceae; genus Pseudotsuga; species Pseudotsuga menziesii. The sequence continues at coordinate 408,032 of LPNX011206279.1, read as the reverse complement.
CAGATTTGGAAAAAAAAAATCAGACAACGTGCCCTAGCTTGGGAGGTATGCAACTTCCAAGTGTGGGTGCTTTCCACTCCGTGAAAAGGCATACCCTGACAACTGATGGATCAGGTCGTAAGCTTTGATACCATGTAAAGGAAAACAATGAAGTAGACAAAAGCACTATGGGCATATTGATTTCCTTCTCATTATTAGACCAAGTATAAATAGGAAATACATAATAACAATACTATGGATACCATAGGTCGAAAAATACCATGGGTCACCTAACTGACTAACTAACTTTAAATGAGATTACATTCTTCAACAATAAGTATTAGTTTCTTATATCAATTGGTACATGTGACTGTTTGTGTTATGTCCTATAGCTTACATATTATATTGTTTAAAGATTTAAGGGAATATGAATTTTTCCTCCAACATATAAACACAATATTAGATGTCATCCATGGCTTGAAAGTAAACATAATTTGAAATCACGCAAAATACAAATGTAATGAACAAATATGCAAATGTCTAATACTCACATTTATGATGTCCCACAAGTCATTCTTTATTTGATTTGAATCTCTCTCCAATCAACAAAGCATGTGATTGGAACCATTTCTCCATAAAGTACACCTAATGATGACGTTAGCTTGAGCAATCTTGGACCAGTGGGTTAGTTCCTTTCAATAATATAAATTTCATTTTTTCCCTCCAAGTTATTAATATCCACACATCTAAGTTATTAATATCCACATATCCACACATCTAGTTGGTCCTCTACACTTCTTGTCTTTCTTAGTTTATGGTTGTGTAGAGGGATTGTCCCCTTCTATACTATTAAGTTGATGGAATGATGGTTTGTGAACATGCTTTGTAGAAGAGAGGAATCTAAAGGTATTATGGATTTCTCAATATTAAAATTCATAGTTATGTTATGAATTAGTAGACATTCCGTCTTCTTCAAGTTGCACCTATTCCAGATTAGAAGGAGATGGCTCTTTTCCATTTCTTTCACTACTATTATTAATATGATTATTAAAAGGAAACAAAGGTGTTTCGTTGCATGCTCTTGGTTGGTGTTTCCTCTTCATAGTCACTATAACCAGGAATTTCGGTAGAGATATGTATAACCTTGTCATATAATAGAAACATACACTTGAGTAGATCAAGGTTATCCCGGAACAACCTCTCTTCTTAGTGATTATTACAAACAAGGACCTCAAGGTTGATCCTGAGTGACTCCATCCCCATTTTTCTTCGATGATAGTATCTCTCTCTTTCTCAGCCATCTATCAAAAAGAAAATTTAAAGTTCCCCTTCTTTCTTTTACCTAAGTGAAATCCATAATTTTAAAAAAGACCATAAATAGATTTCACTTCTAGATCTTTTAAAAATAGTGTTCATCTTTCAAAAAGATATAACTAAGCATGAATCTGAACTATTCTTGGAGTTCAGATTTCTCTTGTTTCATGTCTAAATCTAGATTAAAAATCACTTAAAAAAATCCTTCTTAAGTTGCAAATTTGAAGGAGAAGCCAAGAAGGACAAGGACAAACATCATCTACAAGTTATCCAACAGTCCTCTCTTGTTCCAAAACTGATTTTATATTGTAGCTTTTCAAGTCTAATCACTTAACAGTTAGTGTTAGCAGCAGTTAGATTGCAGGCTGGTTTTATATTGTTGCTTTTCAAGTCTATTCACTTAACAGTTAGTGTTAGCAGCAGTTAGATTGCAGGTTGTACTGGCAGCCTTGATCGCTGCTGCTTTAGTTGATTTCTGCCTGCTTTTATACACTCAAAAGTTGCCATGCAGGTTGGACAGTCTTCAGGCAGTCCTAAAGTGGCAGCCTCGTCTCGGGAAGAAACGTGGTCCAATTAATCATCTCCTAAGTTGTCTTTTCTCCTTTCTGGCTTCTTTCTTCATCATCGTAGGCCTTGCTACTGTCCTCCTCATCGACAGACCAGCAGGCCCTTTCTAAAGGTCTTTAAAGTATTGAAAATCTCACAAAAAAAAAGTTATTCTTACCACTAGTCCCTTCAGTGCCCCCCTTTCTATTGTCCTCAACAAGCGGTTTAAAAGTGGTGTGCCACTTTGTGAGTTTCAATCTCCTTTTCATTTTTGCATTATTTGAATTTTCGAGTGGTTTAGATCAGCTAAATTAGACTTCAAGTTCTTATCAGTCAATCCCTTAAGTGGACATCAATTCACTAATTAATCTAACTATAATCTAGCCTAAGACTGTTTTTAACTTCTATAGATTAAATTTACTTTTGTTTACTACTTGTTTTCAAATCTTTTGCAAACAGATATAATCTCTACACCTTCATGTGGCTAAGACGTATCTTAGATCTTGAGATTTCTGAGTGAATTCAAACCCAAGTTTGGTGCTTACCAGGCACTAACAGTTCTCAGATTTGCTTGTGAAGCAAGGTCTCTTTCTGCAGAGATCTCTAGATTAACTTTTTTTAGATTAGAATTTTCCTTTATTTTGTCCATCACTTATATGGACGCTAACCTACAATCTAAAATATGACTAATTTACTTTTCATAGATTAGACACTAATTACAATCTAGGGTAGTTTCTAATATTTGCTGACTCCATTAACCTCTTTCATTTAAAAGTTCCAGCATTGGTCTCTTGATATATCGTAAGTTGTTGCAGTTGCTTCAATGCTTATTTATTTACACACATCTAAATTTACGTTGTAGGTCTAAGTATTTATATTAGTGTTACATCTCGTAGCTTAGATATACTTCCATTCCAAGTACTTAATTTAATTCTGAAACATCTTTTTGCACTTGCAATATTTCAATTAACTAGTTTTTTAGCTTTATTTTCTTAGGGTCTACCTCCCTTAGCTTTGTTTAGGAGGTGGCCTAATCATAGGGTTGAGCGTTGTGGTGACAATTGCACCCAACCTGAACTTGACCCCAAGGCCATGCCTAGTGAATTGAAGGTTTTTTTCACCCGGGTATGGATTAGGTAGCAACAATGCCCAAAATCATCATCGAGAATCACTAATTGAAATTTGTTTTCTTTTTTGTAATTTCACCATTCAAATGTGTATTCACTTGTGTCTGAACTAGATGGTAAGACTTACGGAACTTCTTAAAAGGTTGGTTCCTTCAACAAGAGCTTTATCCATCCATAATGAAGTGTCTGTTTTTTAACCTTCTTTAAACATTTGTCTTCCCACAATGAAAACAAGAATGGAGATCAAAACACTCTGTTTCCAAATGGCCGACTATATGACAATGTTGGTATTCATTAAGAATTTCCTCCATTTTATCATCAATTTGTTGTATATTTGAATCAGACCTTGGGAAGACAAAGTTTACAATTTTATGATTCAAGAGAACTACAAAATCTACCGATATCTTGGCATTTTCAATAGATTCAAGAACTTATGTATTAGATCACTTGATTGTTACCAGCAAAGAACAAGGATCCAAAATACTGGATACGAAAAGAGATCCGTACTGGTTGATAGAGACTAGAATCAAACAAAACTTCTCACTTGCTTGGCTAAAAAAAACATGCCAAATTTATCTGAATTTGGACAATTTTTACAACAAGGAGCCTTTTTAAATTCAAAGTTAAGACCTCATTTTCTGTAAGCTCTGCAAAAACGTCTGTAGATTTCACAATAAATATGAATAGATCTACAGAGTTGCTTTAAGATTTCAATGGATTGTCGATCTAGAACATATCTAAACTTAACTGAAATAATGATAAATCAATATTTCAAATTTGTAAATACTTTCATTGATTTTATATAACAAAAGAAATATTGTTTTGACAAATTCCCTTTGTTTGACAAAGTAATCCAAGCTTAAACAAATATATGCCACCCATAAATCAGATTTGCTACGATCACAACCATGTTAATTGTAGTTTAAATCAATAGATTCCATGCCACATAATAAAACAATTCTAAACAATATATACATAATCACAATCAGATTTGCACTCTTTCCTCATAAATCTCATGGATTACTACAATGGAGGATCTACCAAGCCCTTAAGACGAAAGGGCTTTGATATGCTCAATCATCTCTTGACCATGGCTCTGATACCATGTTAAGAAATAGAGCGGCCAAGAACTTGGCAAAAAAGGTTTTAAGCCATATTCTACATGCATTGATCTTCATACCAATGATGATATTATACAGTAAAAGGATCATAGTCACCTCTAGATTTAGATCACTTATTAGTGGATAATTCTAACAACTCAGAAAGTGATAACAATAACAACTCATATGAGAGATGATCTAGGACTTTCTGATTGTCTAGGGACTTATAGTCTAACAAATAGTGGGCCGATCAGAAGAAGAAATGTCACACTCACAAGCTAAGGAATGCCAATCCTGGTAAGAATGAGAACTGAGATATTCTGATAGTATAAGAATCTTTCGCTTGTTGGCAAGTTGAATGTGGTGGACAGGATTCTCCAAGTTTCTAATATCTATTATGTGTCCTATTGGCTTCCTAGTAAGGCTAAGTTTCATCGATTGGAGCAATTTATACTTATGGGCCAAGTACAATAGGGTACAAAGTCTATCTATGTTCCTTGGGATGTTTGTATTATGCCCAAGGATAAGGGAGGTCTTGGGTTGATTGATGTGGTGACTCAAGGGAGTATTCTGATGGCCAAATGGGTGGTTTAGTGTTTGGAGGGGTCCTCTCCCTGGCAAGTCCTTTTGAGGCATCAGTTGCTTTTGGTGCATCATGTTGGCAAAATCAGGGGGGCCTCTGGGCTTTGTGATGTCATCTCAGCTCCACATAGCTTCAAATTGCTGGATCTTTCAAATATCTGGTCAACATGGAGGAAGGTCACTGGTCTGGTAAGGTGGCAAAAGGAAAGGGTTTTTAAATAAAATGGTTCAGTTTAGAAGCAAAACCCTACACCTTAAATTTAGCCTTAAGAAGTGCACCCACCCTGCATCAGCAATTTTCTGGAATATAGTACCATGTTCTAATTCAGGAAAAGCCTCTAACACATTCACCTTAGTTAAATTTAGAAAACTAGCTAAGGCTACCGGCTTCCTAAATCTGGAAAAGCTAAAATAAGAACAACAACCTTCTAATTAAAGCAAAGGCTAAATCTAGAACAGTGTAATAACGAAAAATTGCTAAAACTGGAAATGACTAACATTGGTGCATGTATGTTCTAGCCTCTAGGCATGCTTGCATCCACTATCACTGTAGTAATGTGCCTCCTCAACACCAATGCACCTCAACAAGTGCACCTCTCTCTTCTGGACTGAGGAACCAAGGTAGCGCTACTACAGAATTGGTTGCTACTGAATCTGCTGCTACATTACGTGCTGCTAATGAATCTGTTGCTACAAAACTTGATGCTGATGAATCAATGGCGGAACCGGCTGCATATGAATCTGATAAGGCAGAACCTACTGCTAAAGGAGAACATTTCCACAACAAGGAGTAAAACTAGCATCGGTGCTGCAAATGTGTACTTATTGTTCATACTTCCAGATTGATATGTTTCTAGATCTAGCATCTGATTTACGCAGATTTGATAGGAATTAATAAAGTTTCTGCTTCCTAGTCTTAGGGTTTCAGTTTTGAAAATGCAGATCTACTTACCATGTTCTAAAAGTTTTACATTAAGACCACCTGTGCTTCAAGGTTGGAGAGCCATTTAACCAAGGTTGTGCTTTATGTAGAAAGTTCAAGATTCCTGCAAATAATGCAACTTCCAAAATTTGACCTCGATCTTGAGGTTTCACGGATCTATTCCCTATGAAAGAGTTCTTATTGGTGGTGAATTTCACTCTGAACTGTTCAGAAGTGTTGGGTGAAGCAACCAGATTGGATAGGCATGCTGATTATTTCAAAAACAAGATTGAATCTGCATGTCTTGTAGTGTGGAGCCAGTCAATCTCTGACGTACTTGGAGAAATAACAAGTCAGGTGGAGATGCAATCTCGAAGCATTTGGACAGGCTTCTAGTGTCTGAGGATTTTCTGATCACAATAGAAATGATAAGGCCATGGGTAGCAGCAGCAGGGGGCTTAGACCATGCATTTGCATTTTATGCAGATCAGAGGGAGAAAATATTTTTCATTCAGTCAGTCAATGTCCTTGTGCAGTTCAGCTATGGAATGGTATAGCTGTGGAAAGTATTTGAGGCACTGGTTTGAAAAAAGAAAGCTCAAGCAATATCATGTCTTACCTTGCTTAGTCCTTAGGGGAATATGGTTGCCTCAAAATGCCCTGATTTTCAAGGAGAAACAAATTCCCAATTTCCAGGTTTTTGCAAAAATAAGATCTTTCATGATATATTGCAAGATGTCTTTGAAGCAGTTGGTTATTGATAGAACAATTGCCTGGGGCCTTTTTGACGAGGCCTGTCAGGGTACAACCGGCTTCAGTAGTGCTGGTAAGGTTCTATGTAAATTGTCTTATTACAGTCTTAAGTTCAAATCAGGTTTGGGTACAGGTACAAACAATATTGCGGAATTTATGGCTTTGAGAATCTTGCTAAAATGTGCTGTGGAACGGGAACTTAAACAGGTTCAGATATTTGGAGATTCATCTTTGGTGATTAACTATGAACGGTGCCTCTCAAATCTTAAATGTGAGCCTGTATCCCATTGTTGAACAGCTGTTAGAGGTCTCGAGTTTTTGATGAGGCAAGTTATTTTCATTTTTAATGGAAGCATGACACTGAAGCTGATTCACTGTACAACGAGGGACAGAACTTGGCAGAAGGCACTTATGGTTTTGGATGAAATGAGAGATGGTTTCTCAATATGATCCCTTCTTAGTATTTGATGATGATTGTTTTCCCGTATGGAGTATTAGTGCACCTAAGTCAGATGCTTTTAAGCCGATAATTTTCTGTACTAGTGTATTTTGCTGTAGTTTTTAGATCTGTTTACAGTCTCTGTTCAACAAGAAGAAGATGATATACATGTAGTTTTTTGCCTTAAAGCATACATAGGAGATTTGAGATATGTTCGGACCTTTATGAGTCCTCTCATATATATATTTTTTTTGTAATCTGCTAATCGCTGAAAAAGGAGACTTCCATTCTCACTTTGGAATAGAAATTAAGAATTTTTCCTTTGAAAAAAAAAATAGACACCTGTCTTGTTGAATTCTACAATATTTTCATAATATATCACAAAAAAGCAACTCTTCCAAGTTCTATCTATTCTGATTTGTAAATCTGAGTTTAAGGGGCATAATAGAGGCAATCTTTAGAGATTTCCCCCTTAAATGTTGGCATTAACCAACTGTGAATTGAGAGAGGCTAAGGTTGTGGTGACATTAGACATTGCCTCTGCTACACCACCAGGCTTTTCCTGCTTGGTATTAGGGACTTAATATTTCAACTTTCAAGTGCATGTTTTGGGGAAAACAAGTGCTTGATGGTTTGAATCTCTATTATCGCATTGTAGTATTATATTCCATTGGGATACAACTTACAAGTTTCTTTGCATTTCTACTGGAGGGTGCATGAAAAGGGTATGTGACATGAGAAAATCCCAAGATAAATTGTTTGTGGGCATTTACCAAGACATGCACCATCCTTGGAAGCAGATTTAACTTTAGATTTTCAATATATAGAGTATGTCTTTCTTATCTTCAGTTAGCTGTTGTTCTATGTTAAGATGGGATGCATGGATTACGAAATCTTCAGAATTTGGGAGGCCATTGTCTCCGAGATTAGAAGATGTGTGCATGCATGCATCTAGTCCTCTCTAGTGGATGCTCTAATCTAGGCAACATTATGCATACAGAGAAGGTGCATTATTCTAGGCCGGGTTTAGGGTTTCTTCTCCTTGTTGATATGCGTCACTGAATGAGTTATCTGTTTAAACCATAGCCTTTCTTAGTCTACAAAAGAAAGGCAGGGTGAATCTGTGACACATTAGTTTTGAGCTATTGCCTTTATAACTTTCCTCTTTCCTGAGTAATCCAAGTATGTGTGATTGAATGCAGCTATCTACGTGCTGTTACAATTTCCAGAAAACTCAATTTTATGCAAACTAACACATAACAGTCTGCTGTTCTGTGTTTTCCATTTAATGCAATGACTGCATTTGTGAGTTTACAGTCCAGATTTATGAATCTAGACAGTCTACCATTTGAAAGATGTTCAGTCAGTTTTAGTTAGGGTTTTGTTCACTAAAAGTGCAAATCTGTGTACCATGAAACAAATTTCAACAGGAAGCAGCTCTGAAAATGAAATTGTTTACGACATAAGCACATAAAACATTGCATTATGTTCTTCAATCTGCAATGTGTCATTTCATGAGCTGCAAATAAAGCTTCTAGTAAACAGAAACATTGAAGAGCATGCACTTCAAGTCAAATTAATTGAAGGCATGTGCAGTCCAATAAAAGGAGTTTATGCAGTTTCACTATTCACATAGAGTTGAAATTTTATAGAAATCATAGTAAGCATACTGTTTACTTTTATAACAGGAGCCCAAGGATTGATTATCTAGTTGAGTCAGTTTCAAGGAATTTCATTAGAAAAATTCTCAATGTGTAATTTACTAATTATATAGTATAAAGGTGTTTGCATATGCGTGTTTTTTAGCTGTTAGTGTAACTATAGTGTGAAGGAGCCAGAGCACTTGAAGAGGGACTTCAAGAAGTGGAAGATGGACATCTCACAATAGTATCAAGCCAATGTTATGAATGAAAGTGGTGATGAAGGAGATGTTTTTTTCCTGTGGCAAAAAGGAGGTAGATACCCTAAGGTGAAGGGGACTAATGGTTTTACTAACCTCAGAGAATCATTGAGAACATGCAAAGGTGAAGTGGAAGATCAGTTAATGATGTACAATTGCAAGAATTGGGCATAGTGGGGACAATGCATAGTACCAATGCATGTATGAAGGCAGGTATAGGGCACACATGACATGAACATATAATACCTAGTATTGGTGCATGTACAAATGACAAATACAGCAGTTTGCACATAGCACAGATGCAAAGTACAAGCTTGAGATTGAGGAAGCTTCATTCAAATCCACACAATCCCTGAAGTGTTCCTTATTTATATGTATCTTAGTGTATATATCTGATCAGTGAATGTGACCATTTAGGGTGGTGTTACAAATTAGGAGTAATAGTCAGTGACCTAACGATCAGATTGTAAATATTTGTGTATAGTAAATAAAGAAATGTGGGCATATATGAAATGTCAGGTATACTATAAAATGTCATGGCCTATGAAAGGCCAAAGGTTAGTGAGAGTTATGAATAAGCAACTAAGCTATGTGAAAAACCCATCTCCTTTTCAAATGAAAATATATCCATTATATTATGCCACTTCATAAAATGCATGGAGCTAGAGTTTAATTCCTTGGAGTAGTGTTCCTTTTCAAACACCCCCACAAATGGACAACACAACATGAATGCCTTCACTAGCACATTTCATAGAAACACTGTATGCAAAACATATATAGTTGGAACATCTCCTCGAATGCTTAGAGAAGGTTTAGGCATTGCACATTCTCCTCGCATATACTAGCATTTAAACCATAATTATAAATGAACAACACAATCATCCTAGAAGACAAAGGAGAACATAGAAGAAGAGCAAAAGATATTGGAAATTTTTATAGAATATCACACTACATGCAAACCATATATAGTTGGAAAACCTCCTCGAACGCTTAGAGAAGGTTTAGGCAATGCACATTCTCCTCACATATACTAGCATTTAAACCATAATTATAAATGAACAACACAATCATCCTAGAAGACAAAGAAGAACATAGAAGAAGAGCAAAAGATATTGGAGATTTTTATAGAATATCATGCATCCAAAGATTGTCAATGTGAGGCCAAATGAAGCTGTCCTTGGCTTTAACCAAGTGATGACTTGATACAAGGCTCGCAGTCTTGTAACTTTAAACTAGAAAAGTGTTTAAATAACAAGATTATAGTCTACGAGATAAAAATTTCGACACACAGCGCAAACCTATCTTTTATTTGATAGTAGTTGTCCCTCCTACGCTTGACATGCCTGTTGCAATCACCACTGCTAAAGACGGAGGACAAATGCAAGGACCAAGGAGAATCACTGCCGAAACAAAGATTGGAGAACCCAAGAAGAAGATAATTTCGATTTGGCACACAATCGAATGGAGGATAACAAAGAATTCCTAACCGCACACGAAATGCAACATGTGTGCTTCTAAAATTGGATGAGAAAAACCCTCTTCAAATATTCGAAGGAGAGGCCCTTTTATAGCGTATGAATAAGTATGCTCTTGAACAAGACCCAAAGCAAGTATGATTATGCTCCTAGACAAAACCCAAAGCAAGCACTATTATGCTCCTGAAGAGGCCCTTCTACGGGATATAAATAGATATGCTCTTAAAGAGTGTTAATTTTACTTGGTTCCATATCCAATTTATAGTCCCAAATAATTAGCAATTATTAATTGAAAATACATTGAGATCCTAACTAATTACGTAACAAAAAAACACAGGAAATTACACATACATTTGACACTTAAATTGTTAGATTTTTATCATTCAAGCTAGCATTATCTTAGGATCTTTAACTGAGAGAATAACAAGCACAGCAATAAACACAAGAGACACAAAGAATTTTCCTTGGGGAAACCATAAAGGAGAAAACCCCACAGCTTCCTCAGAGATAGAATCAGCACCAAAAGTAAAACCCGAAAACATAAAGATGATCTCCCAACAACAATAGTCTCTCTCTCGGATCCCAGCTTCTTCTCTCTCACTCATGCGCCCCAGTGAGTGAGTGTGTGTGTGTTGTAAATAGAGAGGCTCACTCTCTATTTATATTCTTTCGTTCACTTAATGTCCACTGCAACATGTCGGCCTCACTTAACAATTACTTACTAGAGCCGACATCTCTAGGAGAGTCTAATAACCCTAGTGCCCCACAACTTGTGGGGACTTTGCCCCTCCGACCAACAAGGAGGGTTATCCTTAACACAACGGTGGGGACTATTGCCCCGACTTACAATAACTCACCTAGGGTCGACTTCTCTAGGATAGTCTAATAACCCTAGGGCCCCACAACTGCGGGGACTTTAACCCTTGATCAATAGGAGGGTTACCCACAGTGACTTGACATGACTTGTTTACATTATTGAATCTCTCGATAGGCACATCGGGGTATGACATGACTCCAATACATTACAGACACTTCCCGGAATAAACATCGGGGTACAATACATAAGATATACAAGTGAATGCATTCCGAAGTTACAAACACATTAACACTCCCTCTTAACTAGGAAGGTATTCTCTCGACACAATTTATCAGCACAAGTCTTCTTCTCTGTATCATCTGGATCATCATCGAGTTCTCATCATCTTCAAGTCATCTTCATCTTCAAGTCATCTTTATCTTCAAGTCATCTTCATCTGGATCTGGATCATAACTCGATCTGGATCATCATCACTGGATCTGGATCATCTCTGTTGGATCAACATCACTGGATCTAGATCATCACTCGATCTGGATCATCATCACTGGATCTAGATCATCACTGTTGGATCATCATCACTGGATCTGGATCATCACTCGATCTAGATCATCACTGCTGGATCATCATCATTGGATCTAGATCATCACTGGGTCAACATCACTGGTGCTATCTCATGATTCTTCTCGTCACAGGAAGTTCTACAGAGCCAGCCCTTTTTCATGCAAGTTGTAGGCCTAGCCTCCATGTAGGTCTTCTTCAGCGCTTATATTTGACCCTAAGTCAGAATGGCCCCGCCCAGCACTTACATCTGACCTTAACTCGTCAGAAAGGCACGCCCAACACTCACATCTGACCATGAGAAGAACACATCCACCATCATGTCAGAATGGCCCAGCCCTCACATCTGACCATGGAAGGAACTTAATCCTCTCACCATGTCAAAATGGCCCAACCCTTACATCTGACCATGGAAGGAACTTAATCCTCTCACCATGTCAGAATGGCTCTCAGTCCCAAACTGAGGGTTCTTGGTAACTGACCAGGTGCCTCCATTCTCCCAGAGAATGGCATCAGCCCTTATATCTGATCAAGTGGGGACACATCCCTCAATCACATCAGAATGGACCTACACTTATATCTGATCATGTGAGACTACATCCCACAGTCATATCAGAATGGCCCTCGGTCCCAGACTGAGTATTCCTGGTAACCGAGCAGGTACCTCCATTCAGGGAATGGCAACAGCCCTTATATCTGATCATGTAAGAACCAATCCTACAGTCATATCAGAATGGCTCAGCAATCATATCTAACAGGGAAGGAACCAATCCTCTCACCATGACAGAATGGCTCAGCCCTTATATCTGACCATGGAAGGAACCTAACCATGTCAGAATGGCTCACGGGCTCTTCACTTCCCCTTGGAGGGAACCTCGATCTGGAGAACACCAAGCTTCTCCCTGAAGTACTCAAACTTCACTCCGGCGAATGGCTTCATCAACACATCAACTATCTATTTATCCGTCGCAACATACTAGAGCTTCACTGCTCCTCTCTGCACCATATCCTTGATATAGTGATACTTGATCTCAATATGCTTCGACTTGTCATGTAACACTAGGTTCTCCGACAGCTTTACACAACTCTGGTTGTCTCAATATATACAAGTAGCATCTAACTAGAGATCAAATAAATCAGACAGTAGCTTCCTCAGCCATACTTCCTCACAACTAGCTGAACAAGCTGCGACATACTCTGCTTCAGCTGTACTCAGTGCCACACAGGACTGCTTCCTACTAAACCAAGAGATCACACCTGATCCCATACTAAAGCAACACCTTGAAGTGCTCTTCCTATCGATGGCACTGCCTTCCCAATCCGAATCAACATAACCCTTCAGGTTAATCTTCTGATTTGCCTCATACTTGAGCCCATAATCAACTGTACCCCTTAGGTACCTCAGTGTATGCTTTGCAGCAATCAAGTGAACATGTCTCGGATCTGTCAAGAACTGGCTCAAGGTGTTCATAGCAAAGCAGATATCTGGTCTCGTGTTTGTCAGGTACATCAAGGACCCAGTCATCTGACGATACATGGTAGCATCAACCGCTTCAAGTTCGATGTCATAGGTGTGGTCATGGCCTTGCAGTCTATCATCCTGAACCTCTTCAGGATCTCTATTGCATACTTCCCTTGTCTGAGGAAGATTCCATCCACATTCTGCCACACCTCCATGCCTAGAAAATAGTGCATCGACACATAACAAGAGTATCATTGGTCTTCTGCCTTCAACCTTGAGGCAAAGGTTGGAATCCACTTTACTCTGAGTAAAGCCTAGATTCATCAGTAATCTATCCATCCTGTCGTACCATGTCGAACCTCAAGATCTTCTGCAGTCACTCCCTCTGTCTTCCGTACTCTATGCACTGAAACATTCTGTACTGGAGTGACAAGTAGCTTTCTCTACTACTAATATTCTATGTATCCATCTAGGGTCACTGGATACCAAGATCCTCTATCTTTGAAAGCGTTCTTGCACCCATCTGTGAGCTTGTCATCCTCTATAGGCTTTCATCTTCAACCTTGTAGCAAAGGTTAAGATCTTCATCAAGCTCCTCATGTATGTGTTATCCCATGGGTGTCTTCTGAGCTCGTACAAGGCTTTCTTTCATTTGCACACATGATTCTACCTATCATGTGACTTCACTTGCAGTGGCTGCAAATGTTTCTTTGTAGTCTATACCTTTTTTTCGTGAGAAGCCTCGTGCTACGAATCTTGCCTTGTATCCCACGATGTTTCCATCTACTACATGATGGAACTACAAACTTCCCTTCATGTATAGATACTGCATCCTAGACACCATTCTTCTTGAACTGGTCTTCCCTTTCTTCTTGGTTACTTCTTCATGGCTGGAAGGTTCTGCATCAATGATGTCACTGCATTCATCATATTATTCTTCATCTTGAACTGTCGTCACTTGTTCTTCGGAACAAGTCTTATCCTTCTTTGCTTGTAGGTGATTTTACGCAATCTTTCCTACAAGTCAAATTCCTTAGTTGTATGGTTAGAAACATTTCATAAGGTATATTCATAATGGCAAATTCTTATGCATAAATATATGATCATGCAACTATTTTAGCCAATACAACATTCATCCATATCTCACGAAAACTTTCTAGATGCCTTCCATCTCTACCAGGACAACATTGAGATTGTGCACTGATCCAATATGTCAACAAAGAGGTTTCATTCTAGATAAGTAGCAATGGAGAGTTGTATAGCACCATGAGCTACTTACCCATCACATGCATATTAGTAGTATATTGTCATTAATGCAATCATGCATAATACATCAACTGAATATAAACAAATGCATAAAAAAAACAATAACATGAAATGACAATTGAATACTTATCTTTATTTGTTTCGTGGGTAGACTCCTTCTTAAGCCTTCAACTTCATCATCTTCTTCATTCATAATAGCATCGTTTCTTATCCAAATGCTAAGATGGATAAGAGGTTCTTCAAGAGTTGAGTTCTTCGTATTCCTCATCACTTAAGGGATCTTCTTTGGATGGTGAGAGCTTGATCTTCAATTGCTCCCTCTTCTTTTCTCTTATTATGAGTCGAGCTTCTTCTTCTTCCTAGAGTCTGCTAAAAGTAATCACTTCCTTCTGGCACACATTCCTCGCATGAATGAATCCCATTCTTCTTCTACTACTACAAGTTGTTCTTTGATTTGAGAGACTCTTGTAAAGTATGACTGTATGGTCTCTGCATTCTAGATCTTCACATTCTTCAACTGTTTTCTCAAAGTCATATTCCGATTTATGTTCTTCCCTTCAAATAGCTTGGTCAAGGAATCAAACATCTCCTTTGGTGTCTTTAGGGAAGTCACTTGTGGTATAATGTGATCCGTGATTGAATCAACAATGATCTTCTTAGCCTTGACCAAGTTCTTCTTGTGTAAGGCTTTGAGCCTCATCTCCCTCTGGAACTGGAACCTCTCTACTCATGTAGGTGTCCAATTCATTTTCCTTAGAGAAATCATATAATTCCATGCTTGGAAGTTGTCAACTTCACCAAGCTTATCATCAAGCTGATGTGATGGATCACTTTGAAATGAGAACTTCAAATGAAAATAGCAAAAGATTAGATCTTACCGATTTGAGGTGTCCGTCCTGGTTCTGGAGCTAGCTGATCTAGGGTTTGTCAGAGAAATCCTAATTTTCAAAACTTGGAATCTTTCATATCAAATTGGATAGAAATATAGACCTCTTCAAGTTGAGCTGTCCAATGTACTCTTTTTCTAAAAACAGTGGAGGGAAGCTCCCGGATCAAGAAGCCCTAGTTTACCAATTTCTTCTGCAAAAATGCCTGATACTGTTTCTGCGCTATCTCCGAAATTAATGCTCCTTTGTGTCTGAAACTTATCACTAAGGTAGCCTCGCCTGTACCTGTTCCAACACCACAGGTTTCATCAGAATTGGTTTCACCAATTGGGACTTATGAGCGTTTTCCCAAGGTGACCTGTTTCAGGATTGTTCCGAATAGCGAAGTTGTACGCACTGCCACATGTCACTGTTTAATCTTCAGGGTCTGAAACTTCTACCACAGCAAGTACAGTCCATGATCTTTTTGGAACAGCTTGAGAAATTTCATTTGGACCTCTGTAGCCCGAGATATAGCAATTCTCCCCAGGTGTCTTGTTTGGGGATGAATCCTAGGAGAGGCTGGAACCCTAACTTGGAGGGATCATATCTCCTAGAATATAGCGAATCTGAGGCTGAACTTTGGACACAATGTAAATCAAGATTTTATCTTCAGTCTGTGAAAGTTTCAGCTCTCGAGTCTTCTCCAATCCCGAGATATAGCGAATGTACCAAAACTTATCAGTTTTAGTATTTTAGGGTTTTTTCGACTCGGGGTCAAACTAGGGTTTGACTTTCCCAGAGTTTCACCCAACCAAAAATCTCGACCCATGTCTCTAAACTTCGATTTTGATGAGGAGAGCAATCCTATGTCGGGCTCACTCAAATATTCCTCTTCTGTAAAAAGCCCTAATTTCCCGCACCAAAAACTGAAAATGCCCGAAATCAAATTCCGCTTCGACAGAAAGATGCGCCCTTCAATGGAGAGTCAACCTAGTATACTTTTGTTGATGGATTGTGGAGAGAGACCCAAAAAATAAGAAGCCCTAGCTTCTGCAGCTGCACAATGTCTTCTTCTCAGGTTAGCTCTGATACCATGTTAGATTTTTATTATTCAAGCTAGCATTATCTTAGGATCTTTTACTGAGAGAATAACAAGCACAGCAATAAACACAAGAGACAAGACACACAAAATTTTCCTCGAGGAAACCATAAAGGAGAAAACCCCGCAACTTCCTCAGAGATAAAATCAGCACCAAAAGTAAAACCCAAAAACATAAAGATGATCTCCCAACAGCAGTAGTCTCTCTCTCTGATCCCAGCTTCTTCTCTCTCACTCATGCACCCCCGTGAGTGAGTGTGTGTGTGTTGTAAATAGAGAGGCTCACTCTATTTATATTCTTTCATTCACTTAATGTCCACTCCAACATGTCGGCCTCACTTAACAATTACTTACTAGAGCCGACATCTCTAGGAGAGTCTAATAACCCTAGTGCCCCACAACTTGCGGGGACTTTGCCCCTCCGACCAACAAGGAGGGTTATCCTTAGCACAATGATGGGGACTATTGCAGCGACTTACAATAACTCACCTAGGGTCGACTTCTCTAGGATAGTCTAATAACCCTAGGGCCCCACAACTGCAGGGACTTTAACCCTTAATCAATAGGAGGGTTACCCACAATGACTTGACACGACTTGTTTACATTATTGAATCTCCCGATAGGCACATCGAGGTATGACATGACTCCAATACATTACAGACACTTCCCGAAATAAACATCGGGGTACAATACATAAGATATACAAGTGAATACATTCCGAAGTTACAAACACATTAACATAAACTTACCCTAAAAAACCCCAACTGGGGAAAACCTAGCAAACAATGATTTTTATTAACTATAAAAATCATGGGCTCCCGTCCTAGGATAATGGCCCACTGAGGAATAATACAATGACCGAATGCTAGCCTTCACACCTCAAGATCAATCCTTCGATCTTGATGGTTGCTAACCCTAGGATGGCCCTTGATTCTCTCCTCTAACCCTGCCCCAACACCTGTACAACTTGGATGGAAGTCCTTCTCCACCCACTTAATGAGACCTCACTCACTATTTCTGTGTGACTAATGTGTCAACTCCTCTCCTTACGCTTCCTTTTATATCATCACAATGACTAAAATACCATGGGCTACCAAATATCATGGGCCCTCTAAATTTCCAAAGTGATATTAGATCACTTGATATCTACAGTTATGACTTAAGTCACCTTTTAGCCATTATAACATAAAAGTCACTTGCCCTCTCAATCAACCTCCTAGAGAGGTTTTCTAGACAACTCTTGCATGCCCAACACCTGGCCTATGCAGAAGTACCTATCCAAGCTACAAAAATTAACAAAGAGCACACATCAACCTTGGAAATTACAGTTGCGTGAGAGGAAAACAGTTCTTCATGTTTGATTTTTATCTTTGACTGATGTATGGTATCTCTAAGGAAACATCCATTGTAAGAATAAATATGGAACCAAATGATTTCCAAGTTTCCAAAAGGCCATTCTCATGACAAGTGTGATTTCTTATTTACAAGGATAGCCTGCCACTTGCTAAAGATATTCAAAAAATCAATCAAAGATAATTATGATAGGAAGAGGAGGATATGGCAGAAGAAATGGGAAGCACATAGGTGACTCGCACAAAGGATAATATGCACAAGTGAACTAATTAGGGTTTCCAACAGTTGAGATACAACCACACATAGTTTCCAACAATTAAGATAC
Source organism: Pseudotsuga menziesii (assembly GCA_001517045.1). Classification (NCBI taxonomy): domain Eukaryota; kingdom Viridiplantae; phylum Streptophyta; class Pinopsida; order Pinales; family Pinaceae; genus Pseudotsuga; species Pseudotsuga menziesii. The sequence goes on along the minus strand of LPNX011206279.1, from coordinate 390,146 downwards.
AACCACGCACAATATCCCACTTGAAATTTATGATCTATCTGAAACTAGTCATGGCAAAGCTTGTACTTCCCCTGACTTCGTTCCAATTGCTATATGACTTGTCAATGAATCTGCTTCACTTTGTCAATGAACCTACTTGCTCTACTTACCTCCTTGTGCACTTTTGGTGTCTTCTCCTCCTCATGTTACCCATATACAACATCAAAAGTCGATGGTGGTAAATCAATAAAGGAAGCTTTAAAAGTGTGTTTTTGGGTGGAAGAAGGTACTTCCCTATTATAAACATAATCAGTATCTTCAAACGATCAACCCCCTTTTGAACCAAGGATATCAGTGTCTTCATAGTGAAGGAATCAATCTCTCTAGACTCTTACACAAAGCCATCAGCCTCTTATGAAGGAAGGAACATCAGCCCTTTCAAGGCATCTCTTTTCAAACATGGTATCTTCCTAAACATCAAGCTCATTTACAAAAGGCATCAGGCTCCCATCAACGAATGGAATTGGCCCCTTGTCACTTCAAATTCCAATGTACCAACATTTATTTGCTCACCATAGACAAATACTTACGATTATTTACAATGTGACTAGTAGCTCACTAATTAGTAGTATCCACAATTTTTAATAAATCAGGGGTTATGTAGGTGAAAGGTATAATTCAGTAATCTGCACATACTAAGTACAATAAAAAACAATATAGAAAAGTAAAGCATGGACAAGCCAGAGAAGATATGCGTCTACACTAAATATTCACTAGCAGCATTAGACCTGAATCTAAATAAAAACTGTTACATCCGAAAGTGTGAAATTTAAAACAAGACGGTAACATTCTGTTGGAGAAAAACAGTAATGCTAGATCTAAAACCATTGTGAATGTTATAAAATATAAATCAGTATGAAAAAATGAAAAGAAAATCATGAGGTAATATTCAGTGAAATTCATCTGGGGCAAAAGAAACACTGGCTCAACTTCAGGTGTGCACACTGCACAGTTTTACTTGGAGTATGCACAGACAATCTATGTACAGCATGGACAGACAATCTTATAGCAATGAAATAAATGAAACCTCTACTTCACTACTGACAGGTTGACCAGCAAACCAGAGAAACCAACTACGAACTGGCCTCGAGCCTTTTAGCGACCATATGTGGGAACTACGGGACTGGAAACTCAAGAAAAACAGTAGTCCAGACCCAGGCAATCCTTCAATAATGAAAATTTAAAATATATACATCCCTAGATGTCAAGAACATCATGAAACTGAATCAATTTTTAAATTAATTCTAAAATTTCAATATAATTCAATCTAAAAAGGTTTAAGCTTCAAATGAGCAGGTGTGCTTGGTCAAACATAGAGTAAATATTTCTCTCAAATAACCAGAAATGGATTGCACATCATAATCAGAACTGTTGACACAAGCATCCTATAAATAGATAATATATTAATATTTTATAATGAATACAAACTGAAATTAATTTACATGTCACCATCACAACTTAGACATGGAACAAATTAAAGGTTCTGATTACAATGTAACCAGTTGTTTATATACAAAAACTTCAATCTCAAGAGTTAATCTCAAGAGTTAGTTGCTAGAGAATCTATAATGATTTGATATCCTTCTGGTACCGAGGCTTGCGCTTGCACACATGCTGCTAACTGAGGAACATCTGCATTAACATCAAAATATTTTGCCAGAAGAAGCAATAAGTGAAAATCAGATATGCGTTTCACAAAGGGCAAATTTTTTGTCCTGTCAAGGTGATTCTTTAATGCCCTTAGGGTAACAGGAGAAACTCTGTTCTCGATGGGAAATGTTGATGACAGAGGACCCTGCAGAAGACAGAACCGAAGTTATATACATGAAATCAAAATGATAAACATTAGAACATAGCAAGAACAATAAGCAAAAGGCAGCATTGAAGTAACCTATAAGCACGTAAACTGTACGTGTTAAAACACTTGTCCAAGAATTACTCTTAATAAATTATGTATGTGACCTTAGAAGATGATATACATGTAATATTTTGCCTTAAAGCATATATAGAAGATTTGAGATATGTTCAGACTTGTATATATTGTAACCTGCTGATAGCACCAGAGAAATGTGATTTCCATTCTCACTTTGGAATAGAAATTACGACTTTTTCCTTCCAAAAAAAAAATAGGCACCAGTCTTGTCCAATTCCACAATATTTTCATAAAACATCCCAAAATACAACTCTTCCATCTACTCTGATTTGTAAATCTAAGTTTAAAGAGCATGTTAGAGGCATTCTTTAGAGATTTCCCCCTTAAATGTTGGCATGAACCTATTGTGAAGTGAGAGAGGCTAAGGTTGTGGTGACATTAGACATTGCATCTGCTATGCCACCAGGCTTTCCTGATCGGTATTAGGGACTTAATAGTTCACGTGTATGTTTTGGGGAAAACAAGCGGTTGATGCTTTGAATCTCTATTATAGCATTGCAATATTATAATCTATTGGGACACAAGTTCCTTGGCATTTCTGCTCAAGGGTGCATGAAAAGGGGATGTGATATGAGAGAATCCCAAGACAAACTGTCTGTAGACATTCAAATTCCCATTGACCAATTCTCGATTATGCTAGACCCTTCTAATTCCTTGTCGAATCATTTCATTTATAACAAAGTCAGTTATTTTTTTGTGACTTTTAGGCAAGTCGGGCTTCACCAAATGAAGGGTGAAGACCAACTAATCTTTTTGTGTTCAAGGGTGTGACCAATCCGTGATTACAACGAGTGCGACCTATTCAATTAGGTGATTGTGACTTCATTCAAACATGAACAGTGTTCAATAAAGGACAGTGAGCTGCCTTGTAAAACTAGCATGGTATTGGCCTCTTTTGGATGTCAAGTCAGTTCAAAGGATCAACCCCCTTTTGAACCAAGGATATCAGTGTCTTCATAATGAAGGAGATTCTAAAGGACAACGAGCTGCCTTGTAATACTAGCATGGTATTGGCCTCTTTTGAATGTCAAGCCAATTCAAAGGATCAACCCCCTTTTAAACCAAGGATATCAGTGTCTGAATCATAGTGAAGGAGAGTCCCATAGACATATTTTGGTCATTAAATTTCAATTTCACTGGCCACTTATGAAATTTCAATCATCAAAATAAAAAATAAATATGCAGGAGAAAAGAAAGGTAACCAATACCTGATGATCAAGAATCTTCACCAGCACTAGAAAGAAATCATTGTCAACATCCCTCGTATCTTTCCCGAGGATCACCACATCCTTCTTCAATCTTGTAATCTTCGGATCCAAATCTGTGCAATCGTCAACGAACCACCCTTCCTTAAAAAGCTTAACACACTGGTCACTCAACTGAAAGGCCTCGAAATGGACATCAGCACCACCTTCCTCGTTCACCTCTAGCTTCACCAAAGCAGTAACCCATTCCTTCAATTCGTTCTCAGCATGGAGCTCCACAGCCTGCCGAATTTCCGTATTCGAGAGCGTATAATCCTTCTTTCCCTGAGTAATAGTCTGAGTGAAAATGAACCCAACTCTCCTCATCCCCAGCCCAATGGCAATGGCCTCCATCTGCTTCTCCTCATCTGGATCTCTAAACAGTAACAAGTTGTCCTCAGTCCCCTGCTGGGGGGGCTCATAAATGAAATTGACAGCAACATCACCACCCTCGCTTACTGTCCCATACATAAACCCTCCCCTCTTGATAGCAAAAGCCAGATTTTCATTCACGTACTGCTGGAAGGCATTGGCAGCATCTCTGTCAAATGAAACAGAGCCACAGTGGGGTTTGTCCTGGCGCTCAATTCTCACCTGCCTGGCAATCAGCTCATCCATGGTCATCTTTTTGCCAAAGCTCCCAGCAGGGTTTACGTTTATCTGAGGTCCGGCTATGGACCTCTCGCCCTCGTAAGAGAGGAAAACTATGTGACCGTGCCCTATACCTAATGAAGAAAGGGGCATGTTGGGATCCTCCATGTCCTTAAACTGTTGGGTATTATTGCCCTTGCCCAGCAATAGGTTCTGATTCGTCGATAGGATTTGACTGGAAATTGGGACTTGGAGTTGGGATTGAATGAGAGATTTCAAATCCCCCACTGTGGCATTTGGCCGGTCTACCTTCACTCTCTCCAATCCATCCCTGCTTCGTACTCTGATCAACATTTTCAACGACCTAAAATACACAAAAATTGTCGCAAAAGCAAGGATTTTACGCACCTGTTTGGCAAAATTCGACGGATAGATCAGATGTTTTGTGACTACAACCGAAGGGTTGATTCATTCAACAGAAAAATGCAACTGTATTTATAGATTTGCCCTGCAATTAAGCTTTGCGTGGAACCAAAGTTGATCACGGCACATATACTTGAGAAGCGTGTTCTGTCATTCCACCGTAAAGATAACTGGACTTTCGGTTTGCCACATTAGTTCCCGGCTCTTGTACCCGGGAAGAATTTGGTCATCAAAGGGAGTTAACTGAAAGTTGATTAGTCGGAGAACCCAAAACTTTTATAGAGAACAAAATACATCATCCTAAGAAAATGGGGAGAGGGAGAGATATATGCGGTTAAGCTTTATGTTAAAATTTATATATATATATATTTTAAGTTTTTATGTAATTTTTATTATTATTTATTGTTATTTTTGTAATATTACAATTATTTGATAATATCTTTTTTATATTGGTTATGTAAAGTTTCTATTGACTCTCCGTGCAATAAACACAAATTAAAGATTACTATTCCATGCCATAAACATAAATTAAAGATTAAAGGTTAAAGGTTAAAGATTGAGGATTAGCTCAAGTATTTTTTATAAGAATGAGTATAATTTGTATTAAAAGGTCACTGATGTAATCATTGAAGAACTATAGTACTTAGAGACTTTAAAACTTAACTTATTTTTACCCATATATAGAAATCTACCCATTCAACCCAACTAAAAAAGCTTCCTTTACATATATATAAAGTTTGAGACAAAATAAAACTAACTACTTCCATAATTCGCTAGATGTTTGCCATGCACATCTATAACAAAGATTACAAAATGCAAAAATCTCCCAAAAGAGTCCAAGATTACTTTCCTCGTCCGCCATGCTGAGATGATGAGCCTGGAAATGCAAAATTTTCTATTTTTGCCACCTTGAGTTCCAGTTTATTGAACCTGACTTCCAAATTGCCAAGCATTCCTGTCATTGCTTGCTTTGTCTGAGAAATAGAATGAACGAATTCTTCCAGGAGCTGAGACATGTCACGATCAACAATTTCCAAACGCCGCCCTCCTTCGATGTCCAGCAGATGCAGAAAATGGTTCTGCCTCTTGATCTTCTTTTTAACTTCCCTTAGTTCGGCCGCAACGGACTTGACAGGATCAGAAGAGGGCGTGGATTCAAATGAGGCTTCCATTAAAACAAAGGCAGTTTGAAACCCAATAATCTCTACCTCACTTGTTCTCTTCTTTCGGAGAGCTAAACAGAACTGGAGGATGAGGCATTGCTGAGGATCTGGCCAACTTCTAATAAATCTCCCTTGATGCTCATAGTTTCTAGGATCGCAGAAAAATCTTTCACCCAACTCCTACGCTGAAGAGAGGACTGCAAAGGACGCATGGTTAGGATCAAGTAGCAGGTGAGCTCGCTCATCAGGTTTAGAAGGGGCGTAAGAGGGGTATGACCTGTCCTCCTTATGTCTGAATTACCGGTGGCATGCAGCAACCCTCACGCCGGATGGAGGGGAAGAGATACGCCATGAGCCAAAGATAGGAAAGGTTGGATCCATGTGGAAGGGGTTAGGGATAAGCCCTTTGGACCTTTAGCCTTGGCCCTATGGAATATGGCAGGAGGAGATAATTCCATTGATCACTAGATTTTTTTTACTCGGGGAAGAAGTGACATTTGCCGCCTGGTCTTCTTTGTCGTTTATCCTTCTTAGAACGTGAAAATAATCAATCTTCCTGAAGGAATTGGCGAGACTTTGTATTTTTTTTATCAACTGATGAATTTGCATCTAAGAGGGAAGGGAGTTGGAAGATAGAGCTTGAATGATTAATCTTGAGTCCCCGACTATAATGATTTCCTCGATTTCTTGAATTCTAGCTTGGAATAGGCCTTGCCAGAAGACAAGGGCTTCAGTAACATTATTTGTTTCGTCTCCCAGGCCCCAAGAATAGATTGTTTCCTAAGCTCCATCAAGGGTAATGGGAACCCCTCCCCCCTGTGCCCCTGGGTTAGCTCAAGTTGATATGAGTAACATATTAAATATTTGTAGGGCTACTACTACATATTTTTTATTCTTTTTTGGTGTTGGTTGGGATATTTTGTTATCCAGTTGGAAATCTTTATCTTAATAGCTTCTTGCTATATTTCTCTGTATTTGCATTGTTGTAATTTGTTGGTGAGTTTTTGCTAACTCTATCATCCATTACATAGAGATGATTACAAAGTTAGACAATTAATTGTAAACACTACTTTTCGTTGATTCACAACTAAATAGCAAGAAAAGATGGATCTTTTTATGGAAAAAAAACATATGAAATATTTCTTCTTAAATTGAGAAACTCAAAAGTTTCTTAATCCCCACCAAATTAAACTCACTAACAATGATTATATATGTATTTTTTTAATATTTTTTTATTAATATTTTTACTTATTTTTCTTTTACTTATATTTATATATTTTTTAATTTTTTATTTAAATATTTTATTACTAATTCTATTTTTTATTTATATGGTTATGGAAATTTAGTTTTTGAAGTAAATTTTCATTAATTAATATAGAGTACTATTTTTTCATGTTTAATATTGTTTAATATTATGAAACTTATACTTAGAAGTTTTAATGTTAAAATGTTATAAATTGTAGATCATGTTAGTGTCTAACCTCATCATGATTTATATAGTTTTAGGCAAGTCAATTAAACTCTTCATTGGATTCATTATTTCTTAATAGTGAGTCTAAATATTTGCGTACATGCTAGAATGAATATTTATACTGCAGCAAGTTGTATTTAAGAAAAAGTGATTGAAAAATGAAACCAATAAAATCATGCGATCATATGTTTGCGTCGAGATTAAAAAATAAGATTGCATGCATCATTGTGTTGTAGTATATAGCATAGTGGAGATCGGGTGGGGGAGAGTCTCTCTTTGCCCCATATATACATATACATATACATATACATATACATATACATATACATATACATATATATATATATATATATATATATATATATATATATATATCAGTGTGTTTTAACGTAATAGTGAGAGAGATGTGTGTTGTAGTTTAGTGGTGAAAGGTTTGCGGTTTGATCCCTCTCAAAGCTTGTAGAACCGGAGTTTGGTATCAAAGCTTTAATACCGAACTCAACCTACACTACTCATTTAAAATCTAAGCTTCTAGGTTAAGTTAAGTTAATCTATACATTTCTGCAAGCCGGGTGGGGGGCGAAGAGTATGTTTGCCCCATAAAAAAATAATAAATAAATAAAATAAATGTGAATGCATGCATCAATGTGTTGTAACATAGTGGATCCCGGGTAGGGGGGGGGAGTGTTCATCTGTCCCATAAAATATAAAATAAAAATAAAATATAAGAATTCATGCATTAGTACGTTGTAGCATAGTGGTGAGAGAGATGTGTGTTGTAGTTTAGTGGTAAAAGTTTTGTGGATTTGATCCCTCTCGACGCTTCATAGAACTGGAGTTAGATGATTCTATCCCAATTGATAAATAATTTCTACATATTCTTATGTATTATATTGAAACTTATAAATGAACTTTAAGTGTGCGACATCAAAACCATTTAAATCATATGATCATAGGTTTGATAAATAATTGCTACATATTTTGATCAATTAGATTGAAACTTATAAATGAACTTTAATTGTGCAACCCTCCACGAAGGTAGTAGAGGGGTGACAAGATACTACCACGGGCTAGCTCATGATGCTCCAAGCGCTTAAACACCTAGCACGCTCGATTAGACAAAAGGAGATGGGGAAGGAGTCACCGCCCACACAAACACATCATTGTCTATGTGGAGGTATGATTGTGAGACAAGGTGTCGAGGAGGAAAAATCTAGGAAAAAAATTGTGGTTAATGTAAATTTGGTTCAGCATTATGGAGACTCCCTCCCTGCATGTGATAATCATGGCATTATGCCCTAAAGGACTTGGGCTCAAGATTATAGGTGAAACGAGAATCTTCGATGACTTCTTCATAACCAAAACTCTATCATTTCCTTTGGCAAAGTGATCTCATCCTTGATTGATCTAAGTGGATCTTCCAATAGACCAAAAAACAAAATCTTCAAATGTTGATCAAAAGCACCCTGCTGTATATAGCTCTCTAAGAGATTTCTGGCGACACTCATTTCATCAAAAGCAGACTTCGGATGCGAAAGATATCGCATTTTGAAGTTTTGATGAAAACAAACAAAAGTAGCGCCACATGGCACAATCACAATGTGACGTGTGGACTGTACAAGTGGACCATACTCCAAGGTGGAAGCACGATTATATGCCATGTGGAAGCTAGCAAGTGCTGATTTGGAATTCTAAATTGGCATCCCGTAGAAACAGTTATTTTTTACTTCCGAACCAAAATAATTGAGAGTCGAGATGCTCATTGTGGGAATTGGTTTGATAGTTTCGACTTTCAATTTTCGATGTCAGGATTGGCATAGTCGAGATCGAAGCGTCGAAAATATTCGTTGTGGATGTTATTTCCAATTCTGATTTCGACTTCGGATGTCAGAACAGTCGACATCTGAACAGTTGACATCGGAACGGTCAGGATCACGATGGTAGTTTGCATATCAACGATCTATCATCAACGACCGTGGGTTTAGATTAACAACCAAGAACAAATTTGGGATTTGTTCTTGCATATTTGGTTTTTAACCAGACAACGATATTTTGAGCATGAATCTCTACATTTGATCCATAATGTGTGCTTCTAAGATCATGCATTCGATCTTGGATTTTATCTAGATGGATCATTAGAGTGTTAAATTGGATTTGTAGTTTGATTAGGTGTGTTATCTGTGGATCCAAAAACCAATCGTGTTCTCCTATTTAACCCACAATTGGGACATAATCAACATCGATGGATGGTTGCGCATTGATTGTTAACAAAGAATCGTCGACATGGCATCGAAGTTCAGAGGGTTCTAAGGTGGATCAGTACAACACATGATATAGATTTTTTCATATTGTGTGCTAAAGGGGGTCTTTGGGAAATTTCAGAGTTGCATTGTGGAGTCTGATTCTGCAATTAACAGACAAAATTTCAGACAAGCCTCCATGTTGATGTCATCGGATAACATTTGAATAACTAATTGAATCAGTCGCATTGGACGTGGACCTAGAGATGTAGGCCTTTAGTATTGAACTCTATTATCAATTGGCAGCCTTCAGTTTATGGTTTGCATTTGTGTTTGTTTACATTCTTGTTGTTTCTACATTTTGTTTTACAATAATTGTCATTTTTAAATCTTCCTCAGAGAATTTATTGTTTAAAATGAGTTCCATAGAACCAAAAAATTCATGGTTAATACAATCTTATAATATTTAGATCAAGTTGGTATCAAAGCCTAATTAACCTAAGGAATTGTGAGTGTGTTAATGCTTACTAGGGCCAAGTTTAAAGTAGGAGAAGGAGAACTTGAGCATTTAAATCTAGAAATTGGATGTGTAACTAGAAGGAAAAAAATGCCAAAAGAAAACTATGGGGCAAAGGATGAGAATGCCTTCCACAAGGATTTCTACCATATGTTGGGCTAGGGTAGAGCTAAAGGAAGAAACCGAAGTGCAAGCGCAAGAGGAAAATAAGGCGCACGGTGGGGGAAAAGCAGGTAAAGGAAAAAAGGAAGCACAGAGCAGAGAAAGTTGCGACGAGGAAAAGCACACCTAGAGTCAGTGGAAGATTGGCAGGTAGAAGAGTTAAGGCTAGAAGGCGATAGGTCAAGAAGGACTATAGGTGCTCGAGTTGGTGGATGACTAAAGGATAGTTTTGCGGCTAGTTATAGCCTATGTTAAATGTATGAAGGATAGTTTGGTGGCCAGTATGGCCTGTTATTAATGTAATAGAAGATATTTTGTGGCTACTTATCACTGTAATAATTGAGCTGTACTTAGTCGACCCTGCATGGTCTTGTAAAATCTATAAATAGGAGGAACCCGCTATTTATAAGGGTTCAATCAGTTAGTATTGGTTGCTACTAAGTTAAGATCAGAGAGGAGTTTGATAGTAGAAGGTTGTTGAGCCCTGGATCTGTAGTTGTGTGCGCAGACTGTTTTGTAAAGAGTCAATCTGCAATTGAGTGCATAGATAGTAGAGTAGAAGAGTCAATCCAGGCTATGTGCGGATCAATAGGAGTTAGAAGAAAAGCGTAAAACAGAGAGCATGAGAACAAGAAGAGTCTAAGCCAAATAGACATATCTTAAAATAGTATGTAAGTCACAGACAAAAAGGTGCCATATATTTCTCATGCGAAACAAAGAACACCTTGGTGGTTTTTACTCAGATGGGTTTCCACATTATTTCTTGTGTCACATGAATGTTGAATGTGAATAGTTGAATGTTTAATAGTTAATGATGAACGACTGATTAAATCATTTTCAAGCACTATATATTATTCATGTTAAAATATTGTTAAGTTGTAATACTATCGTGCCATTGTCATTCACATTTAAGGAATCAGTTGCATCGCATAGTTGCACCAGTTGTTAAGTTGACAATGACAAGGTTGTCTCTCATGTCGGATGTGTCACACTATTGCGCCACTGTCAAGTAGTAAAAGACTCCATCCTTCTGACTTTGGCGAGTGCCTTGGTCGTGCGCCAAGGGATTGTAATCCCTCACCAATTGCAGAAACATGGTTCTGGCAGTTACACATTAAGATATCTCGGGTGAGACTGCACCTACCTCACAAGTGTTGCCGGCTGAGCTTGCTCCATTGGACCGATGCATTTGGGTGTTTTGTTGGTTTTGTTGTGTTGTTGAACCTAAGCCGCGTGAGTGCGTAAAATAAGTCCAACAAATGGTTCCGTTGCTGGGACCTGCATAATCATTTGAGTCAAGGGAAATGTTGTGGCATCTGACAAAGAAGGAAATAGAGGATTGGCTGGACTCTAAGACATTAACATTTGCGCAAGAGGAGAGCGCAAGATCATGATTGAGCGCATAAAACTTATTGGACTAGTACATATACTATGATATTCATGAGATCTTCTCTGCGGAGTTTCCTATTGTGTTGCATGAGTGGTTGTCAAGATTGATGACTCGGAAGATAAATTTCCAAAGAAGAGAAGCGGTCGAATGGAGTGATCAGTTGATTCAAGAGATAACTAGTGTAAGTAACCCCATCTCTAGAGTTGTTGATTTTTGGGTCGACAGTATTTTGCAAGGGTATATTACTGAGTTTATAGTAGAGACGATAACCTCATATAGTGAGGCCGAAATAATTTTTTTCCAAGGACCGCGAAGAAGGTACTTATTGTCTATAAGTACATGGATTAAGATACTCATCTATGAGAAGGGTATATTGCAGTTGAGAAGTTGAGTCGCATATCTAGAGGAGGGGATATGTCGTGGATGACTTATAGAGAAAATGGGAAATGGTGAGCTGAGATGTTCCTAGGAAGTACAGAACCTGAACTAGAAGTTGGATTCCTAAGGAGTGGAAGGAGATTTCGGTCAGGGAAGAGAAGAAATATAATAGGAGGTACACGGACTCCTAGTCTGTTCAAAGAAAGTGAGTACGAAGTTGAGTCGTAGCTAGAAGAAGGGTCTTGTGACGAAGAAGAAGACTATAGCCCGATTTATGAAGGAGCGGAAGAATCCGAAGAATCTGCGGAGACACCAAGATACAGACGCAACTACACCACGCCAGGGGTATCGCCAGAGGTAAGGTCTAGAGCCTCATCTCTTGAAAGATCCGTTAATACTGATAGTTCTAGTACTACGACTAGTGCGCAGGGGAGTCCATCTTCTTTAAATTATTCATTAGATAACCACGACGCCAACTCAATGGATAGGGAAGATATTAGATTACCCACATTCAATGGGAATGGAACAGAAGATCCAGAACAACATTGGTACCTTTGTGAAGTTGTTCGGATGGTTCGCCTAGTTCATAATGTGGACATAGAGAAAGCTCAGATGATCACAACTCTGTGGGGTCGCGCATTGGACTAGTTTATGAAGTTTTGAGTAGTGCCAGCAGGAACCCTATAGAAGACCCTTGATGAGATTTGACTCAAAATGATTTGTGGTTTCAGAAAACCTAAATCTAAGTCGCAGTGTATCACCGAGATCAAGGTGATAAAGCAGTTATCGACGGAGCCTGTATGGTATTTCGATCAGCGGTTTAAAAATTTGATGGCCAATGTTAGTTTATAGATGTCAGACGTACAACATAAAGAGTGGTTTATTGCTGCGATGTTACCACACATCCGAGCTCCTTTGATGCAATAGAATATTGTGTCGCAGACAGAAGCGCTAGAACTAGAGATGAAGCTAGAGTCCTCCCTGATCGAATATGGTGGTGCATGAATGATGCAGATTCAGTTGCAACTGGCTAATATGACAGTAAAACTTCAAGACATTAAGAAGGGAAAAGAAGTCCAAGAGGACTTGTGGTGCACAAGATTTTGAACGGATGGACAAACCAAGGATAATTGTGTGTTGTACATGAATTATATCTTGTCGGTTAGGTGTGCCTAATCCATTGAGTACCCACGGACTACCCTGGTGCCACATATGCCAGACTAGAGGGCATCGTGGCGAGGACTGCCTATACTTGGAGAAGATTGTAAGTACCTCGACAATCCTTTTCTGTAAATTTTGCAAATTAGTAGGGCATGACTAGAAGGATTATATAGCATATCAGCTACTGAAGGAGAAGATAGTAGACACCTACTTGATGAAGAACGATGGGTAGGTTCAAGATGAATAGGCAGAAATGCACTATTAGCCTGTTCCTTTCACATGAAACCAGGATCAGAATTAGTATCATCCCTAGTACGCACTATAGAACCAGTATGCACTGCAGAATCAATATGCACCACAGAATCAATACCCACCGTAGAAACCACACCCTTAGGGAAGGGGGGTGGAAACTTTAGAGGTAGAGAAGGAGGAGGATTTGGTAGAGGAAGAGGTCAAGTGGTATGATATAACTATGGACGGCTGGGCCACTATGCTAGATATTGCCAGGAGCCTGCAAAGACATGTTCACATTGCAAAGCGCAGGACCATAATGTGGAGCAGTGTCCTCAGTTGATTGCGAAATGGCAAGCTCGGACTGTCGCAGGTCCTAAACCTGCACAAAATCCCAATCCAAATCCTAACCTTAATGTTTAGATGATTGCTACTGAGCCAAGAGATCCAAGCGTTGTTGTTGTAACATGAGGAGGTGTTGTGACTTGAGCTGATTGGGATATACCGCAAGAACAACCACAACCGTGGGTGTGACCCGCGGTGCAGAATAAGGTACCATTCAATGTTCACAAACAGAAGAAAGTCTTTTTGGACATGGGACCATAATTTGTAGATCCATAACAACCGTCGACATCATCTTAAGTCAGGGAGATGCCTGAATGCTTGCAATAGCTATTCCAGAAGCCGATTCCAAAAAAGGTTAGTAAGCTCAAGTCGTTCCTGTCAAGTTGCTTAGCGCTAATTCAAGATAAAGATGTTGTCGTAGAAATACAAGCACTTATAGAAGAAACCCCAGTAGAGTCGCAACCTGGAAGGAAGGTTAACCATGTCAAGAAGAAATTCAAAATGGGGTGTGAATTAAGAATGACTACGCATATAGGGGATTATGACATTGATTACATCATTCTAGATCTGGGGTCGAACACCAATATTTTGACACGACAGACTTGGGAGAGCATTTGCAAGCCACGATTGGACTGGTCTCCTGTCTAGTTGAGGCTTGCAATTTAGGAAAAGGTCACACCGATTGGTAGGTTGAGTCAAGTCCCTGTCGACATTGAGGGGCTATGCACATTCACAGACTTTGAAGTCATTAATATTGTCGACGACACGAACCCATATCCCGTGCTTCTGGGGATAGATTGGGCTATAGATAACCAGAGCATTATAAAATTCAAGAAAAGGATCCTATCATTCGAGGATGATAAGATGAGGGTAGTGTCTCCCATTGATCCACTGGAGGGACAGAGGTATGTCGAACCTGTCAATAGTGAAGGGAAGGGTGACTATCTATAAAATATCTATAATGTCAATGCCTTAAAAGGTGATTATGTAAATCCTACAATGGATGGAAACCTGGTATGGAGAAGTGCTAGTTATTGTACATCAGATTCGGGAGAGGGCTTAGAAAATTGACAAAATAGATTGCATGAAGTCTCTATGAGGTGATGCACTAGAGTTACCCGATCAATGCAACAAGTGGAAAATCAGTTGAGGGAGCTACCCTGTCACATGCCCCAATTCACAAAACATTTTATGTTTTAAGAAACATTATGTTATATTTTATTATAAAGTTTGTAATTAATGACCAAGTGGGGTCAAGGATAATTGAATGTAATTGTTGAATATTTTATTAATAAATAAATGAAAGATGAGACAACAACTTAGGGAAGCTATTAAATGAGTGTTTTACTAGTCACTTGGTGGAGAAGGCTAGGTTGAGAGCAGATTGACACTTGGCAGCATCCTCAAACTACTTCTAGATGTTGCAGGTGGAAACTTCCCTATTTTTGTGGTCATGTTCCCCAACAAAGTGGAAGAAGAGCAGGTGGCTCATTAAGTGAAAACTGACCCAAAAGACCTAGGCATGCTAATAAAACTTCCCATTGAAGATAGCTGAGGCTGCTCATTTCTTGACTTGTGAACATTCTGGGTGAATGAAGTACACAAGAAAATTAGTTGGAGGGGACTAGCTGAAGTATGTGTTGAGTGCAAAGTGCTGAAGACTTGAACTAGTGTAGCTATTCTAAGTTGAGTTCATACTACTGCATGCAAAACTGATTGACTGCTGAACACTCAGTAGAGTTGCAGAGGACTATTAAACTACATCTCTCACCTAGTACTTCTACCAGGTGGACCAGGAGACAAATTTGGGGGTCCTGAGATTTGCAGTCCACTTTTTCTCCAGGAGTTGGTTGGGAGGAACAGGTTCCTTGAGTTGTTGTCACCTCATCTACATTTCTAATTTCTACTTGATTTATCTAGCTTTCTAATTGTTTATTGTTATTTGGAAAGTTTGAGTTTAAGCAATGAAATGTTATGCTTCCGTTATGTTGCTGCTAGGGTTAGTTAAAAGAAATACTTTTACTGTGAAAAGATTGTGAAATAATAGATTAGATAGATTAGGGTAAATGATTAGAATAATTTCTTGTTTTACTGATAGATAGAAAAAAAATACCTAACTGTATTTTTCCACACCTTTCTTTTAAAGGTAGTACTCTAGTACAGTAGGTTAGATTAACTTCAGATAAATAATCGAATAAAGTATGCATGAATGTGATTTATTCCCTTCTATAGGTTTCATAAAAGTAGTTTATATGTATGATTTCCCTTTTCTATCTTAGATGTTTTTAATTAGACAGAGTACTTTGAATAACATAAACAAACCTGTCTTAGGAAAGATTTAAAAGTATAAAATTTAGTTAGTCTGTGTATTTAATTACACAGTAGATATAATATATCACAGTAAGCTTATTACTATAGTAATTACAAACTTTATAAAAACAGAAGAAACAGTAAAATAGGGCTAAAAGTTTATTAAGATAAACTTTAGCATTAAACTGAGAAAAATGAAACTAGAATTACATTATAATCAAATACTAACTATGTATTTTAAACTAAGAGGAAAAAGGTTTATAAATAAAACCTATTTAAAAGAACTCTAAAATATAAATAACTTTACCACCTCTTTTACTAACAAAGGGGTTATTCATTTCACCCATATACAAACTAAAGCTTACATTTCTTCATTTGTATAACCACTAGAATCTAACAACTCAATATATATAATTTTATACATTATCTACAAGAAACAGTGTTAACACTGTGTGCTAAATATAAACTGGAGAAAGTAATTAAAATATTTTTTCAACACATAATAACACACATAAATATAGTAAAAAAATTTACGTTGGATAAACAACCTTTCTTTATTTCACTTAATGAAGTAAATATTTTGACAATGAAATCAATTATTTTTTTAAAACTAACTATCTAAAAATATTTTCATTTTATTTTTAAACATAATAAAAGTAGATATCAATTCTACAATAACAAAAACTGTGGATAGGATAGTTTACATAGTTTTGAAGAAAAACTAGAACTAATAAGAATCATACAGTTGCCATCATCTTCTTTAAACCACAATATAATTCTATTATCAAAATATAAGTATAAACGATAAGCTTCGAGCTTATTAAAAACAAAAAAAGCATCTAAACCCTAGCATCACTGAATCATATCAGTTACGGCCTAATTTTCCTTTTTACAACTTAAGACATGGCTTAATAGCCTGTCCAGAAATAACATTACAGTAAATCAACTATGGCCGAAAAGGTCCCATAAGTAAGTTTTTAAGTCACGGCTACAAAAGCCCCAAGTTTTCCATCACAAAACAACCACGAGGGCTTCGAAGAAATCTTAAACAACTTGTCACAGTATCGGCCACATGGCCTTCCAAAACGAGCACGGCATAGTATAACCACGGCTGAGCAGAACTTAAACAAGCAAATGGGAAGTATTAACAAACACACCATACAACCATTGTAGGAGGTAACCCCAGGCCAAACCGAGGCTTACCTGGAGGGTCATGAAGCCTGAAAATTTCCTTGCGTGGCATTTATGGTTTGTATTTCCAGCTTGGAGTGTCCATTGAAACCTGCACAAGTATAAACAAAACATTGAGTCAAAAACTTATCCTCGAAAGGAGGGAGATCTTGCTTTGGAATCGCACCATTAGTCAGGTGAAGGTGCAATGGAAGCACCTTAGTCCAGAAGAAGCCACCTAGGAATTGGAAAGTCATATGTGGGCTGCATATCCAATTCTGTTCTAGGGTAATTCTGAGGATGAAGAATAAATAACATCGAGGACGATGTTAAAATTTAAGGGGGTGTGTATGTCACATGCCCCAATTTGCAAAACATTTTATGTTTTAAGAAACATTATGTTATATTTTATTATAAAGTTTGTAATTAATGACCAAGTGGGGTCAAGGATAATTGAATGTAATTGCTGAATATTTTATTAATAAATAAGTGAAAGATGAGACTACAACTTAGGGAAGCTATTAAATGAGTGTTTTATTGGTCACTTGGTGGAGAAGGCTGGGTTGAGAGAAGATTGACACTTGGCAGCATCCTCAAACTAATTCTAGCTGTTGCAGGTGGCAACTTCCCTATTTTTGTGGTCATGTTCCCCAAGAAAGTGGAACAAGAGCAGGTGGCTCATTAAGTGAAAACTGACCCAAAAGATCTAGGCATGCTAAGAAAACTTCCCATTGAAGACAGCTGAGGCTGCTCATTTCTTGACTTGTGAACATTCTGGGTGAATGAAGTACACAAGAAAATTCGATGGAGGGGACTAGCTGAAGTAAGTGTTGAGTGGAAAGTGTTGAAGACCTGAACTAGCGCAACTATTCTAAGCTGATTTCATACTGCTGCATGCGGAACTGATTGACTGTTGAACACTCAGTAGAGTTGCAGAGGACTATTAAACTACATCTCTCACCCAGTACTTCTACCAAGTGGACCAAGATACAAGCTCGGGGGTCCTAAGATTTGCAGTCCAGCTTTTCTCCAGGAGTTTGTTGGGAGGAACAGGTTCCTTAAGTTGTTGTCACCTCATCTACATTTCTAGGTTCTACTTGATTTATCTAGCTTTCTAATTGTTTATTGTTATCTAGAAAGTTTCAGTTTAAGCAATGAAATGTTATGCTTCTGTTCTGTTGCTGCTAGGGTTAGTTAAAAGAAATACTTTTACTGTGAAAAGATTGTGAAATACTAGATTAGATAGATTAGGGTAAATGATTAGAAGAATTTCTAGTTTTACTGATCGATAGAAGAAAAAAAATACCTAGCTGTATTTTTCCACACCTTTCTTTTAAAGGTAGTACTCTAGTACAGTAGGTTAGATTAACTTCAGATAAAGAATTGAATGAAGTATGCATAAATGTGATTTATTACCTTTTACAGGTTTCATAAAAGTAGTTTATATGTATGATTTCCCTTTTCTATCTTAGATGTTTTTAATTAGACAGAGTACTTTGAATAACATAAACAAACATGTCTTAGGAAATATTTAAAAGTATAAAATTTACTTAGTCTGTGTATTTAATTACACAACAGATATAATATATCACAATAAGCTTATTACTATACTAATTACAGACTTAATTAAAAACGGAAATTAAATAAGCAAGTTAACTAAAGAAATAGGAAAATAGGGCTAAAAGTTTATTAAGATAAACTTCAGCATTAAACTGAGTAAAATGAAACTAGAATTACATTATAATGGAATACTAACTATGTATTTTAAACTGAGAGAAAATAAGGTTTATAAATAAAACCTATTTAAAAGAAATGTAAAATATATATAACTTTACCACCTCTTTTACTAATAGAGGGGTTATTCATTTCACCCATATACAAACTAAAGCTTACATTTCTTCATTTGTATAACCACCAGAATCTAACAACTAAATATATATATTTTTGGAGAAAGTAATTAAAAGATTTTTTCAACACATAATAACCCAGAGAAATATAGTAAAAAAATTTAGGTTGGATAAACAACCTTTCTTTATTTCACTTAATGAAGTAAATATTTTGACAGTGAAATCAATTATTTTTTTTAAAACTAACTGTCTAAAAACATTTTCATTTTATTTTTAAATATAATAAAAGTAGATATCAATTTTACCATAACAAAAACTTTGCATAGGATAATTTACACAGTTTTGAAGAAAAACTAGAACCAATAAGAATCATACAACTGCCATCATCTTCTTTAAACCACAATATAATTCTATTATTAAAATATAAGTATAAATAGTAAGCTTTGAGCTTATTAAAAACAAAAATAGCATTTAAACCCTAGCATCACTGAATCATATTAGTTACGGCCTAAATGGCCTTTTTACAACTTAAGACATGGCTTAATAGCCTGTCCAGAAATAACATTACAGTAAATCAACTATGGCCGAAAAGGTCCCATAAGTAAGTTTTTAAGTCACGGCTGCAAAAGCCCCAAGTTTTCCATCACAAAACAGCCATGAGGGCTTCTAAGAACTCTTTAACAACTTGTCACAGTATCGACCACATGGCCTTCCAAAACGAGCACGGCATAGTATAAACACGACAGAGCAGAACTCAAACAAGGAAATGGGAAGTATTAACAAACACACCATACATCCATTGTAGGAGGTAACCCTAGGCCAGACCGAGGATTACCCGGAGGGTCATGAAGCCTGAAAATTTCCTTGCGTGGTGTTTATGGTTTGTATTTCCAGCTTGGAGTATCCATTGAAACCTGCACAAATATAAACAAAACATTGAGTCAGAAACTTATAAATAACAAAGTATATAATTTACGAAGATGAGTAGAATGATTTATATTTTTACAAATATTTTCTTCTCACCTGAAGAAACTGTCTTCGGCCTCGAAATGGTAATGAGAACATACCTTTGCAACCAAAACCTTTACGACTGAGCAACGAAAGAGGCTCTGACAGTAAACCCTAATAAGAACGCCCAAATCAACGCTGGGGTAAACAATTTACTGAACTCATATTTCAGAGTCTTACCTACACACAGAGCCGAAGGATAGCTCACGCAGAAGCTAAATAATGACGACGAATACCGCTTGCACGCAGAGAAATGGTTACGGTGATGAAGGGTTCTTCCACAGGATAAGGGGTTGGCCAAATAAATCTCTTTCACAAAAGAAGATCGATTATTGTCAAGGTAGTTTTCACACAGTGGAGTGACAGTCATGCCATGCGGCCCCTCTTTTCCAGAGCAAAGTAAAAAGATAGGTAAATGCGGGTTTTTAGGGTTTAAAAGAACTTATTTGGTAATTTCCCAAAGGTCAAAACCCTATCCATTGAACTTCAACCACGTGTCCTCAAATTTATTTGCAAAGTGTAGGTTTTTGATATAGTTCGAAGACCTCTCAGAGCAATCCTGCAAACATTAATGTCATGTCCCTGACCCTCTGACTGGCGAAGAGGACGCGACGAACACCACATACAACCGGGCAAAAATCCCCATGAACATAAACACACATCAATGCGGGAATTAAAAACTTACAAGCATACACAGATGCAGAATGAATCAACATTCAGCGGAAGCAACACACATACAATTCCAGCATAAAACATGTTCATCATAATTCATTATATAATAGATATAAATTGCAGAGACAAAACAACTAAGATTACTTATATTTTGGATGGAGAATTCACCCACAACCAGCTACGTCGCTACAACGTTCCACCCAACCATAGGCCAGCGTGCTCATCAATCTCTCAGCAACGTTGCCACCCCCGAGCTGGGCATGATTCCTCCAAGGATAAGGGTCAATGCAGGCTTACACATAGCCAAGGGACACACTCAGCAAACCAACACAGCTGGGTTTAACGGGCCATCAACAGATTTTCCAAGCCAGCACAACCCAAGGACCAACCACTGCATACCCGCAGCAAAACAAGAGGTTCACCACTATGTGAAGAAGGCAAAACAACAGATGACAGTCCCAAAATGAAGGGTGAGACACAGCTCAAGCCTACAAGGCAACTCAGAGTTGTTCTTGGCCCTAACGTGGCCAAAACAACTCAGCTGCAACCCAAAACCAGGGTACTCCAGTAGCCACAAACACACAATGATTGATAGCAGCAATCCACAGTCCCAAAATAGGGAAATTCAGCCAACAGATTGGAAATCAACAGCCCACAGCACACACACAGTTTCCCCAGGTAATGGTTGGGCAACTTACATAGTCCCAAACAAAGGAGAAGCCAACTCCCAGCGTGGACAGAGGGAAACTCAACCAACGGATTGGAAATCCACAGTGGCCCAAAACGAATTTGAGCACCACAACCAACAAAACGCGGGGAAGACAACCGTTCCAAATCGTAATCAGTGAGCACGACTCACAACATGGAAAATGACTCCAACGGTCTGTGCGTGAGAGCAACTTGCACCAGACCCCAAAACACAGAGGAAAAACATATGCACGAGCCGCAAATCAGTAAGGAAACTTACACACAGTCCCTGAGTGTAGAAATGGCTCTTGCACCCGAAAATCTTGAGTGACAGCCACGATTTCACCTGCTCTCTGCGTGAGGAAAACCAACGCAGAACTCTAGTGCGTGAGAAGAGAGCAGAACGTCTCTCTTCGGGAGGATCCCAAGCTACGCGTGAGGGGGAAACAGCTTTGCCTACCCGCGCGAATCCACAGACCAACAAGAGAAACCACAAAACGCCTCTCTACGTGAATGGAAAGAATGCCACAATAGGCCGACAAACAGCGTGAGAGTGAGCCGATCAGGAAAGTGTGCATCGTGGAGAGGATGAACGGACCGAACGGGAGAATGGAGAATGCAGTTGTGGGTGGAGTGGGCGTGTGGGCAAGGGATTGACAGTCCTGGCACCCCGCTCCCAAATACCATAACTGCCTCAACCACCAGCAACCATAACTCCTCAGCTACTCAACAAAACATTAAAGAGGTTGGAAGACGTTGGATGAGACAAAAGGTGACAAATCAACAAGGTGGTAAAACATGGGTTTTTCCCCCATAACCAAGATTTGACATCTCCCACCCCTTATACTTTGGAACCATGCCCTTTTCATTCAACGTTGCATTGTCGTAGCTGGTTGTGGTTTTAGTTTTATTTGATGTGCGTGTTTACATGATGTCGAATTATAATGTGCCAAATAGCACGATATACCATCGGCAACTATCCCTATTGCCGAAACATACACAACCAAATCGATGGTGGGGCTTTTGCCTTGAGCTCCTCACCACAATTAATTGCATTATATACATCATGCAAACGGGGTCAAAACCGGGGTGTTACAATTAACAATTTGTAATAGGACTATGGTTATAACATTTTCTCTTTTTACATTTAAATATATATTAAACCCTAATGAGCATTGTAGGAAGAATAATAACTATAATAAGGTATTTTATCCAAGTTTTATAACCTTTGGAAAAGTCCATTCTTATGGTAGGGTGACATTTCTATCAACCATGGTTTAGGCAAGAATTTATGAAATTAAATCATTAACCTTGATAGAGTATTAAACATCATACTATAATGAACTTTGGACTTAGAAAGAGGAACTCTTAAAAGACTTAGTCTTATATGTATGTAAGTTTTGCAAACATAGGAAGATTTATAGCTTGTTTTGATAGTCTAGGTTTTAGAACTTAGAGTTGTTACCCCTTTGTGAAATGGAGATCATACGAGGGTTAAGTTGGATAGTTTTTATAGAAAACAGTCTTTTTTATTCTTGTATAAAAATCCTTATAACTATAATTGAAAGATTTAAACTATTGTTTCTCTTGTTGGTAAATTTTAGGTCAATTAATAAAATGACTATGCACTAGGTTTTATTCCCAAGTGTGATGAAAATCATTTGTACTTATGATTATATGTAGATTATAGGTTTTCCCAAGGTTTTTGTAACTTGTTATCGTTGAAAATAGATTCTTTGATTTACCTCAGCATCAAGTAATAAAATATAAAGGAAGCTGCTATACAATTACTTTTCACTAGAATTATATACAGCAACCAAATGGATAATAGACTGATAAAAGTTAGATAACAAATTATAGATGAAGTGAATGAAGGAACAAATAAACTATGTTCAGTTTACTAGACATTTATATTACAGAAGGTTAGTTAAAACATAAATACATACTGATCAACGATACCTCATTCAATTGCCCATAACTGTGAAATAAACAAATTTACTAGCATTATATTTTATGCTAGTTGAGATAATAATCTCGATCTAGAAACTGGTAAGAAAACGTCTTACCTGTATGGACATGTAAAAGAAGCATCACTTCACTGCATTATCTTAAAGCTAAGTAAGGCTCGATCTCAATTGAAATTCTTTCCTACTTTCATAAGACATTAAAACAAACCTAGCACTATAAAATAAACATATGTTTCAATTCTTGTTATTCCAAATCATAACCTGCTAAATCAAATACTAAACATAAACTATGTCTTCAAACCATAAGTATGCAGAACTAGAGATTAACAAAAAGAATCGATTCTAGTTTAAAACTGTTTAAGGTAACCGTTAGCAGTTAATTGTTCCTAGGCAGTGACGACTACAAACATTTTATGTTACCTGAAAAATTTTAAATTTTTACGAATTTTTGGGGTATTACATACCCACATATGAGGGCTTTCCCAATATCGCGACCTTCCTCAAGTATTTTGAAGTTCTGGTGATAGAGTTGTAGTGCTTGTCTACTTTGGACTATGTACTAAAGGCTACGCTCGCCAGATGGTTGGGTGCACATAAACAATCCATATCAGAATGGCCACAGTGCAAAATGTTACTGGAGGTTATATTCGGTGAAGAAGTCACCGTCATGAGTCAGAAGTACATAGGGATGTCAAACCCTATTGCGCACCTTAATCAGTGTCACATAGATTTTCTAGAATATCCGCGACATGAGTGGGCCCATCATTTCATTCATACATTGGAAATGACGCCCAGAAGTTGGTATATGTCCATGGAGTTGTGACAAGGAGCTCAAGATTGGGATGAGGTTGTTTCCTAGTTCACACACACTTTTTCATTTGCGGATGAGCAGCCAACAGTCAATGATGCGCTTCAAATGATAAGGGAGAAAATATTTGCAAAAATCCCCGTCGAGGTAGCAAGTTCCAATCAGTTTAGCGCGACCATCCAGCAATGGGTGGCTTGTTACAATCTTGTTGGAGAACGAGATGATGATCCGACTAACATAAACATACCGTAGTTAGAGGGTACGCGTGAAGTCTAAGGAAGTCGTATTTTGAGTGACTAGTTCCTTAAGCAGCTAAAAATCAATAATTTGAACATTGGTTCATAGAAAAACCTGAAGTTCGCCAATATAGGAGATTATTGGGATGATGAGACGTTATCAAAGATCACAAACTTGTTGCATGAGTTTCAGGACTTATTCCCTACTAACTTCTCATAGATTGATGGAATACTGGGAGATCTGGGAGAGATGAAAATACCCTTGAAACCATATGCTAAACTAGTTAGGCATCGACCTTATAGATTGAATCCAAGGTATAAGGAGAAGGTAAATGATGAATTGGATCACATGCTCGACGCAAGAATAATTGAACTGTTGAAGAATAAGAATGGATCAGCCATATAGTGATCCAGAATAAGAAGACAACAGGAAAAGTCAGGATCTCTTTCGACCTAAGGAAGTTGAATGACACATGCCTGCACAATCCATTCCCAACACCGTTCACATATGAAGTACTTGAAACCGTCAGAGGTCGAGAAATGTATTCATTCACCAACGACTTCTCTGGCTACCATCAAGATAGAATCACATAAGAGGATCGACAAAAAACAACCTTCGTCACAGAATGGGGATGATACGAGTATACGGTAATGCCCTTTGGACTCAAGAATGCACCTCCTATTTTTTCTAGAATAATAGTATCTTCTTTTAAAGATTTCATACATAAATTTCTTGAGGTCTACTTTGATGATTAGACTATATTTGGTCTAGTAAGAGACCACATTGAGAGTTTGTGCATGATGGTGAGACGTTGTCGCCAGTATCAGATCACGCTTAATTCAAAGAAATGTATTTTTTGCGCACCATTTGGTGTACTGTTGGGACATATTGTATGTTGCAACTGAATTTTGGTCAACCCAACAAAAGTTATGATTATCCCTGACTTGCCACCACCTGCATCAGTCACGCAACTCAGATCAGTGTTAGGACACATAGGCTATTACAGAAAATTTATCAGAGGATATGTAGAGATAACTGGACCTATGGAGAAACTGCTGAAGAAAGATGCAAAGTTCTAGTGGACGGAAGCTTGTCAGGAAAGCTTAGACAAATTAAAAAACAAGATGGCCACCACGCCAATACTGGTATTTTCTGACTGGAAGAAGTAGTTCCATGTCCATGTTGACGTGTCATCTGTCGTGCTTGGCATAGTCTTGATGCAGCCAGGTGAGGGTGCACTTGACCACCCTATCGATTTTTCTAGCAAAAAACTGTCGATGATAGAAAAGAATTATAGGACGACAGAGAGAGAAGGCCTCACCATGGCCTNGGGGGGGGGGGGAGATCTATCGATGGCTTCTCCTGTTCCAAGAATTTGATTTCGAGGTCATTATTAAGCTTGGTCGACTAAATGTGGGACCTGATCACTTATTGAGCATAGAGAATGGTGAAGAACCAACCAATTTGGAGGATAACGTGCTTGATGCACAACTATTTGCAATCAGCATGATTGATAAAAGGTTTGAGGCTATCATTCACCCCCCAAGTATAGGCTATGCGCCTGAAGGATTCACCATTGCGTAGAAGAAACATTTGGTCATCAAGGCTACTGATTATACATTGATTGCAGGACAACTATATAAGATGGGCCCTAATGAAATATTGATTCGATGTGTCTTTAACCATGAACGATAGTGGGCGATGAGTGAAGCACATGCCAGTGTTGCAGGAGGACACTATGGTGGAAAGGAAACTGTGCACAAGATACTGCAAGCTGGATTATGGTGGCCAACTATACACATGGATACTAAGAGCTTTTGCCGTAGCTACGATATTTGCCAAAGGACTGAAAAACCATCAAGACGTGACGAAATGCCACTACCACCACAATTAACCCTTCAATCATTTGACAAATGGGCCGTTGATTTTGTCGTACCGATCGGTTCGCTAGGAAAGAGGACTGGTGCACGCTACATCATCACTGCGACATACTACTTAACTAGATGGGCCAACGATGCACCTATTAAAGACTGCACCAGTGCGACTGTGGCAAAGTTTTTATTTGAAAATGTGGTGACTAGATTCGGCTGCCCAAAAATTATGCTAAGCGACCAAGTTACTCATTTTGTTAACAAAATGATTGATGAGCTTACTATAGAGTTCTAGATTCGGCATAGAAAGATGACACCCTATCATCCTCAAGCGAGTGGAATGGCTGAAGCATTCAACAAGATCCTAGAGAATGCATTAACCAAGGTATGAAATGCGCACTGAGATGTCTGGGATCAGAAAGTTTTGGCTGTGTTATGGGCGTACCATACGAATTGCAAGCGATTGAAAGGGAACACTCCATTCAACTTGGTGTATGGACAAGAAGCTATTGTACTGATGGAGTATATCGTGTAGATCCTAAGAATTGTTGCGCTGACAGAAATGACCAACGTAGATGCTGTCGAACAAAGGTTGTCACAACTCATCCAGATGGAAGAGGAACGCTTTTGCAGGATTCCATCAAAACATAGAGAAGCAAAGGAAGAAAGCATGGCATGAGCACCATATCAAAACTAAGAATTTCGAAGTCAGAGGATTTGTTTTGCTGTATGACAACAAATTTTTGAAGCATCTAGGGAAACTAGAGATGCATTGGCTAGGGCCATATGTAATCGCGCACATCAATGAGGCCGGTGCAGTAAAGTTACATAAGTTGGATGGAACGCCAGTAGTAGGTATGATAAATGGAATCTGCTTGAAACCCTACCATACAAGCAGGGACACGCCTACGTAGGAAAGCAAAGGTATGAAAAAAATAGAGAAAAGGAAATTGTTTTGTCGCACATCTGCGACATAAGTATGCAAATCACAGTAAAGGGAGGGAATGATAACTAGCCGTCATTAAAGCACGAATACCCAAAAATATTTAGGCAGTTATGACAGTGAAGCATCATTAATTCGACAAGTTTGAGGAGAATGGTGGCATGCTTTTTGGTCCCATCCGTCATCCTCACCATAACTTCCTTGACAGGTACAGATCAAAACTCAAGTACGTGAGTTAATGTTGGAATGCATCAAATGGGAATCCCATGTGATTGACAAGACGTCGATTTTCCATTGAATGATCACATGCAGGACAGGCACATTCTTATAAATATGATCCTTCATCAACAAGAATCCTTTTACTTGCATAGAGAGAAGAAGAGCAAACCAGAGCTTGAGATTGTGAGAGCTGGCGCTAATGGTCATTTCAATTTTCAGTACCAGTGAGAAATCTGACGTTACGAGAGCGTCACCTTTCCTGATCAAAGAATAAATTACGTTGTTGGAGGTATAATAGCAAGAGAAATAGGAAGAAATAATGGCGAGACTGGATCAGCGGACAACTCCTCCAGCTGGTTTGGCCCCTACCTCGACCTTTGGTTCGGCCCACCCTTCAGCTTCTGATTTGGCCCCTATGACGGTCCCAGCTCAAGATACACCAATCAATATACCCATTGCAGGTCCACGACCATTCATATCAGAAAGAGACATCCTAGAATCATCAACGCCTTGGGTCAGGGTGTCAAAGTTGAGCAAGAAGCGTAAGGCCACCGAGGACATAGCTGCCGAGGATGCACCAGATTCACCATCGAAAAGAGATGCAAATGCCACCGTAGAAGAGTGGAAGCTTCTACCGCCATATGTTCGGCCAAGGAGAGCAGAAGTGCCTGAAGTGAAGCTTTCGACAAAAGCGCACTCGTCCTTGGTCATACCCTAGATCCCTGTGGGAGTGCCACTGCTGATTAACATAATCCTAAAACTTCCAAAGTTGCAATTTGAATGTACTGATACAACGAAGCAAGCATATTTGAAGAGAAAGAACTACATGATCATGACGCCAACCATCCCGCTTGAGCTTCCATTGGTAGTTCCAATGCAATGGGCTCGAGGTATAGAAAGTGTGGGCTTGCTTAACTTACTGCTCATGGCGCACTTTGACTGAAGAAAGGAGGCTAGCACATATGTGAAATAACTCATGGCTTGTTTCCATGGAGGATACTTATGGTTCAATCGACCCTATGCTGTTGAGTCGAGCTCATTTCATCGATAATGGGTCTTCCGAAACAAGGGAACAACCCTGTACCATATTTACGCGCAAATAGATACAAGACAAAGATAAAGGAGAAATATGACCTCCAACACGTGAATAGAGGATTCTCGATTTCCTCTACTACTGACAACACAGTGAGTTTCGCCGCAAAGAATCTATCTTGCAAGGTGCTGCGCAAGATGCGGCCCATTGAGTGCACTGCCGAGATGGTGGAACTTGCGGAACAATGTGCAGAAGGAGTAATATTCAATTGGTCGTAGTATCTATTGAATGAGCTATTGGAGGATGAAGAGCAGGCACATGAGGAGGGTAAGGCCAAATGACACTACTCCTGGTTTCTTGTTTTAATTTCTTTTATTGTTTGGTCAAACCCAACCGACTACCAGTCGTTGGATGTCTGAGTGCTTTTCCATGGCACAAAGTATCAAAACCTCTGGGAGGATAAGGACAATAAGATATGATAGAAGGACAACAAAATAGAGTTCTTCCTGCACAGAGAGGCATTGCGTGAATTAATCAAGCACCAACATAGAGTGAGGGCTACGAGAGTGCAAAAATATTCATCTTTCATCATTTTCCAAGCTAGTGTCCACATCATTATTTTGGAACCACGGAAGGACCCAAAGAAACAAGCGCTGCCGACACTTTTCATGATTACTTACTTGGATGTGGAAACGACCATCCAAGAGTGGCATGTGGAATGGCGCATCTCGGTCGACGTGCAAATGGACTAGGGAGGTAACCAAGAAGGAAATCAGGGAAAAATCCAAGGGAATGGCCAAGACGATGGACAAGGCAATGATGGGGGTTACAGGAAAGACAACGAGTCACTAAGTTATGAGGATGATGACAGTGATCATGACGTTGATCACGCTGACTTCGAAGACACACCTATTGATGAGGATGTATAGACTCAGAAGAAGGTCCAATAAGAGGCGCAGGACACAGAGCAGCCTGCTTAAGTAAAAAGTAGCTGCGACTGACTGACAAATTGGCAGAGCATATCAATATGCTCACTGAGGCCATCAACAAAGTCAAAAGAATAGTCGAGGCCAAGACTTATGGTGTGGATCCTAATGACGTGCTAGTAACACCACTACTGTTGCCACCGGTTAAGATAGACGTCCAAGTGCGAGCAATTGAGATGGGGACACTTGAGTTTGATCATGTTGTCCACAATTTTGGGACACTGTCTATGGATTTCTCCAAACTTATGTTGGCCGAAGTCTATGCTATTCAACATACGGCTAGGACCAAAATAAGGATATAGGAGAATGCTCTTGCATATCAAGAACCAATTAGGCAAGGAAGGCAAAGAGTCGCAAGGCCCTCCTTCACGAGAAAGAGCAAGAGATTGAGGTGCATGAATAGAGCAGGTTGCACTAGTTGAAGCCATCAAGGACACATCCGCAAAGTTCCCTTTGGAAGAAGGCCAAGAGGATTTAGATACGGCCTCAAAGGTAGCACGTCTGTCTAGGATTGCTACATATCTAAGAAAACATGTCTACGAGTTGAAAGTGCAACACATACCAAGTACACGTCCTGAGGTGCTTGAAGAGCATAGGGAAACAACATTTGAGGCTATTGAGAGGATAAGGAAAGGAGAAAAACTTTGCACTGAAGAAGTTGAAGCTATCACTGTGACGTGGGAATTGATTCTGGAAGATGAAGCCATGGAGAAGATCAAGGAAGATGCACGATAAGATGAATGAAAGATCGGTGCAATTCAAGCAGACATAAAGAAGTTGCCCATCAAAGATAAGAGTGCAAAGGTCGTCGAGTTGAAGCAGCTACAATAGGAAGTAAAAACTCTCCACGACCTGGAGCAGAAAAGGAATGACAAAGTTGCAACACACCAGTCGAAAGTAGGACGAGTTACAGGGCTTATTCAACATGTATAGCAGAAGCTCCAACTTATCACTCAGTCGTTGGAACATATCAGTTCCAACCATGTGGAACAATTGGCGAAGCAAGTTGAAGAGGTCCATGAGGAAGTTTCCCAGGTGCAAGAAATTTTGAAATAATTTCAGGACAAGGTTGGTCTCATGGCACAACCTACGCTAGAGACTTAAATTTTTCTTAGTGGCTCGGTACAAGCCACATGTGAGTGTTGGGGGCCTATTGGGCCAAGATAGAGCTGAAGGAAGAAACCGAAGCGCAAGCGTAATAGGAAAAGCAAGTGCGTGACAGAGGAAAAGCAGGTAAAGGACAAAAAGGAAGCACATAACAGAGAAATCTGTGATGAGGAGTGGTGTGACAAGGAAAAGTGCACCCAGAGTCAGTGGAAGATTGGCAGGTATAAGATTTAAGGCTGGAAGGTGACAGATCAAGAAGGATTGTAGGTGCTTGAGTCAGCGGAGAACTAAAGGACAGTTTTGTGGCTAGTTATAGCCAATGTTAAATGTATGAAGGACAGTTTAGTGGCCAGTATGGCCTATCATTAATGTAATAGAAGATATTTTGTGGCTACTTATCACTGTAATAACTGATTTGTACTCAGTCGACCCTGTGCGGTCTTGTAAAATCTATAAATAGAAGGAACCCGCTCTGTATAAGGGTTAAGTCAGTTAGTATTGGTTGCTACTAAGTTAATATCAGAGAGGAGTATGATAGTAGAAGGCTGTTGAGCCACAAATATGCAGATGTGTGCATAGACCATTTTGTAAAGAGTCAATTTGCAGTTGAGTGTGCAAATAGTAGAGTAGAAGAGTCGATCGAGGTTGTGTGTGGATCAGTAGGACAAATATACATATCTTAAAATAGTCTATAAGTTGTAGACTACAAGGTGCCATACATTTCTCATGCCATATGAAGAGCACCTTGGTGGTTTTTACCTAGATTGGTTTCCACGTTATTTTCTGTGTCGCATGAATGTTGAATGTGAATGGTTGAATGTTTAATGGTTAATGATGAATGAATGATTAAAGCATTGTTGATCACTATATATTATACATGTTAAAATACTATTAAGTTGTAATTCTGCCGCGTCGTTGTCATTTACATTTAAGGAATCAGTTGCGTCGCATAATTGCACCAGTTGTTAAGTTGATAAGGGCAAGGTTGTGTCACATTGTTGCGCCACTATCAAGTAGTAAAAGAATCCATCCTTCCGACTTTGTCGAGAGCCTTGGTTGTGTGCCAAGGCACTGTAATCCATCGCTAACTATGGAAACATGGTTCTGTCAGTTACACATTAATATATCTAGGGTGAGATTGCGCCTACCTCACATGTGTTACCGACTGAGCTTGCTTCGTTGGGTCGATGTCTTTTGGTGTTTTTGTTGGTTTTGTGGTGTTGTTGAACCTGGGTCACGTGAGTGAGGAAACACAGGCCAACACCATATGCTAGACAAGGTAGAAAAGTTGTTTGTCGATTATCGGAGGAGATTGAAAAAGAATATAAGGAAGGTGTTGAATGCAATGGGTAGTACTTCTGAGAAAAAAGTTAATGGAAGATAACCTCCTAAAACTACACCATCCCAACATCATCTTATTCTAATTCTAGTTCTTCCATTACTTCATCTTATGGACATAAAAATCATGTTGATAAATCTGAGTTGGATATGTCATTATTAAAGATTGATATAAAGTATAATTTACCCATGTTTAATGAGAAGTTAATGCTAAAAAATGGATGATTGGGTTAGGCAAATAGAGATTTATTGTATAATCCAGAAGTTGACAGGAGATGAAACTAAAATATAGTTGGCCACGCTTTGACTTGGAGGCATTGCTCTCATCTCGTGGGAAAGAAAAACTCAAGAGGACCTGCTTGTTAAAGGTAGGGTTATTTCCTCATGGTATGATTTTGTTTCAGCATTGAAAAAATAGTTATATCCATTGTGGTATAAACAATAATCTGTGATGGAGCAGAAGAATTACAAACAAGGTAAGGGACATAGTGTTCGATATTATACACACGAGTTTAGAAATAGGGCCTTAGTGTTGGGTATTCCTCTCTATACTCAGGAAACACTTCTTAAATACATAGGTGGATTGCATAGCTACTTAAAACATACAATCCTGATGTTTAATCCTAACAATTTGGATGAAGTGTGTGTCCAAGCCACTCATATTAATTCTAAGGGGAAGAACACTACTAATAACTTTTCCAAGAAGCCTTCCAATCCAAGAGAGTGGCAATAAAACAACTTTCGTTAAGAAAATAGGTCATAAACCTACATGAACGCATTGTCCAAAAAAGGGTCATGACACATCCAAATGATGAAAACTTCACTCGAAACTCAAGCACATAAAAGTTTTGAAACAAGAAGGAAGAAAAGAAGACTATTGACACTGTCCAACATGATTTGGGATTATAATTTAGAGATGTAACGAAAATAGCAACCATGGGTTTTCAAGGTAAATCTTCTTCTGATTGTGTTGTAAAAGCTGAACCTATTATTAATGAAAAGAAAAGGAGTGAACTATTTCACATCAAGGTGGTTTCTAAATGTAGAAAAATTGATACTTTATTTGATAGTGGATCACAAGCTAACTTTATTTCAGAGGATATCGTTAGAAATCTTGGTTTGGAAACTAAGCCACATCCCAAACCATATCCACTTGGATGAGTTTGTGAAAATGGACAGCTTCAAGTTACCAAGTATTGTAGACTCAGGTTTGCTACAGCTTCTAAATTTATGGATGAAGTTGATTTGGATGTGGTTCCATTAGATATATGTGGTATTCTATTAGGCAGCCCTTATCTTTATGACAAGAAAGCAATATTTTACAGGGAATGAAATAAATACCATTGTTTAAAGATGGACCAAAATACAAAGTAAGATCCCATTGAATAAAGACAAAGCTGTCACTTGTCTCTGTAGGACAGATCAAGAAGCTTGTAAATGCCAACAATCAATTCATTCTAGTGAGTGTTAAACCCAAAAAAAGTGATAGTAATGGTTCTTTTGAGGGATGTGATCCTTTGCATAAACATGTTTTAATTAAATTTTTATTTTACTATGATGAGATATTTCAGGAACCAAAAGGATTACCTCGTAAGATGGAGGTTCAACATGAGATCCAATTGTTCCAAGACACTTCATTACCTAACATTGGTTTATACATGTTATAAGTAATTGAAATTGAATAGGTTAAAAACAAGTGCAAGAATTGCTTTAGAAGGGGTACATCTATCCCAACTCTTCACCATGCAAATCACCCATTGTACTTGTTCTAAAGAAAGATGCCACGTGGAAGATGTGTGTATATTTTCAAGCTCAAAACAAAACCACAGTAAAGAATCAATATCCTCTTCCTCATATTGATGATCTTTTGGATTAGTTGAAAAATCCCATTTATTTCACTAAGTTATACTTGTGAATTGTTTATCATCATATTACACTTCAAGAAAATGATATTTGGAAAACTACTTTTAAAACTAGGGATTGTATGAATTGATGGTTATGCCCTTCAGGCTTTGTAATGCTCCCACTACATTCATGATGATTATGAATGATGTATTTAGGTCATTCATTGATGACTTTGTAATAGTCTACTTAGATGATATCTTGATATTCAATCGAACTTGGGAAGATCATGTCAAACATGTAAGACAAGTCGTAGATGTCTTAACAAGGGAGAAATTGTATTTAAAGATGTCCAAATGTGAGCTTGGGAGAGATTTTTTCGTTTATTTGGGTTACATTGTAGGGGGAGGTGAACTGAGAACATATCCCTCTAAAGTTGAGGTTATTTAGAATTGGCCCAAGCCAACTAATGTAACCAAAGTTAGAAGATTCCTAAGAGCAACACAATAATGTGGGAAGTTTATTGCTAACTTCTCATTTATTCCTTCTCCTTTACATGCTTTGACAAGTGTGAAAAATAAAAATTTAAATGGGGAGGAAAAGAACAACAGTGCTTCAACACTTAGAAAGAGAATATTAGTACAACACCAATACTTGCATTGCCATATTTGCAGTTGTTGAATTTTCTTAAATTGCTTAGAAGATATCTTAAAACACTTAGTCACTAGAAGATCACTGAAAGAACAACATGCATAGAAACACATGAACACAAATATTTTCCTCGGGGTAACCATAAGGGAGAAAAACCCACAAAACTTCCTCGGTATAGAACTCAACCAATGTAGTGTAAAACCCAAACAACAACTGCTCTCTTCTTTCTAGCGCACTAATCCTTCTCTCTCTTGCTAAGACAACTTGAGTGAGTGTGTCCAAATGGAGAGGAGTGCCTCCCTATTTATATTCTTTAGTTGAATTGACTACTAACATAGAAGGTCCGACTTCTCTAACTGACTGGGCCCACTTGACAACTTGACACCACAAAATAAAATTTATTATTTTGACACTTGGGTACTATTGTACTGACTTACATTGGGAGGTTTACATTGCTTCTTTCAATGAAACTAACAAGACCAAACTCATATCCTGAAGGAGGAATACAATACATATTGGAATATCTTCTGAAGTTACAATAATTTAACACTCCCTCTTAACTAGGAAGGTATTCAACCATAGAAACATCTGCTACTACAATTGTACAGCTGTTTGGTGAGACTATATATGCCACAAGAAGTTTTGGAACATTGTCTAACATATTTATCATTGATCTCAGTTGGAGAATCTTCTGTAAACTTCATCTTTCGCATGCTCTTGTACATCTTCTATTTGTCTTTTACTGAATCATCTTCTGGGCCATCTTTTGTAATCTTCATCTTTCGTACACTCTTGGATATCTTCTATTTATCTTCTACTGAATCATCTTCTATTAGTATGTGAATACTAAGACATCTTCATGGATCTTCTTCTTGAAGCATTAGTATGTAAATACTGAATCCTCATCTATCTCGTCAGAGTATCATTGTCTGTAACGTCACTATATGAATACTGGATCATCTTATATCAGATCAGTATGTGGATACTGAGACATCATCTGTAACTTTATTATCTGCAACATTTGTGTAAGTATACTAATAACATCAACAATCATCATTATCTTGTTAGTACTAAAGACTCAACAATAACTCATGCTAGATCATCATCTGCATAATCAGCATAGAGATGTTGGAACATCAAAATCATCACCAGTATAAGAATACTGAAGTAACATGTAACTACAGTCATTAGTGTATCATCACTGACATGAACTCAATCAATCAACTGATCAGTCATCAATACTGAAGCAAATATACATCACAACAATGTTGAACAACAACATCTCAACAACCATCAATATAACAACACTGCACAAATAATCATTGAAAATCAACATCATATCAATACTACAATAATCATCAAGCATATCAACAATCAACAAAATCCAATAGTATAGAAATACTGCACCAATCATCAAGCATCTCAACAATAATCATCAATCAACAATCATCAACAACCAACAGTATAGAAATACTGCAACAATCATCAGGCATCTCAACAATCATAAAAAATAAACAGTATAGCAATAATGAGGATAGATCTTTCCCTTAAATGTCTTGAAGTAGCATCACAGTGAGTTCTCTGGTAGATCCACCCAGGAATTTTGTCTAACTTACTAACTCTTTTGATCCAAACAAGACTTGTTAGACAAATGGATCTCCCCATGGACCAAAAATTCCTTGTATGGCTTACTAACCCTTTCGAGCCAAAAAATCCTAGCTAGACATACTAATCCCCCTAGAATCGACAGGCCTTGTCTAGCTTACTAACCCTTTCGGAACAAACAAGCCTAGCCAGACATACCCTCCTCTAGACTGAGCTACTCACCACTACATCCATCATCCAACTACTGTCACTCCCTCTCTCAAGAGAGGTCCTTTTAGACTACACAAAGCTTGTCTCGAAAATATTCAAACTTTACATGATTCAGAGGCTTAGTCAATACATATGCTACTTGTTCCTCTATGGGAACATACTTGATCTTTACAGCTCCATTCTGAACCATATCCCAGATGAAATGATATTTTATCTCAATGTGTTTTGACTTATCATGAAACACGGGATTCTCCATCATCTTGATACAACTCTGATTATCACACAGGATATCAGTGATCTCTTCATCAAATATTAATCCTGCCAACATCTTTCAAAACCATATTGCTTCGCTACATGTTGAATATGCATCAATGTATTCTGCCTCTGTTGCACTAAGTGCAATACCGGTCTTCTTTCTACTAAACTAAGATATCATTCCTGATCCCATAATGAATCATCATCTTGATGTACTCTTCCTATCTTTGGAAATTTCACCCCAATCTGACTGCATATCCATGCAACTTGATTTATCTACTCGATGTATATCTGACCCCATAATCTAAAGTTCCCTTTAGATATCTCATCACATGTTTTGTACCAATCAGGTGAATGTGTTTAGGGTTCACCATGCACTGACTTATGGTGTTTACTACAAAACATATATTTGGTCTTGTATTATTTAGGTACATCGGTGAACCAATAATATGTCTATATAGAGTGGCATCAACATCTTTTGAAGTGTCATCATTCAATAGCTTCAAACTAGTGGTCATCGGAGTAGTCATAGCTTTACAATCTAGCATTCCAAATCTTTTAAAGATTTCAACAGTATGTTTTCCTTGGTTTAGGAAAATCTCATCTGGATACTGCCATACTTCAAGACCTAGAAAGTAATGCATCATTCCAAGTTCTTTCATTTCGAATTCTGTGGCAAGCCTCTTCTTACATTCGATAATTGGCTTATCTTCTCATGTCAAGAATAGATCATCTACATATAGCAACAAAATTAAAATTCCATCCTCATCAACCTTATAGTAGAGGTTGGAGTCTTCTTTACTTTTAGTAAATCCTAAGATCATAAGGAATCCATCGATCCTTCCATACCATGCTCTAGGTGCTTGCTTTAATCCATATAATTCTTTCTTTAGTCAGCATACATGAGTCTTCTGATCATTAATCTCGAATCCTTGTGGTTGTTTGATGTATACTTCTTATTCAATCAAGCCATTTAGAAATGTTGTATTCACGTCCATTTGATGTAGCTTCCACTTCATGTTGGATTCCAAGGAAAGGCCAATTCTTATTGAGGTGTATCTGGCCACTGAAGCAAAGGTTTCTTCATAATCAATTCCCTCTTTCTGAGAGAATCCTTGGGCTAGAAATATTTCCTTGTATTTTTCTATACTTCCATTTGTTGACTATTTTTTTTTGAATATCCACTTAGAGGATACCACTGACTTGTCCTTTGGTCTTGGTACTACTTCCCACACATCATTCTTTATAATGGATTGGTATTCCTCGACCATAGCATCAACCCACTCTTTCTGCTTTATTGACTCTTCAAAACAAGTTGGTTCTTTATCAACTAGATCACACATTAAGGCCATATAACTGAGATATGACTTTGGCTTCTTCCTCTCTCAGATGGATCCTTCAGGAGCACCATGTCATTTTGCTTCTTCAATTACTTCACAAGCCCAGGCATGTTTTCTTTTTTGAAAAATCAATTCATTTGGTAAATCTTCAGGTAGCTGGGGCTCTGTCATATCATGCTCTTCAGGTATCTAGACTTATTCTTCGTTTCTAAATTCTTTAGGACCTTCAACAGTTTTAGGAGTTTCATGCACCTCTTCATATTCCTTGTCTTTTCTTGATTTTTTGAAGGTTGTTTCTTCGTCAAAGGTAACATCTCTTCTAAGTTCAATTTGGCGGTATCCTGGGATATATATTCAATAAGCTTTTGATTGTTCACTATATCCTACGAACAATACCTTCTTTCCCGAAGGATCTAACTTTGATCTTTTATCCTTGGGAATATGAATGTATACAGGACAACCAAATATATTTAGATGAATTACCTCTGGTTTTTATCCGGAAAACATTTCTTCTGGAGTTTTGTTCCCAAGGGTACTGTGAGAAATTCTATTATGTACATATACTGTTGTTCTTGTTGCTTCTTCCCATAGGTACATTGGGAGATCTTGATCATGTATCATAGCTTTCACAGCTTCCATGATAGACCTGTTCTTTCTTTATGCCACACCATTTTGTGGTGGATTGTAGGGAATGGTGAGCTCCCTCTTAATCCCTACTTCTTTACAGAAATCATTGAATTCATTTGAAGTAAACACTCCTCCATTATCTAAACTTATAAACTTTATTTTCTTCTCATAAAGGTTTTCTAATAGGGCCTTGAACTCTTTGAATATTTCAAATACTTCATCATTCTTTTTCAAGAAGTATATCCAAGTCTTTCTGGAGTAGTCATCAATGAAAGAGGCATAGTAAGAGTACCCACTTAATGAAGTGGTTTGCATTGGACTGCATATATCTGAGTGAATAATATCTAAGATCCCTTTTTCTCTTACCATCACTTTTTGGAAAGGGATTCTTAGTATTCTTCCCTTGTGCACATCCTTTTCACACACCTTCATGTTCTATCTGAATTTTTGGTAAACTAGTTACCACCTTGCTTACAATTGGAAGGGCTTTGTAGTGAACATGAGCAAGCCTTCTGTGCCATAGCTCACATGGGTTAATGGTATTGGTTGCTAATGTAGAATCTGTGTGTCCCTTCAATTTGTAGAGTCATCCTTCTTCAACTCCAATCTCTACTACATCATTGATAGTCTTGCCTTTGGTCCACATGAGGACTTTTCCATCCACAAAGGAAACTATGAAGCCTTTCTTGTCTAAGGCTGTAATGGAAAGAATATTCTTCTTTAGTCTTGGAACATATAGGGCATCCTTCATTTTCATAGACTTTCCAGAATCCAATTTATAGGATGCTTCTCCTAATCCTTTAATGGGATATTGGGAATCATCTCCAAGCATCACTTTGTGTGGGGATTCCTTTTGATCAAGGCATGAGAGTGACTCCTTGAAACCAGTCATGTGATTGGAGGCACCACTATCAATCAGGAAGGTATCATTTCCTGGTGAGACTGATCCAGTTAGAGTAGAGATCAAACATATTCTTCACTGGAGTCTTCATCCTTATTTTCTTTCTCTTCTACTTCTCGATCATTGTCTTCAGCAGCATGGGCCTGAAACCTTCTCATATTTTCGAGTCTTTATTCTTTCATGGGACAGTTAATGGCAACGTGTCCTAACTTGTAGCAATTGAAGCACTCAAAATTTGAGAAGTCTCTCTTGGGTCTTTTAAACCGTTGAGTCTTAGGAGGATGGTCATGAATCTTCCTTTTTCCTTTGGTGTGGGCAGTCAAGGCTTGATCCTCATTTTCATTTAGCTTTTCTTCTCTGGTTTCTATCCTCTCTTCTTCTTGGACACATTCTTCCCATAAATTCTGGAATTTGGTTAGTTTCCTTCTTGAGCAGATTCCTCAGATAAAGGCTTCCCAATCTCTTGGAAGGCCATTCAAAGTTGTCATTACAGTTTCTGCTTCTTCATTCATGTCACCAATGTCTTCTAGATGATCCTTTATTTGAGCTACTCTTGTAAAGTAAGATTGTCTAGTATATGACTTTTGAGATTTTACACTTTTGAGTTGATTCCTCAGGGTCATCTTCCTATTAATGTTTCTTCCTTCAAATAGTCTTGATAGGGAATCAAACATTTCTTTTAGAGTCGCCATAGATGATACTTGAGGAATCAGATTATATTTGATGGAATCAACTATGATTCTTTTAGCTATGATCATATCCTTCTTGTGCTTGGATTTGGCTTCATCTTCTTTCGATTCCTTCACTTCCTCTTTCGCAAACTTATCTAGATCATTCTCTTGGAGGATGAGCATGATCCTATACTTCCATGCTATGAAGTTTTCAGCCCCTTCAAGATTTTCATCTAGCTTGGTATTCTTTTTCATCTTTTAAAAATTGAGAACCTCAAATGGAAAAAGATAGAAGGATACTTACTTTCATAAATCAGCTCCCGACTGACCTTCTTCTTGATGTCCTAGGGTTTGAAGCAAAAAACCTAATTTTGAAGTTGGGATCACATGTGGAGCTGAATAGTGGAAAAGATGTGCATTCCTAAGGAGAGGTAGACTACATCTTCCTTTTTTTTGAGATTGATGATGAAACCTCAGGAAAACTGAAACCCTAGTTTGTCCCGACAGCAATAACAGGTCCAAAATTGAAAATTATTGGAATTCAGTTCTTTCTCCATAGAAAGATGTGATATTCAAAGGTGAGTTGGGAGAGCCCTCTTTTTTGGTTGATCTATCAAGTGATTTGTTCGGAACAACAAACCCTAGTTGTGCAGTGCTTCCTTTCAGGGTAGCTCTGATACCATGTTGAATTTTCTTAAATTGCTTAGATGATATCTTAAAACAATTAGAAACTAGAAGATCACTGAAAGAACAACATGCACAAAAACATAAGAACACACATATTTTCCTTGGCAAAAACACAAGGGAGAAAACCCCGCAAAACTTCCTCAATATAGAACTAAACCAGTGTAGTGTAAAACCCAGACAACAATTGTTCTATTCTTTCTGGCGCACTAATTCTTCTCTCTCTTTCTAAGACAACTTGAGTGAGTGTGTCCAAATGGAGAGGAGTGCCTCCCTATTTATATTCTTTAGTTTACTAGACTACTAACCTAGAAGGATTGACTTCTCTAACTGACTGGGCCCACTTGACAACTTGACACCACAAAATAACATTTATTATATTGCCACTTGGGTACTATTGACCCGACTCACATTCAGAGGTTTACATTGCTTCTTTCAATGACACTAACAAGACCAAAATCATATCCTAAAGGAGGAATACAATACATCTTGGAATATCTTCCGAAGTTACAATAATTTAACAACAGTAACCATTCAATATTGAAATTGATTCTAGTGGATATGCCATGGGTGCAATCTTAATGCAACATAATAAACCTAAATGCTATTATTTTGAAACTTTCTATAAATAAATAGCTAACTATCCCACATATGATAAAGAGTTGTATGCATTAGTACAAAGAGTGTGAAGAAGTGGAAACATTATTTAATGGGCAAAGTAAAAATCATACATACTTATTATCAAACCTTACAATATCTTCAATCATAAACTAAGCTACAACAATCACAACACTTTAGATGGATGGGATTTCTACAACAATTTCACTTATTCATTAAGTATAAAAAGGGAATTCATAATAAAGTTGGAGATATGTTATCAAGACCTCCAACAAATTCATTTATTATCTTGCAAAACAGTCCATTGGCTCATGAGAGTTACATTGAACAGTACACCCATGATGAAGACTTCAAAGATGTGTATACATATTTAATGAATGACAAACAAAATGAATAATTAAACTATAATGTTAATGATAAGCTATTGTATCACCTTGGCAAAATTTGTATTCCATGGAGTGAAAGAGTGCATGTAATCAAAGAAGCCCATACTTATCTTATATCTGGTCATTTTGGTGTAGGAAAGACAATAGCTCAACTTCAGAGGTATTGTTATTAGCCTAAGAGGGATGAAATTGTATCCAAATATGTAAAGGGTTTTGTTATGTGTTATACCGGTAAGCTAGGTAATAGAAAATTGGGCTTGTACACTCCACTCCATGTACCTTCTTGTCCATGGGAAAGTGTCTCTATGGATTTTATGGGAGGATTGCATATGTCTAGGAAAGGTCATGATTACTTATATGTGGTTGTGGATAGGTTTAGTAAAATGTGCATTTTAATGCCTTGTAAAAATCAAGTTACAACAGAGTTGACTGCTCAATTGTTCTTCCAAAATGTCTATGTTCATTTTTGGTTTCCCACTTCCATTATATTAGATCAGGATTCTTGCTTTCTTGGGAAGTTTTGGTCAATTTTTTGGGAGATTATGGACGCCAATTTGGAAAATAGCACTGTTTTACATCCACAAATCGTAGGTTAGATTGAATTAATCAACCACACAATGGTACAGTTACTCCAAGGATATTTTGCTAAGCATCCTAAGCTTTGGGATGAGCATTTTCACTATGTACAACATGCTTACAACCGTGCCATAAACTCTTCTACACAAAAGTCTCCATTTGAGACATGTTTTGGATATTTTCCAATCTCTCCTTTAGACTTTGTATATGGAAAATATTATGTGGAAGATGGACAAGTTGATGCAGATAAAGGTTTGAAGTTCATTCAACAAATTCAATTGGTACACCATGTAGTATAGGAACAATTGGAGAAAATCCAAGCCAAATACAAAATGAGGCATGAACAAAATCATGTAGATCATCATTTCCAAGTTGGTGATTAAGTTTGGCTTCAAATAAGCAAAGATCCACTTCAAGGTGAAGGTAAAAAGTAAAAACCACTTGGGTATGGACCCTTCACAATCTTGGATAAAGTTGGTTAGATTTTCCTCCATATATGTGAATGTGGAAAATTTGAAATTGCATGAGTGTCCAATGCTCATGGATCAAGAGGAAAATATTCATGTTCCTTCTATTGACGACTTTGCACCTAAGTATCTTCATGAGTTGCATGAAGAAATCATTCTTGAGATGAAGGTAAGAAATTCATGAAGAATAGACGTGGAATATCTTCATGTGGGTTTTAAAGGAATGCATCCAAGCAAGGCATGATGGATGGATATGTGAAAGGTGAGGGAGGTGTACCCTCACCTGATTACTCAGTAATTATAGAATTTTGAAGATCCAAAAGTTTAAAGTGGGGAGGTTTGATCTAGGTGGATCTTCCAATAGACCAAAAATAAAATATTCAAACATTGATTAGAAGCACCCAGTTGTATAGAGCTCATCGAGATATTTTCAGTGATACTCGTTTTGTAAAAAATAGACTTCAGATGAGAAAGATATTGCATTTTAAATTTTTGATGAAAATAGGAAAAAGGGCACCACGTGGCACAACCATAGTGTGACACATGAACTGTATAGGTGGACTATACTCTAAGGTGGAAGCACGATGATATGTCATGTGGTATGTAGAAATGATGTGGAATCTATCATGTGTCGAGTTGGCGGTCCGAGTTGGTATCCAAGTGGAATAGGTTATTTCAGACTTCCAAATCGAAACAATAGGAAGTCGAGATAATTCATGATGGAATATAGGCCCAATTTTTTAATGTTGCAATGTTTAATTTCCAAATTAATCAACATATTTGAGTCATCAAAGACCTAGAAATGTTTCATGCCTCTCTCCTCTCCCTCTTTTAGCAAAACCTAGAGTGTTAGAAATTTTTTCACTGTTGTTGGGTCTTTACCCAATAACATAATT
The DNA here is from genome assembly GCA_001517045.1 of Pseudotsuga menziesii. Classification (NCBI taxonomy): domain Eukaryota; kingdom Viridiplantae; phylum Streptophyta; class Pinopsida; order Pinales; family Pinaceae; genus Pseudotsuga; species Pseudotsuga menziesii. The sequence goes on along the minus strand of LPNX011206279.1, from coordinate 346,926 downwards.
AAAAAAATTAGAGTCTAAGAAGAGCACAACCCATCTACCACATAAATTTGGATTGACTTGGCTAGCACGGTCAAATAATCGTAGAAATATTTCATGATCTATACTTTCCATTAATAGGGTAGTTCATGTTAACTATTGATAATCTAGTCATATGTGCAACAAGTCAATGAGAGAATATCATATCCTAAAAATTCATATGGTTCCTAGTCCACCAAATGCCACAAAAGAGATAATGAAGATCCTAGTAGACTAAGACTATTTTTTATCCAATCGAGAAGATCGTTAACCAAAGTAGGATTGTTCCATTTGTTTAATCCCACAAAACCTTGACCTACTTCCATCCACACAATCATGGCAAAAGAACAATTCAAGAATAGAAGGCCTACTACCTTAGAACTTGTCTTATATAGGATGCATCTATTTGGCCTTTTCCATTTCCTCTTATGTATGTTAGCCCATGCCAAGAGTTTATTTTATAAATCCAACCATAACAAGATTTTGGTTTTTAAAGCACAATAACCATGTACATTGTACCTTAAGTTTATTTTCTTGGGAATAGAATTTTAAATTACCCACGAATATAAAATAGGTTAAAGATTCAAAAAGTAAATTGGGTCTATCTCGAGTGGTTGTGGGATGGAATGTTATCCTCCACATTGTAGGTTTTATTCTCATAAGTGACATGTTGAGCTCATAATGAGCATATTATTGTAATGGCTAATGGCTTCAAGCCATATTGTTAACTTGGCCTTGTTCCCTAAAGAATCTAGGGTTTACCTTGGGTACCATCCTCGAAATGAGGGGAAGCATGCCTTGGGTTTTACCCTAAGATAATTCCCTGGCAAAAAAGGGTTAAAGTCTCAAAATAATTTTTATGTAGTTAAATTTTTATATTATATGAAAATTAAAAGTTTAAATTTTCTAAATTGTTAATGAAGAATAAAATATTTTCGTTGTATAGCCTCTCATATCATATCAACAATAAGATTTTCCACAAAACTTTTTTTCAATAGTAATTTAAATCTCATATGGGGCAATAGATGAAAATTCAAGGTTCCATATAGTTATTATAAATTCCATTACAAGAAAAAATACAACTATTATTATGGTTGACCATTAAGATTTAAGCGCCAAATGAAAGGCAATGCTAAAATTAAAATGCCATACCAAATTTTCATAATGTGCTAGGTATGACATCAAATATCGACCATGGATGGGAAAATATCAACCATAGAGCCAAAATACGGGAAAATAACATATTTTGGCTCTATGGTTGTTGAAAACAATAGAAGGGAGAGGGATAAATCATCTTCTAGTGTTTGGAGATTCAAAGTTATTGGTGGATTAGACCAATCAACACTGCAACACTGAAAATATAAGCTTGTTACCTATTATGAACTAAGTCCGGGACGTTAGAACACACTTTTCAAGTTATTACTTTTCATCATATTTATTGAGAATTTAACTCAAAACCAAATTGTTTTTCTAAAGAATCTTGATTTTGTAGGAGAGTACCTTATATGAACAAAATTCAAAGGAGGCACTCTTTATTTAGCTTCTAAAAATTATTTGTATTAAGTGTCCTTTTCTATTCGATTACATTGAAGAGATGTTTTAAGACCTTTTGGGTCCAATCCTGAATAGGTAATGATGTTTACAACAAATACGCCTCCAACATGATGTTTGAGGGTGTGGTTCCATTAGAGGATCTTGACAACTAGTTATCTCATGGCATCAATAATTGTGATGCATTTTGTTTTCATTTTGTGGTGGCCTAATGTTGTGGCCTAACTAGCCTTTTGATTAATGATAGATCTAGGATCATTGTGTAATTTGGTAATAAGTTCAATTGGTTCTCCTCATCCCTGAACCCTTCTTTTTATGGCATCACATCTACTTAGTGATCCCCCTTGTAAAGGCTGGTTCTATTAGCTATATCCTTAGGGGTGTACCTTCCTTTCACACTCACAAATTTTGTGGGATTTTTTATAATCAAGATCATGCCTTGCATGTTGTTAGTGTTTTGTGAAGGGTGTTCTTTGATTTGTAGCAACTCAATCAAAATCATTTGACGATTTTGATGTTTTTCTTTGTAGGTTGTGTTTACCTTATGGTTTTATGTATATGATATGATCTTGATCTTTCTATAGTGACATATCACTATGTTGAATTTCATTCCACATCAATAATTATCTTTATAAATTTTGTCTGTGCTAACATTGTCATTGGGTTTGTGTTGCAAATAATCACACATACATGACGATTGTAAAGTAAATAGGGTATATCAAGGATTAAACAAGTTTTAATGTGAAAATCCTTTAGTAGAATTTTCTCCACTTTAGCACTAACATCTCATTTATTTGGCATTAAGTTAGTTTTAGGGTGCAAGTCCTTGAGTTGATGTGATGGATATTTCTTTACTATAGTGATAACATTACCAAGAGTTTGAATGACAAATTTGTGGTTATTATTAGAGATAAAATTTTATAGTAAAATGGTCATCAACATACATGCNCCCCGCCCCCCCCCCCTCCCTACACACATGCACACATGCACAATGCTAGTTTTATTTCTGCTAAACAAATTTTAAAAATGATATTGAGTGATCAAATGTCTTATAATAGTGTTTTATTGGTATATGTCTAACAAAAACACATCTTCTAAGGTGGATTATGTATAAAACATTGTAACTTGCCACAAATATGTTAAGGGTCTAGGTCTACATAGATTCGACCCTTCCTAGGGAATATCAATGACTTCCACTACATTGCCATCATCCTCTAATATCGATTCTCAAATCTCAAACTTAGAGCCGCCAAGGTTATCTCCATCTATAGAGAATAAGATATCCCTTAATTGTTTAACACGTAAGAATTTTCTACAAGATTCATGGATGTAGTGAATTCTAACCCTACAACAAAGTATATGTTGAGTGGTTAAAGCTTCACCATAATGTTGTCTTATGGTCTACCGATTGTTGCAACGCTTTGGAACCTAGCATAAACAATGTTACATTCTCCCCTTTCATCCATACCCCTTACTTCCCATACTTCAATGGTGATAGAATGGTGGTTCTACATGGATTATAGTTCTAACTTCTACTCATGATTGAAGACAACACCTATACAAATTCATTGCGGTTCACCACAACAAACACCAAAATGACTAAATAAAATTGCCACAAGCATCACAAAGGAAGAATATTGTTTGAACCTTCATTTTGATGAGCACAAATATCCAACAGACAACAAAAATTTAATTGTTCCACCTAAACTGACATTTGTTGGTAGCAATAAAAGAGAACAATGATCGTAGGAAACAAAGATAAGAAGATCAAGATAAGGTCTCAAGTTTTAAAACACTCACTAGCATAGGACTATAAAACACTAAAGAGGAAAAGAATAGTCAACTACCAAATAACATTTATTGTGGTTTTAATAAGTCAACGACCCAAAGGAACCTCAACAACCAAGAATACAATTATAAGAATTTAGAGGTTTTGACCTATAAGAGTTTAGCTAGACTTGGAGCAAGGGTTAGAGCTAGAAATATAAATGGAAGGTAGAAAAGACTAAGTTTGGATATGGTGTTATATTATGAATAGCTTAATGAATCATAAATGTTATCATGATTATAGTGACTATGCTAAATATGAATGGAACGAACCCCCCCTTCAAAACGTGTTCATGGTGCTGATCATTTACTTAAATAATGTGTTATTTATTGTGATGTTCTCCTATATTGTCATTTTTTTGTGTATTTATTATCACAAATGGATGTGTTTATGATATATTCTATTGCACAAAGCAATATTAGCCAATGGTAGATATATTTGTTAGATGACATGCTTATCAATTACAAGGTTAAAGATGATTGTATTTGTCCCTTATTAGCTTTCTCCCATAAATATAAGTCTCGATAGTGCACCTCGATGAATACCTTCCTAGTTTTCAATGATTTATATGTTAGTGCTACACTATAATCCTTTTATTGGACAACCTTGTAGACCCTAGTCAACTAATTCAAGCTAACAAATGGATTTGTTCTCATAACACCGCCATCAAATTTAAGAAATCACAATACAATGAAAAGCAACTTATAAAGGAAGGTTTTAGGATTTATTTAATGAATAATTTGATATTTTTGTTAGATATAATACTCCTTTAATTGGGTGGATGCCCCAACAACCTAAGGATCAAAAGTTTTTTAGTTATCTATATAAGATATTTTGGTCAAGTGTCTCACAAGTATATTTCAATCATTGCAAGGATTTGTTAGGGGTCCTAGCTTGACATCCCTACCTTATGGTACTTAGGAATTGCACAAATAATGCATGATTCCATGTTCATTGAATAAGTCCTATTAAATAGTTATTGGGTAAATATGATTATCTTTATCAAATAATTCATACTAGGCGGCTGGTACTCATTAAATATGAAATCATAAGTAGTTAGGGTTTTTCTAGTCATAAAATATTTATAGACATAGAATTCTATGCGATGTTTTATGAATGATTGTTATTGTATTTGAGCTCTACTCAAAGGAGATTCCCCCTTAAAGAGTCTTGTGAAAATTACTCTTTCTTTTGGAAGTATCAATACACGGTTTATATACAACATTTTTAATCTAATTGTCTGTTATATTTTCTTTTATGCACTTATATTCTCTTAATATTGTTCATGATTTGTTGTTTTTATGGGTTAAGTACACTACATGTATAATCATGACTCCTTCTTAAGCCATCACATGCTCAACATTTAGAAAAAAAGGCTAGAGATTTGTTCTTGCATATTTTAACATAAAGATTTGTCGTTCATCAAATAAACCTGTGGTTGGGGAGGTAGAATTGTAGAGAATATAAGTGAAGTAACCCTTTTGGACACCCTTGTACATATCTATTAGCACTTGGTACTGCATCACACATAATATGCTTGTAAATTGTATCTTCCATACTCGAATGGGTATATTGAAAACCCCCTAGATGAACCTAAAACTAGTATTACATAAGCCTCCCAGTTGTCCTGCTTGCATAGTACACCAAGACCAACACTCAAGGATATCACTTCCATGTACTAGGGAATCAAGTAATGCAACTAAAGGAATGTTCTATCCTCCTTGTTTGGTGTTGTGAAAGATTCAACTAAGTACTATTATTGCAAACACTTAGGTATATAAGAGAGATATAACACTTGAAACTCCTTTGTTTTTAGGAACTTGCAAACCCTAACTTCTATAAAATGGTCAATTAAAAAAGCAATATTGTTGGAATACTAGGAATCTGTGAATTTCACCATTGTATTAATATTCAAACAAGAGTAATACTCTTAATGGAGTAAAAAAGGAGAGTTTGGTACCAACTCATATCATTGTGGGAGACCTAACTCAAAAGATTTCTTATGCAACATTAATCACACCAGTACAACTCTCAAGAAACACTTTTTGTATGGATCCACCAATAGCATTAAGGGAAACATATATCAAACTATTACTTGCATGAGATTGATCGCATTGGTATAACACCCTAGTAACCCTTATGGTGGATTGAAGGTGTCCACTTGCAAATGAACATGGATAAAAATTATCACCCAACTAGAAAACTAGTACAATAGGATTAACATCAATAATTTTTAAATCAACTCAACTATTAACAAATAGGTTGCTAAGGTTGATTACTTGGAAAGTAAAATTAGTCCACTCATAAACATGAAAAAACAACTCAACTTGCTAACAACCCACTTCATACACCATGAGATCAATTGGAAAGAGATTCACATGGATCCATCACGTGTGGAATCCTCTATGTGTGGATAATATAGAGAACCCCTTCATGATAACCATACATGGAGCACATATACCAAAATAGATATGAGAATGTTTAATGGTTTCAATCCCTTGGGATTGGTTGCTTATATGGAACACTACTTCTCCCTCCAAGGTATTACTAATGACTTAATGAAGCTTCGACTGGGTGTTCTCTACTTATATTGGGAATGTTGGAAATGTTGGCAATGTCATAAGAAATCCCATGATTGTTATATTGCATGGACCTAGTTCATCAAATCCATTTAATCTTGTTTTGAAACTAACACTTGTTTTTTGGCTAGTTTGACCAAGTTTACAAAACAATCATAGGAAGGATTTGTTGAACACCAACACCTCTAACTTTGTTACCATTACAAAGAGAAGTATTTGAAATGGCATAAGTGCGAAGCACACAAATGATTTCAAATTGATGTGGCCACTTAGACTGGCTGAAAGGCATTGCCAAGTTGGATTTAGTATACACCAACCATACTACTAAAGAAAAAACCACCCTAGAGCCACCTTGCGAGGAACCCAAAATTTATCTCAATTCCTTATTTGAAATTTTAACTACCCAAACCCTAAAGTTTCTTATCTACATCAAACAAGAAAGGTTATTGTTTTGATTAATAAGTGTAGTTCCCAATAAATTATTAATAGGAAAATTGATAAAGAAATGCATTGTCATGTCCATGTTCTGGATAAATTTCAAATTATGATAGAGATGATGGTATGATGAAACATGGTGGCAATAGTGAGAATTTGAAACTTTAGATGACGGGACTACCAACTCAAATCTCACTTGTTTTCTATTGAAATGGCTGGTTATAGTGTAATTATTGACACATAATGGTTATGCACTTTGAGTTCAAGTACCATGGACTTTAAAAAATTATACACAATCTTCACTAAGGAGGGTTATAAACATACATTCAATGGGTTCAATTTATGTTACCCAATACAAGGAAAACACCTTCTAAAAGATGTGTTTGTGGAGGCTTTTATTACAACATTTGGCAAAATAAAATAATAAAAAAAACTATGCCATTGATAATATAAGTTATAATGGATGTACATTATAACTAAAAAAAACATGGGACACCGAAGGTTATAGCAAATATTTTTTAGACGGTGCACATATCATACAAACACATTGATGTGTGGTTAACATAGAATGTCGATGCATGCACTTTAAATGGTATGCTCCAAATCATTTGTAGACATAAGAGCTCACCAATGCATATAATTTAAATGATATGCACCAATGTTTTTCATTTATATAACTCATGGTGCTTATATTACCATTGTTTTTCATTTATCCCTTTTAAATATACGAGTACTGACCTTCCATAGTTACACACTGGTGCTTATATTACCATACACACCACCAAGTACTACAAATTTAATGGTGACAATAAAGACCAATGGATTGTTGCTTTACGTATTCGATGCACTCACTATAAATAATCACCTCTGTGTTGACTTTTTCTTAAGCACCATGATACCAGTGCATTTATAACAAATAGAAGCACATATGCAGTTTTTATGATAAAAACACCAATGTGTAATTTTCACAATGTAAAAATTGCCACACCGTTAATGAATTACATATGTTCCAATATGTCTATATTTTAATTGATTATGTTTTTAATTTTCAATTATCAACTAATTTTATATTAATATTGATATTTTAATTTTAAGTATTATGTTTGGAAGCAATTATTGTATTAATGTGTTATACCATTGGATTACACATATGTTCATTGTAATATTTAATCGTCCATACATAACATCTCTATATTAATAATCCATATATTTTAAATCAACAATGTAACATTTTAGAACATTGAAAAATGCAATAGATTAAGAAACACATTTGATTGTATATGAATAAGAGACATCATTGTATATGAATAAGATACTTTTCGTCATACCAAACAGGACAACATAAATGCCCACAATAATCAAAATGTCAAAAATGTATTTGTTACACTTATTGGTATCCGGTTTTCATCCAATGAGGACAATATTTCCGATACATTAAACAAAATGTTTGATTTTCACAAACAAACATTTCGAAACATACAAATTGCCAAAAAATTCAATTATATTGATTGTCATTTTTCACTTGAATAGTTGTCATTGCTCAAGCTCCTTACATGCCTAATTTCTTCATCAATTGTAAGTGATATTGTACTTCGATTATTTGTCCAAATGTTTGTTGATTGGATTTATTTTGATCCTCCTCTTCATTTTCCATCTAAAACACAAAAATAAAGTGTAATTAATATATCTACACTTATAATATAAGATATAATTTTGTAAATTAAAAAGTGTATCATAGCAAGAATTGAATCATAAACAATACATATTCTTTAAAAACCATTCCTCTCACTATCTCTCAACAACTCTTTTGTTATTTTCACTCCATACTTTGTTTCTTTGTTTAATCGATGCACATTGTACAATAATCCGCACTAGTGCAAATTATGTGCATACACATTGGTGCACAATGCATATGTATATGAATTGGCACAAAATTGTTGTTTTAAAAAAAATAATATTGAAGTTTATTAGGCATTATGTAGATATAAGAGAAGTGGTGCATATTTCCTTTATATAATGCACAACCAAACTTGCAAATATTTTTTAATTATAAAATACATCTAAAATGGCATGCTTTCAAACAAGAGCACCAGTGCATTAAGATTTAAAGTGTGCACCAATAACCACATTTTTTTTTGAATTGATAGGGATAGGTTTTGAGGTAGGTTTTGTGATCCAATACAATGATTAGTCCCACTGCAATTGTCACGTCCCCTCCCACCCCGGAGGAGAGAACGCGAACGAACTCTTTTACCTAAGTTACCTATCTCTGATTCTGCATTCGTATGATGATTCTCGGTTCTCTTTTTTTTTATCTACACAAGAAAGAATTTCTCCTGCTAACATTATGATCCATATCATGTATAACTCTTTATCTTCCCCAATCACAGAGGGATCGAACGGTGGAGAATCATCCCACACAAAATCAACGGTGCAGAGAGCTTCACTTGCAGAATCGAAACATATCAAAATTTCACTCTCGCATCCTGCATCCTGCATGCCACATTCTTCATCCTGCATCCCACATGCAGAATGATTGTTGCAGAGATCAAAGTTTCAGAAATCAAAATTTACCATAAGTCATTTTCGCATCCTGCATCCAGCATCCCGCATCATGCATCACACAAGTTGCGAAAGGGAAATTGTGGAAATCAATTTTTGCCAAACGACATTTCCGCATCCCACATCTTGCAAGTTGCAGAAAGGAAATTTCACAAAACAAATTTTCTGCATTCCGCATCCTGCATCTCGCAAGTTGCAGAAAGGAAATTGCGGAAGGGAACAATACAGAGATTGAAATTTCCAAAAAACTTTTTCGCATCCTGCATCCTGCAAGTTGCAGAAAGGTTAAATATGCAAAATTTTGATCTACTAATGAAAATTTCTAATTATAAAACTGATTTCCAACATCCGGGCCATCACCAATCTAGCCAATCTAACTTCATAACAACTTAGAAAATTCATTGAAATAAAATTACATACACATATACATCATTCATGAAATATATATCTACATCAAATACATTCCATTAAAGCATTCATCATATTCATATTTATTTATAAACAAGTACAGTTGTAGGGATTGAAACACAAGAAATACTTATATTTATCAGAAGCTTGTCCCGCAACCAGCTATGTCACTACAACATTCCACCCAACCATAGGCTAGTGTGCTCATCAATCTCTTAGCAGCACTGCAACCCCCAAGTTGGGCATGATTTCCCCAAGGAATAAGGAACACTAGAAGACTTCCCCATAGCCATGGATACAATAAAACTCATCCAAGCCAACACAGTCGGGTTTATCAGGCTTACACAGGTAGTGATTTACACATAGCCAAAGTTTATACAAGTCACATCCAAGCCAGCATATGGATTTATCAGGCTACCAACCAAGCCATCCTTCCAGTTGTGTTTATCAAGCTTACACAGACAGTGGTTTACACTTAGCCAAAATTCACATGAGACACAGCCAAGCAAACATATGGGTTTATCAAGCTACCAGCCAAGCCATCCTTCCAGTTGGGTTTATTAGGCTGCAAAGGAGGTGGAAAGACTGACTACTAAGCTAGTGATCTCAATCCCAAAGCTATGGACACCTGCATTGGATCTAGCTTGACTTCTAAACATTTACACACCCAACACAAGGAAGCATCCCCTTTTCTACTACATAGTCCCTCAGGACATGCCTTCCCTTCCAATGCTATTCAGGGTATGCAAAGAAGAAAACCAACCATCTAGATTGGTCTGTGAGGTTCCTTCACACACTAGGTTTATCAAGCAAGTCCAAACTCCATTTCCATTCCCCAAATCAGTTCAGATGTCAAACAAGGATGTGCACACATTGATCTCAGTTCCAGGATTAACAAAAAATAACAAAAGCTAAGGAATACACACACACAACGATTACGAATTTCAGATCATTGCCTGAGCCAAACCAATTACTACAATTACCAAAAGTGAAATCGTTTGATAGTCATTCAATTCAAAAACACAGATCGGATCCTGGGCATTCTCCTTCTGGAAATGACTAACAGACAGGAAAATTGTAAAAAGAAAAAAAATTCACAGAACAGGAAAATTCCTGAAGGATCAAGACTCGAGCGATTTTTTTCCTTTTTTGCCTAAATGCTAGAATCCTCTTAACAAAACGTTCCACATAGTCCAAATCATGAGAGGAAGGTGAAACACGACTGCATGAGGGAAAGGCAGGTGTTTTCTTGCCCAAGAAAATTTAAAAATGTTTTCCCAAAAATGGTGCTCTTCCCATTTCGAATTTATTCCCACTCTTCCAAAACCCCCCTTATCCTTAGGAAAAATCATGCCCCCATCTCATTTTGTTGCATTGACATAGTTGGTTGTAGGATTTTAATTAAAATTGCAAATTTAACATGATGTCCAAGTTAATAATGCTCATCTAGCATAAAAACACCATCGGCCTAAACCTTAATCATCGAAACATAAACACTAAATCGATGGCGGGGATTTTTCCTTGAGCTCCACACCATGGTTATTTACATCATATTCTTTAAATGCAAATGGGGTCAAAACTGGGGTGTTCATTCCCCTCCTCCTTCAACAACACTATCCTCAGTGCTTTACAACATTGAACAAAAATTCTTTGTTGGTACTACCCTCAACAATCCGCAGAATTGAACAAAAACGGATGTGCCAGTTGCATGGCATCCTCTAGCTCCCATGTAGCTTCTTCAGGACCGTAGTGCTCCCATTGCACCTTTACCTGTCCTATTGCTCAGTTCCAGAGCATTGTGACCTTCCTGGCGAGGGTGCACTTTGGCTCGATTTGGAACTCTCCCTCTGGTTCCACCTGAATTACATCCCAATTTATTACATGGTTAGGATCATGTACATATCTTTTAAGCAAAGAAACATGTAATTCCCTAGTGCTAGCAGGAAATGCAAGTATATATACAACTACTCCTATTCTTTTAAGAACATTAAACATCCCACAGTATCTAGGAGACATCTTGGCACAAATCCCAAGATTCAAGGAACTTTTCTTTACCTTCACCCTTAGGTAAACATGGTCCCCAATACTGAACTCTCTGTTCAACCTATGCTTATTTTCATAGCTTTTCTGTCTATCCTAGGCTACTTTTAGATTATGTCTGATTTTTACAACTTCCTGCTCCATCTCCTTGAGCAATTCTGTACTGATCACAACTCTGTTCATTTGGTTATCCCAAGTTACTGGTGTTCTGCACCTCCTGCCATACAAAGCTTCATATGGACTCGTCCCCAAGATGCTTGCTATCCATTGTTGTAAGCAAATTCTACCAAGTGTAAATAGTCTTCCCACTTGGATGGTTTTTCCATCACATACATGCAAAGCATGTCTTCCAACACTTGATTAACTCTCTTGGTCTGTCCATTGGTATGAGGATGGTAGGCAGTGCTGAAATTCAACTTTGTTCCCAAGTCTGCAAACAATCCTTTCCAAAATTTAGAAGTGAACTTAACATATCTGTCAGAGACTATTTCCTTAGGTAGTCCATGCAATTAAAAAAATTATTTCATGAAAATATTGGCAATATCATCAGTCTTATGCATGGACTTTACTGGTATAAAATGTGCTACCTTCGTCAACTTGTCCACCACAACCATGACGGAGTCATGTTGTCTCCAAGTCATCGAAAAATCCTGTAATAAAGTCTATGGAAATCACTTCCCATTTCCATTCTGGAACCGACAAAGGCTACAACAAACCTGTTGGGTGTTAATGTTCAACCTTCACTTGCTGACACTTCATGCATCTTGAAATATATTCAGCCATGTCCTTCTTCATTCCTGGCCAAAAGTATTGCTTTCTTGCTGTAGAAATCGTATCCTGATATCCTAGGTGACCAAAATATGGAATTTGATGGATTTCATCCATAACAACCCTCCTCAACTCTGCCACATTTAGAATATACATTCTGCTTTTATACGTAAGAAGTCTATCCTCTTCTAACTTATAACCTTCATACTTATTTTCAAGGATTTGCTGTTGTAATTTATCGTTTACCTGCAAATACATTTCATCTTCAAAATTACGTTTAATAATCTACTGTCTCAAATTTGATTGGCAAATGCTAATAGATTCCACATGCATTTCTTGTACTTTCCTGCTGAGTGCATCGACTACCTTATTCTCCTTACCTTTTATGTGCTTGATTTCAAAATCAAATTCACATAAAAATTCCATCCATCTAGCTTACCTAACATTCATAGTAGGTTGATCAAACAAATACTTCAGAACACAGTGGTTTGTCCTTAACTCAAATTTTCTGCCGATCAAGTAATGCCTCCACATCTTGAGAGCATGTACTATGGATGCAAGTTCTATATCATGAGTGGCATAATTCCTCTCATGCTCCTTCAACTTTCTGGATTCATAGCATATCACGTGGTTGTCTTGCATAAGAACTCCTCCAAGTCCTTGAAAACATGCATCCGTACATACCACAAAATCTTTCTTTGAGTCTGCAACTTTTAAGATCGGTGCACTAGTGAGAAGATACTTTAACTACTGGAAAATTTATTCACACTTCGAGGTCCATTCGAACTTTATTCCCTTCCTTTGCAAAGATGTGATAGCATGTGCAACCTTGGAGAATCCTTCAATGAATCTTCTGTAGTATCCTACAAGCCCCATAAAAGATCTTCCCTCTATCACATTCTTTAGAGTAGGCCAATTCTTAATAGCTTCAATCTTGTCAGGGTCCATGGATATACCCTCTTATGAAATAATGTGACCCAAGTACTGAATTCTATCTTTATAAAAGTCACACTTACTCAACTTTGCATACAGCTGGTGTTCTCTGAGCAATTGCAATGTTAGTCTCAAATGTTCTTCATGCTCTTCTTCATTCTTAGAATAAATAAGAATGTCATCAAGGAAAAAAAGAACAAACTTGTCTAAATACCCACTGAAGATGCTATTCATAAGGCACATAAATGTTGTTGGTGCATTTGTGAGACCAAAAGGTACCACTACAAACTCATAATGTCCATACCTTGTTTTGAAGGTCTTCGTTCTTGATTCTCATTTGATGGTAACCAGACCTCAAGTCAATCTTGTAAAATACCTTTTCTCCTTTAATTTAATCAAAGAGGTCATCAATTCTCGACAAGGGATATTTGTTCTTCACCGTGACTTTGTTCAACTACCTATAATCAATACACAATATGAGTGTACCATCTTTCTTCTTCACAAACAGAACTGGTGCTCCCCAAGGAGACACACTAGGCCCAATATACTTCTTTCTCTAGAAATTATTGCAACTGCATCTTCAGTTCTAACATTTCTAGTGTACTCATTATGTAAGGTGCTTTGGACACTGGTACTGCTCCTGGCACAAGCTCAATCGTGAAATCAATGTCTCTCTTTGGAGGAAGACCTGAAATCTCATCAGGAAAAACATCTCTGAATTCTTGCAACACGTGATAGTATTCCAAATTGAGAGTTTCATTCTATGCTACCTCCTCAATATGGGCCGCATACAACTGACAACCTTTTCTACAAAATTTCTTCAATTGCATCGTTGAAATCTGCCTTACAGAGATTACATTTGGTATGCCTTTTACAACTACTGGGTTCCCTTCTTCATCCATGCATTCAAAAGTCTTGTTACAACAATCAAGCTTCACCATGTGAGATTCTAACCAATCCATTCCAATGAGAACATCATAGGAACTGAGGGGTATAACATTCATACCTACGCAAGTGCTTAGTCTATTTATCACCAATGGACATTTCTCCACCACTTCATTAACTTTTCTCTTAGTTCCAGTGGCTAGCTGAACTAACCACGACTTGCTATGTTTTGCTTTCCTCAGAGCACAAAACTCCACTACTCTAGAAGCAATATAATTGTGATGAGAACCAGGGTCAATCAAAATAGAAATAGATTGCTCAATAATCTTACCTGCAACTTCAACCACCATTGACTGGTGATTTTTCTGGTGGTCTTCCAGTGTTGCATAAATTATAGGTACGACCCTTGCTACTTGTCACACTGTTTCTGCCTCTTGAATATTGTATGTTGGCCTTACATTCTAATTCTCCAGTGGACATAACCTGCACATATGGGGTACTCCACATTTCCAACACTGAAGAGACTCTTTGTTTTGCTGCGGTTCTCTTGGCTTTTCTCCCACTACTCTGGCTGGCTGCTTCTCAGCTTGGAATGGCTGCTTCTGCTGATTCCATAAGTTAGGAGGTTTTAAATCTCTCTTCCTATGATAATACTTCTCATTCATCTTGTTCTTCCATGCCTTCTGGTAGTCAGGTTTTCTCTTGCTTTGCTCGTAACAGTACTTAGCTTTTCTTATCGCCTCTTCCAGAGTTTCAGGTTCATAGAACTCAATTCGGTCTTTGTAGGACTAAGGAAATCCACTCACAAAGTGCTATATTTTTATCTTCTCATATTTAATATACTCGACATACCTCAACATTTCCAAGAACTTGTTTGCATATTCCTCCATAGTCTGATGTCCCAGTCTCAGCTCATGGAATTCTTTGATTTTATCATCATAGTACCGGTTAGAGAGGTGCTTCTGCTTTATATATTTTTGGAACTCTTTCTAGATAATATTCCTTTCATTTATCTTCTTCACTTTCCTGAAGTGTTCCCACAAAATAGATGCTCTTCCTGTCAGATTGAAAATGGCTACTCGAGATTTCATATTTCTAGAATAATCTTGGACTTGGAAATATTTTCTTATTCCCATAAGCCAAGCTTCAGCTTCTTGACCAGTCTTTACCTCATCATTGAAGGTAGGTGGCTTTGTATTCTTGAATTCATCTCATGAGCGGTTCTAGTAAAGCCTCTTCCTCCTACCTATGTGAGATGAAGAGCCTGAATCTTCAGTGGATCTTTTAGATTCAGACGACCCACTATGAGATCTCTTCCTTTTATTCCCATGAGGGGAAAAACTTGAACCATTAGTGGATTTTTCAGAGTCATACAACCCACTAGGAGATCACTCTCTTCCTCTAGAAGTGTTCTTACTTCCTTCTAGCGTTACTGTCCTGTCCCCAAAGTTCATATTTCTTTGAATGTCTGTCAAAGTATGTAATATGGCTGCGTTCAACTGATTCTGCTCCTCCTGAGCCTTAATCAATATTTTGTTGTCTGCTCTGTAGCTCTGTATCTCCACCCTGAGGTTTCTCATGATGGCTGCAAAGTCTGGGGGAGTATCTTGAAACCTCCTCCCATTAGACTCTGTCTCAACATTTCCAATTCTGACATTTTCCCCCATAGCATCTTCCTCATGTGCATTGGGGTCTCGTGCATAATCATTCATATCGTTTGTCCTCATGGCCAAACCAACTATTCAGAATCACAATGCCCTTTCCGAAGGTGACTATAATTCTACAAAATTGTGTTAGATAACAAAACTGTTAGATATAATCAAAACCAAGATCACTTACCCACTGCCCATGGTAGTTTTTCTTTGTCATGCGGCCAAGAATACATTGGAACTATTAACTAACAGCTCTGTAACTATCCAACTCGGCCCATCGAGACCCAATACTGTAACCACTTTTCTTTCTGGCCTATCCAGGCCCAACGCTGCAACCATTAGCTCTGATACCACACTATCATGTCCCCACCCACCCCGGAGGAGAGAACGTGACCCAACTCTTCAACCTGAGTTACCTATCTCTAATTCTGCATTCGTGTGATGATTCCCGTTTCTCCTTTTTTTTTTATCTACACAAGCAAGAATTTCTCCTGCTAACATTTTGATCCAGACCGTGTATATCTCTTTATCTTCCCTAATCGCAGAGAGATCAAATGGTGGAGAATCATCATATAGAAAATAAACGATGCAGAGAGCTTCACCTGCGGAATCGAAATATATCAAAATTTCACTCTCGCACCCCGCATCTCGCATGCTACATTTCACATCCCACATCCCACATGCGGAACGAACGTTGTAGAGATCAAAGTTGTGGAAATAAAATTTTTACCATAAGTCATTTCTGCATTCCGCATATCGCATCCTGCATCCCACAAGTTGCGGAAATCAATTTTTGCCAAATGACATTTCTACATCCCACATCCCGCAAGTTGCGGAAAGGAAATTTCTCAACACAAATTTTCCGCATTCTGCATCCCGCATCCCGCAAGGTTTGGAAAGGAAATTGCAGAAGGGAAAAATGCGGAGATCGAAATTTCCAAAGAACGTTTTCGCATCCCGCATCCCACAAGTTGCAGAAAGGTTAAATCTGTGGAATTTTGATCTGCTAATGAAAATTTCTAAGTATAAAACCGATTTCCAACATCCAGGCCATCACCAATCCGACCATCTAACTTCATAACAACTTAGAAAATTCATTGAAATAAAATTACATACACATATACATCATTCATGAAATATACATCTGCATCAAATACATTCCATTCAAGCATTCATCATATTCATATTTATTTATAATTAAGTACAAGTGCAGGGATTGAAACACAAGAAATACTTATCTTTATCATAAGATTTTCCCACAACCAACTATGTCAATGCGACATTCCACCCAACCATTGGCCAGTGTTCTCATCAATCTCTCAGTAGCACTACCACCCCCGAGCTGGGCATGATTTCCCTAAGGAATAAGGAACACTAGTAGACTTCCCCATAGCCAAGGATAAAATTAAACTCAGCCAAGCCAACACAGTTGGGTTTATCAGGCTTACACAGGCAGTGATTTACACATGACCAAAGTTTATACAAGTCATAACCAAACCAACATATGGGTTTATTAGGCTACCATCCAAGCCATCCTTCTAGTTGGGTTTATCAGGATTACACAGACAATGGTTTACACTTAGCCAAAATTCACATGAGACACAACCAAGTCAATAGATGGGTTTATCAGGCTAATAGCCAAGCCATCCTTCAAGTTGGGTTTATCAGGCTGCCAAGGAGGTGGAAAGACTGACTGTTAAGCTAGTGAGATCAATCCCAAAGCTATGGACACCTACACCGGATCTAGCCCAAATTCTAAACATTTACACACCCAACACAAGGAATCATACCCTTATTTGCTACACAGTCCCTCAGTCCATGCCTTCCCTTCCAGTTCTATTCAGGGTATGCAAAGAAGAAAACCAACCCTCTAGATTGGTATGTGAGGTTCCTTCACACACTAGGTTTATCAAGCAGGTCCAGACTCCATTTTCATTCCCCAAATCAGTTCCGATGTCAAACGAGGATGTACACACAATGATCTCAGTTTTGGGATTAACAAAACGTAATAGAAGCCAAGGAATACACACACACAATGATTACAAATTTCTGAGCATTCCCTGATCCAGACTAACTACCGCAATTACGAAAAATGAAATCATTTGCTGGTCATTCAATTCAAAAACGCAAATTCGATTTTGGGCATTCGCCTTTCGAAAACGACTAACAGACAGGAAAATCGTAAAAAGGAAAACAATTCACAGAACAGGAAAATTCCTAAAGGATCAAGGCTTAGAGCATTTTTTTTGCTTTTTTGCCTCAATGCCAGAATCCCCTTGCCGAAACATTCCACACAATCCAAATCGTGAGAGGAAGGTGCAATGCAATTGCATGAGGGAAAGCCAGGCATTTTCTTGCCCAAGGAAATTTAAGAACGTTTTTCTAGAAATGGTGCTCTGCCCATTTCGAAATTCTGCCCACTCTTCCAATCCCCCCCTTGTCTTAGGAAAAACCATGCCCCCATCTCATTTTGTTGCATTGACATAGTTGGCTGTAGGATTTTAATTAAAATTGCAAATTTAACATGATGTCCAAACTTATAACGTTAAACAAGCATAAAAACACCATCGGCCTAAATCTTAATCACCAAAACATAAACACTAAATTGATGGTGGGGATTTTTCCTTGAGCTCCACACCATGATTATTTACATCATATATTTAAATGCAAATGGGGTCAAAACCAGGGTGTTACAGCAATAGATGTACAATACCCCATATATAGATACACAAAGCTATTAACTATTCAATTCCTAAAAGAACAAAAAAAGTCTCATTCTTAAGTAGTAGAAAGAGTAAAATCCTAATGCTAAAGTTTGCAGCCACATAAACAAAAAAGAAGCAACAAGAAATTTTGGGTTTCCCACGTTCAAGGTAATTATGAAAACTTTTCATTTTCTTCAGAATGCAGTGTAAATATTAATCGGTACATAAAGAATTAATGATTTTTTTGAAACAATTAGGGGAAAAATGAGACGAATAATAAAAAGCCACATACTTGAAATTTATCCTCTGTAAAGTTGTATCTGACTTGTAATCCCTTGCAAATCTGACTCTTCAGAAAACTCTAGCCACCCCAAATACTTCCTTGGTAAATATTTTTTGGACAAGTCTCCCCTCTTACTTTTGGAAAAATAATGAAAAAATAATTAGGGTTTTTATTATAAACTCACTTTTAGAGAATACAATTCCCGCTCATTTTTTGGTAAATATTTTAGTTTTATTATGAGAATCATGTGTGTTGTTGCACATAGGTTCACTCTTTCAGAAGAGAAAAAAAAACAAAAAACATCACTTTAATACAAATAACAAAATACAAATGTAAATATATGTTTTTAAATTGTGTTGGCTATCGTGGGCAGACCCGGGTTTATTGTATTTAACCAACAACACCCCTAGCTCAATGGCCATTTCGGCGACAGACCGCAAAGCAGCCTGAAGTCTCATCCGAAGTGATTCTAATGGGTTGGACAAGGACTCAAGTGTCTTGGGCCAGGTTCTGTGGCATCCTACTAGCGTCTCGCAGTTCTGCTAGCCATGAGATCTCTTCCTCTGTGCATCAAGCAACTCTTCTGCTCGCGTCGCGCGATCTCCTCAACTTGCAGCTCTTCTAGCCACGAGATCTCTCTTCCTCTATTTTACAGTCCCTCTCAGCGTCATGCAAATTCCACCAACTCGCGATGACTTCAGCCCTACCGCATCGCCGCGCACCAGATGACACGTAACTTCCTCTCCAACGCTAAGCCCTTAACCCACGGTATCGTGCACCACAAATCCTTTGCCGGTGCGGTATCGCCTCCCTGCGATATCCTACTCCCGTGGCTCAGTGCACTTAGCGTTGGTCGTGTCGACTTGCAAGGCTCAACATAACAGGTTGTTTAACACTGCGACTAGTGACTGTTCAAGCCAAGCATAAATGAACCCACATACAACATGCCAAAGATTTCAACTCATGTCTATCCTTCTATATTACTGTGAACTGAATAACGCATGCATACATTAAACTGTAAACAGGGTTCATATAATAACTGATAGATGCAACAAGTAAACACAACACATAAATCAATACATAACACTCGATTTTAACGTGGCTCACCTCCAAGATGGAAGTTACGTCCACAGAACTGTGTTTCTATTATAGCTCAAGGGAAGGTAAACACAGTTTTGCTGCACCGCATATGTAGCTCGAGATCTTTTGGGTAACTCCGCACACAGCCTGGAGCCCTTCTCTCTTAGATCTCTTCTCTACCTCTATATTGCACCTCTTACAATATACTCTTCCCTCTCTGTCGATCCCTGAGGATTGTTACATGCATGCTCTATGAGCCAGCTACTGGTTACAGTAAGATACTACAGCTAATCACAGAACCAGAGCTCAGATTTTACAATACAACTGTCTATGAGCTAACTAACAGAATGACGGACTAGCTAATTATTTGAGTAGCTAACCTTTTACATTACAAAATATATCCCTTTATAGGTCTCACCATTACAACACTATGGGCCTATCCCAACAGTAACCCAAACCCTAACTAGTGACAGTTGGCATATCTGTACTTCCGGCAATGAATTTGTATTCTTCTAAGGCAAGCATCTGCGCTAGCCTTTCATCCACTGTGTCTGTATCAGTCATCCCGGTAATCTGAGCGATTCTTAAACTGGGAAGAATATACTCCATAGGCATAACAGCCTCCTGTCCATACACCAAGCTGAAAGGTGTGTGTCCTGTAAGTTTCTTGCATGTGGTCCTATATGCCCATAATATAGCGTTAACTCTGAGGTCCCAATCATTCCTTTGGCTGTTGCAGATGTTAGTAAGAGAGTTTTCTAAAATCTTATTAAAGGCCTCCACCGTACCATTAGCTCGTGGGTGGTAAGGCGTGCTCTTATGGTGCTAAATCTGGAATTCTTCTGTCAAGGCCTCAATGGTGCGGTTCAAGAAAGGTGTGCCTTGGTCGCTCATCAAAATTACTAGGCATCCAAATCTACTGATGATGTTTTCAAAAAGGAACTGTACGGCTGTAGCAGCATCACAATTTCTTACTGCTTTGGCCTCGGCCCATCTGGTGAGATACTCTATCCCAGTGATAATATATCTCACGCTAGTGCGCTTTCCTGGTGGGTTGATAGGACCCACAAATTCTATAGCCCACTTGTCGAATGCGCGCAGCATAACCTGTGGTCACAATGGCATTTCATCATGTCACGAGGGTTTTCCTACCCTCTGGCAGATATCGCAGCATCTGCAAAAGTCCTTGGTATCCTTATGCAACGTAGGCCACCATAATCCTGCAGCTAGGATTTTCTACGCAGTCGGATTTCCTGCGAAATGGCCTCCTGCGGTTCCTGAATGTGCCTCTCTGATGATAGCGTCTTTTTCATGCGGCATCACACATCTGCGCAAGACTTCATCCGGTCCTAACTTGTATAGGTGTCCTGCGATCAGGGTGAAGTCTACTGCTTTAACAACCAATTGCTTCTTTTGCTGCTTAGTAAACTAATCAGGCGCTAGTCCTGTAGTGAGAAAGTGAATAATATCAGCATAGTAGTCGTCTGCGATCTGGATAGAAAACAATTGCGCATCTGGTAAATTGTCCTTTAGGTTACTTGGCTCTTCTCCTGAGTCTATCCGCGACAGGTGATCAGGTCCAGCGTTCAGTCTTCCTGGTTTAACAATGATTTCAAAATCATACTCCTGAAAGAGGAGTAACCATATGCAAATTCTCCCCACTAACACTGGCTTATTGACCAGATACTTCAATGTGGAATGGTCAGTAAACATCTTGAACAAGGCACCCAATAGGTAGTGCATGAATTTCTGCAGTGCGTACACCATAGCTAGGCCTTCTCTTTCTGTTGTGGTGTAGTTCTTTTCTGTCGTCGATAGCTTTCTACTGGAGTATGCGATAGGATGATCAATATCCCCTTCTCCTGGTTGCGTTAAAACAACCCCTAGTGCGATGCCAGATGCATCCACATGTACATGAAATGGCTTAGTCCAATCTGGAAATACTAGGATGGGCGTTGTAACCATCTTTTCTTTAAGCATGTCTAGACTCTGCTGACATTCCTCATTCCATAGGAATTTTACATCTTTCTTTAGCAATTTCTCCATTGGTGCTGTAATCTTTGAGTAGCCCTTGATGAACTTTCTATAATACCCGGTATGACCAAGTACTGTCCTCATTTGCTTGACTGAGTTAGGTGCAGGAAGATTTACAATGATGGCAATCTTTGCGGGATCTACCATCAAGCCTTGTTTGCAAACAATGTGACCCAACAAAATACCAAATGGTGCACAAAATATACATTTCTTCAAGTTTAGAGAAATCTGGTACTGCCTACATTTCTCTAACATCAGTCTTAGATCTCCTATGTGCTTATCAATTAGTCCAAATACAGTCCAGTCATCAAAATATACTTCTAGGAATTTATGGATGTATTCTTTAAATACAGAAACTACTACTCTAGAAAATATAGCTGGTGCATTCTTAAGGCCAAAGGGCATTACCGTATACTAGAACGAGCCCCATTCTGTTGCAAAGGTGGTCTTGGATCGATCTTCTGGATGGATTCTGATCCGATGATAGACTGAAAAGCCATAAGTGAAGGAGTAGAACTCTTGTCCTCCCACGTTGTCTAACACCTCGTCAGTGAATGGTGTCGGGAATGGATCATGAAGCGATGCATCATTGAGCTTGCGCAGATCAACATAGATCCTGATGTCTCCTTTGGTTTTCTTCTCCTGTACGACCATGGGGCTAACCCATTCGCTTTCTTCTACAGGCTCAATGATGCCTACTGCTAGCATCTTATCGATCTCATCCTTTACTTTTTCTTTGTAGCACGGATTTAATCTATATGGGCGTTGTTTCACTGGTCTAGCATCCTCCTTTAATGGTATCCTCATGACTCCCAGGTCTCCAACTATTCCCTTCATCTCTATGAACTTGGTGGGAAATAGGTCCTGATAGTCATGTAACAAGTTGGCAATCTGTCCGATTATTTCATCGTTCCAATAGTCTCCAATAGAGGTAAACTTAGGTTCTGTGTCTGTGCCAATATTGATCTTTTTAATCTTGATGGGTTCTGTGATTGCTGGAATCTCTAACTGTGGTCCCTCAACATCGCGAGTTCCTTCTGAATCCAGAATGTTGGTGTTGCGAGGATACTCATCCTCATCCTCTGGTACTGCTTCGAAGTTATAGCACTCGAGCGCATCTTCTAACTGGATGGCCCACTCAGGCTGAGTCTGTACTGATGGGGTACAATCCTCAAATATCTTGATCTTTATTATATCTAGGGCCTACTCAACACTTGGGTACTCAGATTCAAAAGTGAAGGTGAGTAGAAATCTATCTATCATAAGTGGCCATATAGTTGTTCCCTTGCGCAATTCAGTCTCTGTGTACCAGTTCCTTGGAACTGTGTCTAAAGTGTGAATGAATCGGTGAACCCATTCATCCTCGGGGATGTCCGACCAACTCTGTTCACATGTCTGAATATGTGACATGGGGTCACTCTCTCCTGTGTACTTCTGCTGGACATACTCTTTGTCGACAGAAAATCTGATCGCCATCAATCTTTTAATATCATCCCATGATGCGATATTCTCTTTATGTGCATACCACCATCTTGCAGGTGTGGCTCGTACTGCAAGGTCCATAGCTGCAATTCTATGCTTGTGCGGAATATGTTGTTTAAACTGCTCGAGAAAGTCCTGGATATCTGTTAGACCATGAAATGATGGGATCTCATTGATCTCTGCGCCAATCCATCACAGTGACTTAGTCAAGTACGTGCATCTGCGCGCTGAGACTTCGTGGAGTCTGTTTTGCCAATTCTCTAGACCAACGTCTGAATCCGATGCGCATGAGCTGTCCAATCGCCAACTAATGTTCCCTTCTTCAGTCGCATTGACATAGTCGCTCTGGTTTGTGGTCATCTGATAGAGACTCTCCATGTTACGTGCCTCCTCCTCTGCTCGGATAGGTTCAATATATCTAGGACCCCGAAAAGGATCCAATGGTGCGATGACCCAGATCTATGCATCCTCAAAGGTCATTTGTCTTCTCTTTAGGTCGATAACGGCCATGTTACTAATCGCCCAATCAATGCATAGTAATGTTGGATACGGTCTACTATCGACAATGATTTCTATAACTTTAAAGTCAGCAAAGTTGCGAACTCTGTCAATGTCAACTGGCACCTACGATAACTGACGTAGGGGTGACACACGCTGTTGATTAGCTAATCTCAGATGGATAGGCGATCTGACTAACTTAGGGCTACCCATCTGTTCTCATGTTTGCTTGGTCAGAACATTTACGTCCGATCCTAGATCTAGGATCACCTCATCCATTTCAAATTCTCCAACCTGCGTTGTGAGTCGCATCTCTCTTCCTGTTCTTGTATGTCCTGTAATATTATGAACAGCATGCTGTGTACTGCTCCCGGAAGAAGATGGCCGACACTGATCTATGATGCGCTGAAGTTCTGTGATAGCCTGCTCATTTCTTACAAGTTTTAGACAACTCCATAGGAAGGAATGTACACTACCTGTCATCTCGTCCTCATCGCATCTTCTCGATGTGGTAGCCTGCGATGTCTGTACAAGGTTATCGCCACAAGGTGCTTGCTGTGGTACGCCCCTAGATGGTGGTACCTGCGATCCTGATTGCGTCGGTTCATCAAAGAAAGCCTTAGATTCCTGAAATGTCTATTTGTTCTTCTGCAGGTCGAGTGGTGTTGCTTTATTAGGAGCTCTGCGCACCCACTCCTGACCTGTGCTATTTTTCGTCTCCTGCGATGTCCCACTGGTAGAAACACCGCTTCGAGTCACAATATTGACTCTTGGTTCTGGCTCTTCCTGCTCAGCAGCAATAAGCTGTATGTTCTGGTGTGCTACTGGCTTAGTTTCTCTGATCTTAGCTATCAAGGTAGGAAACTCCTCTATAGTGTGATCATAAGATTTACAATAGTTACATGTGGTAGTGGGGCTCTGATAGTCTCTAGCATAATGTCCTACAACTCCACAGTTGTAACAAGTGACTGGTCCATGACCACGGCCAAATCCTTCTCCTCGGCCAAAGCCTTCTCCTCGTGCAAAGCCTCCTCCACGGCCTCGTCCTCTGAATCCTCCTCCACGACCACCATAAGCCGGATCGTGCTGTGGTCCTGCTGCTAGACCCTATGGTTCTGATTGGACTCTGTACCTGTCTTGCTTTGCTCCAACCATGAGATCGTAGGCTCGGCAATCATGTTCATCATGGCCTACAGACTTGCAGAAGAGGCAGTATAAGTTCTTAGGTGTCTGCACATACTTCTGAAGTAGAGGGCACTGCTGAGGTAGATGTCCTCACGTTTTGCATATTTCACACCACGGTCCGTGGGTCTGTGGTAAGGGGTTTGGAGCCCCTGTCGCTATATATTCTACAAAGACTAGACAGTTGTCTTTACTATGGCCTTGTGCTTTACATTTTACGCACCATATGTCTTGCGCAACCTCTTTCCCTTTCTTAAGCTCGTGCAACTGTAGCGTGAGATTGGCCAACTGATTTTGTAAAGTTGCCATGCTTATACTACTCTCAGCTAGAGGTGAAGCCTCTAGTTTCATCGCCATATCCAATGCGTCATCCTACGTATGGAGTTTCTGCTGCATTAACGACAGTCTAATGTGAGGGAGCAGCACTGGAATAAACCATTCCTTATGCTGCTCCAGCACGAACTCAAAACTGACTTGGTCGATAAGGGCTTTGAATTTCTGATCAAAGTCCCACACCGACTCTGTAGGTAACTACTTGATGTCTTTGAGCTCTTTAATGAACTGTGACTCAGACTTAGGTTTCTTAAACTCTTTAATCATGGCGGTCTTGACCTGGACAAGTGTCCTGGGTACTGTGGTATACTTTATATACCATGTTAAGGCTCGATCTCTTAGTGTGGTGACCAACTGTACAAGTTTAAGGTTATTGTCATTGATTGTTTTAATGGTCCACATGGCTTCACATAGAAACCAATGCTGCTCTGGGTCTTTTGCCCCTGTTCCCTTAAATATAGGTAGCTTCATATCATCCCCCATTCTATTTCTACGTGGTGGATGTTGATTTACTATGTTACTACCACTCGACGGTGTAGGTGGAGGTGATGTAGCGGTGGTAGGTACTGTCTGCGAGCTATTGGATGGTGTTCCTACAGGATTGTTCTGAGTCCCGGTCTGTTTCTGTGGGGTGTAAGGGTGGTAAGGGATACCCCCCTCTGTTCCTTCTGTGGTACTCTGACTCTGCTGTCTGGTATTATCTGAACTGTCTTCAAATATTGGAGATCTAAAATCTACTTTATACTTCTTTCCACTACGTGTTCGTCCAATGTCATCAAAATCACTTTCAAACTCTTATGACATTACTATCTCTACTTATTCATCTGAAACTAGATCCATTATTCCTTTTTCATGTAATAACATCTTAATGGACAAGTTTAAATATTTTAGGTACTTACCACGATAGCCTTTGAAGAAGTAGCGCTCAGCCTCACTGAAGCTTTTTCTCTGGTCAACTGCAAACTCTGTGATGAAGCCTTCTAGCACACTCGCAAGCCAAAAGTCTACTACCCTTGTGATAGGATTATCATGGTTCTTCACGGTCTGAATCAACTCTGGTGTCCAGACAATGTCTCTTTTATTTTTTAATATGCTTGTATCAGTCAACTTTGATAACCAATCATAAATCTCGTTCCCAAAGGTCGCAAAAAATATCGCATGGATGTCTGTAAAGATATGTTTTTGTAACTAGGCCTCTGTATTTAGCTTAGGACTCTTGTTCTCTCGTTCGGCAAACTCTTTCTGGTTAGACCGAACCCACTCATTGAGTTCGTCTCTAGTAGGGCGCCACCAGAACATCAGTGCTCTGCTTGTTCAAAACCGGCAACAGAACCATTTGTTGGCTATCGTGGGCAGACCCGGGTTTACTGTATTTAACCAACAACACCCCTAGCTCACTGACCCTTTCGGCGACAGACCGCGAAGCAGCCTGAAGTCTCACCCGAAGTGATTCTAATGGGTTGGCCAAGGACTCAAGCATCTTGGGCCAGGTTCTATGGCATCCTACTAGCATCTCGTAGTTCTGCTAGCCACGAGATCTCTTCCTCTATGCGTCGCGCGACTCTTCTGCTTGTGTCGCGCGATCTCCTTAACTAGCAGCTCTTCTAGCCACAAGATCTCTCTTCCTCTATTGTACGGTCCCTCTCAGCATCGCGCAACTTCCACCAACTCGCGATGACTTCTTCCCTACCGCATCGCCGCGCACCAGACGACACATAACTTCCTCTCCAACGCTAAGCCCTTAACCCACGGTATCGCGCACCGCAGCTCCTCTGCCGGTGCGGTATCGCCTCCCTACGATATCCTACTCCCGCGGCTCAGCGCACTTAGCGTTGGTCGTGTCGACTTGCAAGGCTCAACATAACAGGTTGTTTAACACTGCGACTAGTTACTATTCAAGCCAAGCATAAATGAACCCACATACAACATACCAAAGATTTCAACTCATGTATATCCTTCTATATTACTGTGAATTGAATAACGCATGCATACATTAAACTGTAAACAGGGTTCATATAATAACTGATAGATGCAACAAGTAAACACAACACATAAATCAATCACATAACACTCAATTTTAACGTGGTTCACCTCCAAGATGGAAGTTACGTCCACAGAACTGTGTTTCTATTATAGCTCAGGGGAAGGTAAACACAGTTTTGCTGCACCGCATATGCAGCTCGAGATCTTCTGGGTAACTCCACACACAGCCTGGAGCCCTTCTCTCTTAGATCTCTTCTCTACCTCTATATTGCACCTCTTACAAAATACTCTTCCCTGTCTGTCAATCCCTGCGGATCGTTACATGCATGCTCTATGAGCCAGCTACTGGTTACAGTAAGATACTATAGCTAATCACAGAACCAGAGCTCGGCTTTTACAATACAACTGTCTATGAGCTAACTAACAGAATGATAGACTAGCTAATTGTCTGAGTAGCTAACCTTTTACATTACAAAATATACCCCTTTATAGGCGGCCCGAAGGTCTCGCCATTACAACACTGTGGGCCTGTCCCAACAGTAACCCAAACCCTAACTAGTGACAGTCGGCATATCTATACTTGAGGTAGCCTCTTTCCGTCACACCATAGCTCTCTGCAGTATTCCATGCTTCCTGGCGCTGACCATGGGTACTGTGCACCGCTTCCCTACTTTTGTCCTTCGTCTTCAATCCCTCGGCCTCGTTGCTCCTTTTCCTTTATGAGGGTATCTGAGCCCTCCTGTCTTCCATCGCTGCCTTCAATGCAGTGGGTGAGCTTTCTCGTCTCAGCCGCTTAGGTACTGTTGTCTTCCTTGACTTCTCTATCTTAAAAGTCATGGTTTCCGGCTCTGCTCTGTAGCTAGAAACTTGCTACGGCGTCGTAGCTCTATCTCTTATATCTCCGCCAAAACTGTCTACCCGCCAAAATAGCAGCTTCTTCTGTAGCTGCGGAACCCTACTCCAACAAATTGGATGGATGAGCAAATTTTTAATAACAAGGTTTACTTTTGTTATGTTCAATGAACACATGAATCAACTGATAAAAATTTTAGTGGACATAATGGACACATAATGTACATTTGTTATGCTTAATGAAAGCTTAAGAAGTATCTATCTCTCTAGGATCTGCTACCAAATTTTGGCTATACCTTAACATAAAAATTGTAATACTTTGTTGCACATAATATTATAATACTCTACTCTTATTTATTGATGAAAAATAATTCATTAGAAGGTTTAAGTGAATCATACAATATTCTTACAATCCAACAATTTGGATAAAAATTTTAGTGGGCATAATGGACACATAATGTACATTTGTTATGCTTAATGAAAGCTTAAGAAGTATCTATCTCTCCAGGATCTGCTACCAAATTTTGGCTATACCTTAACATAAAAATTGTAATACTTTGTTGCACATAATATTATAATACTCTACTCTTATTTATTGATGAAAAATAATTCATTAGAAGGTTTAAGTGAATCATACAATATTCTTACAATCCAACAATTTGGATAAAAATTTTAGTGGGCATAATGGACACATAATGTACATTTGTTATGCTTAATGAAAGCTTAAGAAGTATCTATCTCTCCAGGATCTGCTACCAAATTTTGGCTATACCTTAACATAAAAATTGTAATACTTTGTTGCACATAATATTATAATACTCTACTCTTATTTATTGATGAAAAATAATTCATTAGAAGGTTTAAGTGAATCATACAATATTCTTACAATCCAACAATTTGGATAAAAATTTTAGTGGGCATAATGGACACATAATGTACATTTGTTATGCTTAATGAAAGCTTAAGAAGTATCTATCTCTCCAGGATCTGCTACCAAATTTTGGCTATACCTTAACATAAAAATTGTAATACTTTGTTGCACATAATATTATAATACTCTACTCTTATTTATTGATGAAAAAATAATTCATTAAAAGTTGTAAGTGAATCATACAATATTCTTACAATCCAACAAAGTGGGACTAGTTTTAAATATTGAGGAGGTTCACACACTTGGTCTAAGGCTCCAATTTCATGGTATTCACTCAAAAATTTAAGGTGGTAATGGGGTAACCTAAATTTAGGGGTTGAACTTATGCAACCAAGAGATGATGACCCATGTGTACATATTCCAAATTCAAACTTAGTTTCGTCCGTGTTCTTCGTAAGGCATGTACCAATTATCACACTTCATTCCCACAAGCCATTACGGAACACCTTGAGGTCAGCAAGGGGGAACACAAAGGTGAGAATTGAATATATGGAATGAAGATGACATTATATATGTCTACGATCTATAGATCCAATCCCACCCCCATATTATTCTTAAGGTTGACCAAACTGATTTTGAAAATTGGTTTTGAAGGATCAATATTCAATGAGAAGCTCTAGCAAACAATTGATTATATGCTCAACTAGCATTTTTTGTCTCTAGGGAACATCCCAAGAAAAACTAGGGATACTTTTGTGGGCCACCTTCCTCTTGACTTGCCACTATAACATTAACAACATTAGGATTGATTAAAACTCCAACAACTTCATCAACTAACATCTCTCATGTACTTTTAGTGTGAATTGAGATTCTTTTAACAATAGATAGGATCCTCTAATTTAAAGCCAACAAAAAATATTAGATGCATTTAGAAAAAATGCTTTTGGGATTTTCAAGCAAATTAGGGTTTGAATATGAGGAATTTACAAATGAAGCATACAACACTAGTTCAATGTTGCTAGTATTTGTGAAATGTATTCATGCAAAAATAAATCCTAGATGGATAATTCCTTGGTATGCAGATTTGATAGGATTTGGATAAATGGAAAAAACACATTTAGAATGGATTAGTAAACATAGGATTTCATTATGATTTTCTACATAAAGGGTTTTTTGTATTTTTTTTAAACATGAATATAAGGAACATAATTTAGATAAGGACCTTGATGTTGGGGTAGCGTTGGAGTTTTATTAAAAATATGGTTTCTTGAATTTAACCCAATTACCATGATATTATATTCAACCCTCATTTTGGCGAGACTCCCAAATATCCCTCTTCAATTATGGAAAGAGAAGGTAATAAAGTTGGTTGGAAATTCCTTAAGGCTAGCTTATTATATGTGATACAAGTAGGGAATTATTTACTAGTGACAAAATATGCATAGATGTGGACCTAAGAAAATGATTATTAAACAAGATTTGTGTGTAACTTAGTCTCTGCCTTATATAATATATTATAGCAACAAAAATAAAAGTTAAATATCAATAAGACACAATAAAAATTAAAATAAAATAATTCACAAATTCAATTAGTCATGATGACATTCATAAGTGGTAAGAAGGGGTACAATTTATATTCTCTTGATCCAAGAGAAAAAAATGAGGGAAGAAGATTGCAATGAATTGTTAATGAAAATATGGAAAATAAAAAATGATGTTTCATTCGGAACTTTGGGATCATCAAAGGGCTTGGGTACCTGGTGGGATAAGAAAAGGTTTGGGTTAGTATATGTATGGAGGAACACAAACTAGATTATGGTATAACTGCTTGGCTCGAAGGAAAACCAACACCTTCGCATCTGCAATGTGTATAGTCCAGTGTTATATCACAAAAAACAAGAATTTTGGAATTCTCTAGGAGACATAAGGGAAAATAATTTGCATATAAGAAGTATTGTAGTAGGATACTTCAACTCCACTATATCACAATCAGAAAGGAAGGGAGGTTCGAGGGTTAGAGATCCCTTCGGTGAACAACTTGAGGATATTCAATCTCATTGGGATCTGTTTGATATAAATGCTAGGAGGGGGACCTACACTTGGAGCAACAAAAGAATTGGTCCAGGTCACATCATAGCCCATTTGGATGATTTCTTGGTATGTTCCTCTCTTCTACACAATAATATAATCTTAGTCTTGTCAATTTTACCATTTTCTATCTCAGATCATAAGCCCATTCTACTGGACTTTGTTAACCTTGGGAATTTTGGGCCAGTTCCTTTTAAATTTCTCTCTTGTTGGGCCAAGGACAAAGAGGTTACCTCTCTTATTCACAAATATTGGGGGAAATTTGTTGAAAGGACTCATATATTTATATGGGAAACAAATTGAAGTCTATTAAGTAGGATCTAAATACCTAGGCAAAGAAGATCAAGACAAATATTGGACATGAAATAAGCAATTGTACATAAGACCTCAAAAATCTACAAGAAGAAATGGAAGGCAGTGATATTACGATTGAACTTTTGAGTAGAGAAATGAATTGGAAGAAAAGATCCAAACTTTAGAAATAAAAGAGGAGGAGGAATGGATAATTAGATCCAAGAGCTTATGGATCAATGCGGGGGACAAAAATACTAAATATTTCCACAATCAACATAAATAAAGAATTAGGAGAAACACAATCTTATACATTAAAGATGGTAATCTGAACCAATTAATATCCTTCCAACAAATCAAGGACGTGACATTTGAATATTTCCAAAACTTATATCAAGAAGAAGAAGATGACGATGAGGATATTTATTACTCCCTTTGTGAATGTATACCACGCATTATATCTGACAAGGATAATGAAGGTTTGATCTCTAAAATATCATAAGAGGAAGTTAAAGAAAAAATAATGGTCGCTTCATCCTATCAAGCCCCCGAGGCCCGATGGATTCCCAATCTCCTTCTATAGACGTTTCTAGGGTGTATTAAAAAGGATCTTTGTTAGATGATAAACTGCTCATTGGGAAGGGACAAAATCGGGGGTGCAACAAACTCCTCCCTTATTGCACTCATCCCTAAAGAAAAAATTGCAATTCTTTCAGTAGATTCCACCCTTTTTCCCTTTGTAATGCCTCCTATAATATCCTTACTAAAATCATAGCTATCCATCTCAAGAATACTTCCAAACCTAGTTTTTGAAAACCAAAGTGGATTCCTTGCAGTCAAACAAATCGCTAATAACATCATAATATTGCAGGAGGCGATTCAGTCCAGTTATGAGAGGAAATAAAAAGGCATGGCTATTAAGCTGTATCTAGCCAATGCCATTGACAGAGTGAGGCATAAATTTCTTTTCAAATTTCTAAGAACGCTTTGGGTTTTATGAAAGGGTCATTCAATGGATCAACACTTGCATAGGAAATCCATGGATCGCTCCTCTAGTCAACGGGAGGCTCGTTATTTTTTTTTCACAATATCCAAAGGCTTATGACAAGGGTGTCCTCTCTCCACATTTTTGCACATCATAGTGGTCGAAGCACTAAGAAGAACCCTGAACAAGCATAGTTTGGAAGGTTCCCTTCCAGGTATTTAGTTTGGTCAAGGATTCAAGGCTGCAAATCACATCTAGTTTTCTAATGACATAATTATTCTAGGAAGCACATCCAAAACTATAGGAAGTAAGTTCAAAAACTTGTCATCAAATTTTATGAATGCTTCTATAGGGAAAGTAAATGATGGTAACTGCTACATATATAGTTGGAATTTCTCTTAACTTCTCAATATTGAGCTTGCAAGGACTATGGGGTTTAAGATATTGGGATATTGCACCTGTTTTAAATATTTAGGAGTCCCAATTACTTTAAAAAATTGTAGTAGAGCCTCATATTGGGAGGAAATCACTCATAAAGTGAAAAGGAGAATACACTCCTAGGGGGTAAACTGGCTTAACCTTGACGGGAAAATAACGCTTATCAAGTTTGTTCTAAACTCTATGCCACTCTTCCTTTTCTCCACTGTCTTTGCTCCGGCTAGATTCCTCTCCAACTTAGGTAAAGTAATCATAAGTATTTTTTGAAAAGGTGGTGGGAATAAATTTCACTTAGTGAACTAGAATATAGTCTGAAGTGAAAAAGATAAAGTTGGTGTGGCTATTAGAGATCCTAAGCTTATGAACATTGCCATGGGTGCCAAAATTCTCTGGAGATACAAATTGGTGGAAGGAGGTGATTACTAGAAAGTATATGAAGAAGAGTAGGCTACGAAGTTTGGATAATGAACTCATGGGCAAGGATCCAAAATATGGAAGTTATGTCTGGTGGATTTCAACCTTATCAAAGGATATTTGTATTGGATACCTGGGGAGGGGAAAAGAATAAGAATATGGGATGATTATTATTCATAATCCCCCATTAAATGAAAATGAAGGCTTGATTGGGATAAAGGATTGGATAAAAAGTAAAAGCATCATAAACAATATGACCTATCCTCCTAGTCGAAAAATGGAGATTTTTAGGATGGAAATTCCTACCAGTGCCAACTTTTTTGAAATAATATTCTAACTCCCTCCTCCTTGAACTCAATGGGAAATCTCTTATGAATGTCAATGAAAAAGAATATCAAGGATGGAGAGCAACATGTAGCTACTCTGTCAAAGAGGGATATCATAAATTGTTGCAAGACTATCCTCTCCCTCCTTGTTCACCTCTTTGGAAGCAAGTTTGGAAGCCATACTTCCCAACAAAGATAAATGATTTTTCCTAGATTTTGTTCCACAAGAAAATTATAACAACATAAAACATTAGAAATATCTAGAGGTATATAAGGCATGAATCGATGCGTGTTCTACAAAAAGGAAGAAGAATCAATAGACCACCTTTTTTGATAGTGCCCCTTCTCTTCAATTGTTTGGGAAAACTTGGTTCAAAGCAGCTTGGAGATCTCTCTAAAAACGTTGACTCAATATCTGGTCTTTTTATGGGGGGGAATCATATGTACTAGGGAAATATCAAGGGGAAAAGGAATCTCACAAGAATAAGGAAGGTGCTCCCTAATTATATCATTTGGAAGATATGGATCTCTATAGATAAAACAGTTTTTGAAGGAATACATACAAACACCACTAGAGTGGATAATAAGTCAATAATCTAGATGAAAGAGTTTTTATCATCACAAGGTTGGAATATAAAGTCCTCATAAGTTTTGAACCCTAATGAAATTCAATGGGATTCTCAGTTCTATAGATCTAGCTCCCTTTAGTCCAAACATCTTATCAGCCTTCAACGGTGGGATTTGAGATTCTCCCCAGAAGAATTTGCAATATGGAGGAGGGAATGGAGAATAATCGCCTTTTTCTTTGATGGTTCCTCTAAAGGGAACCCAGGGGTGGAAGGTGTGGGAGGGGTTCTCTTCGACCCAAGAGGAAATAAGGTAGATTCTTTCGCATTGAGTCTTTGAAAGAGAATAAATAATAAGGTGGAATGAGATGCATTGCTACATGGGCTTGAAGTGATGAAAGAGCTAAAGATAACAACCTTCCAAGTCTTTCAAGAATCCTGGATAAAGGTGATAAACCTTTAGGAAAAATCAAAAGAAGATTGTGGAAGAGTTCATCAGAATATTGGAGCTCAAATTAAAATTCTCTTATACATCCAGTACTTCTTCCATGTGAACATGCATAACAAAGTGGAGGTGAATCGGTTCCAATATTGGATGCAACTTCCAAGAAGGGGAGATGTTGACAAACAATCATATAAAGGTTATAAAATGGGATCAAATTTTTCCATGATAGGTCTCTTTATTCCCCCCTATCTAAGGGAGATCAAGGAACATTGTCATGCTCACAACTCAATATTGTATTGGTTTTATGAACCCGACCATGTTGGGATCATGCAGCAAGGGATAAGGTGGTGGAGGTTCATACATTTTCCATTTAATATGTTTGATGGGTTTGATGCACCTACCCTATATGGATTCAATGATATGCATAGACATGTGACTAACGCTACAACAATCCTTCTCCTATATGATTTGAATAACCATGAACCTTCCCTCTTTGGAAGGATCGACATGTCTAGCTGTCATCATGATAAGAGTGATTCAAAATGCCAAAACCTTATTTTTCTTCACTTGCTCAACCTCGTATTTTCGAGAAGCTGTGTGTTTGGGAAAATGAAGGGTGGCGACTATGAGAAGAAGGGAATGGTGTCAGATGAATAATATGATGTGAAAGGATATATGTATGACTACATGAATCTCCTCTTTCATGAGCATGAAGTTGCCACAACTATGTTGGAAATCCAACACCATTCCGAGCTCTCGCTCTCTTGTTTGAATAGTCACTTGGATGATGTCGATACCAATATGAGGGTATTAAATGGAGAGGTGTAATATGTTAAGGATGAGATGCATAGGATGGAGTGTTTCCTTGTCAAAAATTTTAGCAGAATGTGAAATATCTGGGAAATATGCGAAACTTCTTGGCAGTTTTGGTTCAGGAAAATGAAGATAGGTCAGCGTCGTGGGTTAACCAACTCAATATAATGGTTGAAGGGATGTAGGAAGAGATAAACGAGCTCATGTCAGACATCATTTGACTAATTATAATGCTTGGGCCCTCGAACCATCCCACTCCTACTTCTTCGATGGAAGGGATCTCCATAGCTACTTAAGGTTTTGACCCCATTTGCATTAAAAGATACATGATGCATATATTGTAATTAATCGTGGTGTGGAGCTACGACAAAAGCCCCACCATCAATTTGGTTGTGTTATGTTTTGGAAATGGGGATCGTTGCCGATGGTATATCGTGCTATCCAGCACATTATAGTTTTGACATCATGTAAATATGCACATTAATTAAAATGAACCTACAGCCAGCTACGATGGTGCAACGTTAATGAAAAGGGCATGATTTTCCTAAGTATAAGGAGGGGGAATTGTTGAACTTTGGGCCTATGGGGAAAATCCATGTGTCAACCACCCCTTTTAAACTTCTGTTGTCTATTAGTTGGGAGCACTTATTGTTGAGTAGTGGTGGCTGTGGTAGGACTGTCATTCCTTGCCCACGTACCCACTCCCCCAGCAGACTCTTCCTCTTCACATCACGTGGGGTAGAAGAAAACACTCTCTCCACTCTCCCACGATTCCACTCTCCCAAGGATTTGGTCTTGCTCATTCTCATGCAGAGACATTCAACTTCCTCATGTGCACCGTTTGGGGGATTCTCCATCGTTTGTTCATCTCACGCAGGGAGCTGGAAAAAGAGTTACTGTCGCCCATGATTTTCCCTGTGCAGGAGCCATTCACGCTGGGGCTGTGTGTCTGTGTGTTCCATACCGGTTTCAGTGGTAGGTGTATGTCTCCTTGATGATTGTGGCCGTGTATGTTTCCAATTGTGGTCTGTGTTTATGTTTTCCCCTATCAATGCTAGGAGTCTGGCTTCTCTCCCATTTTGTGAACTGTGTAATGATGGCGTGGTTTCATTGTGAGATTGGGGTTGTTGTTCTTCCCTTGGTTTGGGTTGCTATGTGTGTGCAATTAACTTTTGGGGTTGCTGCTGAGTTGTTTTGGCCATGCTAGGGCCAAGAAGAACTCTGAGTCACCTTTATTAGCTTGAGATGCATTCACCATTTTGGGTTGTCACCCTGTTTCCTTTGGTTTTCTTCATAGAGTTGTGAACTGATTGCTTTCCTATGGGTATGCAGTGGTTGGTCTTCGGACTGTGTGGAGTGGGATTGAAGGCTAGGTATGCTTAAGAAACTTGGGTTTGGGAGACACATAGAGAGAGTTAGATGGCTGTCTTTCTTCTCCACAACCCCGGAAGAGAACTGGAAAGAGAAGTCAGGACCTGAGGGACTATGAAGTAGAGAAGGGACTGATTCCTGGTGTCGGGTGTGTGTGGGTGTATTAGAAGTCAGGCTAGCTCCGGTGTAGGCATCCTTAGATATTCCATGAGCACACCAGTTTAGCATTCAACCTTTTCTAGCTCCTTGATGGCCTGATAAACCCAATTGTGTTGACTTGGCTGTATTGTGTATCCTTGGCTATGTATAAGCCTGCTTAGTCCCTTATTCCTTAGGAAATCATACCTAGATCGGGGGTGGCAGTGTTGCTAAGAGATTGATGAGCATGCTGGCCTATGGTTGAGTGGAATGTTGCAGCGATGTAGCTTGTTGCAGGATGAGTTCTTACAAGATGAATATTCTTGTCCATTTTGCTTCTGTAATTACATTTACTGTTTCATGAATCATGATGAACATGTTGATGCTTAAATGTATATGTTTGCTTCCGTTGTATGTTGAGTGACTATGAATCCTTGTATGTTTTATGTTTCAAGCATTGTATTTGAGCATTATTAGTATGTTCATGTTCATGGGGCTAGTTGCTCGGAGGTTTTTGATGGTTCAGTAGCATCCTCTTCGCCGGTAAGAGGGTCGGGGACGTTACAGTACGGTATCAGAGAAAAGGTTGCAGCATGGGCCTATAGGGGCCATGAAGAACCAGTTAGCAGAGGCATGTTTCCTTTTGCCCAGAAGAAATCAAAAGAAAACCAGTGAATGATAGGAAAATTCACAAAATTTGTCTAAGTGCCCAAACGATCAGCCCATCGAAAGACTAAGTGGGAAGCTCCTCCGATGCAGCGGAGAGCTAGATGGAAGGTCACTCGACAGAGGAAGAAATTTGTGAATTTTCTCTAAGTGTTCGTCAGTCGTCAGTGAAAGTTAGTGGAAGTTGGAGCCATAGTTTTGGTGGAGAATAGCTAAATACCACCGAAACGCCGACCCTTTTTAGTTGAAATACCATCCAAAATAGGCCATTGGCGATCGACGAAGTTTAGTTGTTTGGATCAGTGACAATTAGCTGAATGTGCAGCCGACACGGAGCTTGGCGGAAAATTTTTCCAAGTGTTGAAAAATTTTGGAATTTGGGGAAGTTCAAAAGTTGTCGACAATTGACAAAAGAAAGATGACAAGATTGCCAAAACGACAGCTCCGTAGGGCTAAGGATCGCCAAAATGTCAACGGCAGAAAGGAGAAGGTTAGTTGCTTGGATCGCCAACGCATTGGTGAAGTTTAGAAGATCGGATAGTTGAACGTCACTGAAGTTTTCCAAAGTGACAACCATCGACGGAAGATAAAGGAAGTTTCTCCAAAAAATAGATGATGAAGACACTGCAGTGTCGGCAGAAATTAGATGATAAGGGCACCGACATGGACGAGAAAAGAGAATTTTCGAAAAATTCTCTAAGTATGGGAATTGTCGGCAAAAATTAGTATACGGAACCGCTGAAACGTTGGTGGAGATCCCGTGAAGATTGCCAAAACGTTGGCTCACTTAGTCGAGACCATCGACGAAATTTAAAGGTTTGGATCATCGATGCGGTGGAAAAAGTTTGTTGTTTGAGCCGTCGACACATTGGAGGAAAATAGAAGATGGGATCATCGATATAGTGGAGAAGATTAAAGGATTAGGCCTCCAATGAATGCCGTTGAAAAAAGTTAGAAGATCTGATCACCAAAATGTCGATGGAAAATAGGTGATGGAGTCAATACGTCAGAAAATATTAGCGGTTCGGACCGCTGACACGGCGGAAGAAATTAGTTGATGGGTCCGTTGATGTGTCGGGAGGATTTAGTGGTCTTGAGCATCGATGGAAATCAAAAGAGTTAGTCAGTTGTGAGTCCGCCATTGCAGCTATCAATGGGGCTATCACTTCAATGGTTAGAGCTTCCAACCACCGATAGTGCCCCAGTCGCCGACATAGTGGAAAGGGTTTATTGTTTGAATCGTTGATGCCGCAGTGTTTAGTTGTTCTGACCGCCGACGGGTTGTATGGCCACAGAACCCACAGTTGGTTTGATTGCCACTATTGCAGATGCCTAAGGAGTTATCCACCTGATGGATAGTGCTCCCGATCGCCGCTACTATGTCCTAGTTCATTTCATCGTCGATGCCGCAGGGGTTAACAATTCCGACCACCGACACACAACAGACCTTGGCCTCACCAATAAGTGGTCTGAAAGGCTCACATCAGAAAACTATAGTCGATGGAATCACCGATACAGCAGAAAATTATTGTTGATAGGGCCGCCGATGAGCGCCGAAGAAATGTTTTGCTTAGATCGCCGAAGTATCAGAGTTTTAGATGGGATGAGACCCGATTTGAGCAAAGGAATTTTTGAGTTTTTCAAAGTGGATTTTTCAGTGATTTCAGCGGTTTCAGTGAAATTATCAACAGGATTTCAGGGCTGAAAGGGAGAAGAAATTCTAGAAGGCTGAAGTTAGCATTTCAGACCAAAATACAGTTGTGTGTTTTGCCTAAATTTGGTGAAAATCATTATTTTAGAAGTGGTGTGGTTTTCACACTCGAGGTCAGAATGAAGTATGTGGATAGGCATTGGAAAGCTTATCCAGCAGGGAACAAGGAGGAATCACCAGAGTTTGAATGCGATGCTGCAAAGTACTAGTGGCTGTCAATATGGACAAATCTAGGAATTGCATGCCTAGAGGTAGCAAGGACTATGAAGTCAAACCAACTATTATGTGGAAGAGGAGTTCCATGCAAAGATGAGGGACTTGAAAAGGGAAATTTCCTTAAACCCTATCTTGCTAATTATAATTACATTTTATAAGTTTTTACATAAAATGTATGAGGATATGCCTTGCATGCATAGGATATTACACATTGGTAAGAGTGGTGAGAATTATACATTTATAATGAACCACTAATGGTAAATATTGCATTGGTGTTGGCATTAATGGAAAAACCAACAACAACATGAAAATGGCTGAATATGTTGCTGATGCTAATGAACGTGACCAGAAACTGTATAGAGAAAGGGATAAGGCAACAAATCCAGGATCAAAAGTTGGTGAGCAACTTCTGCAATCGCCTGCAAGAGACCAACAAAACTGGTAATGTCAAGGGTGTAAGTAGGATCCATGCAGGTAATGGTGTAATTATGACAATTGCATGGAGTGGAAGGGCAAGAGGTCTCATACCATGTGGTCATTTAAAATTTATACTCCATTCATATAGAAATGTATCATGCATGTATATGTTGTTATGAACTTGGTAACCCAAAGAAAGTGAGTACTGATGGTCTTGATTACGGTAGGGAATCCTATATGAGGTAGTCATGGTTAGGCCATAGTATTCCTGAATCAATACGAGGTAGCATTGAATGCATATGCATTAAGAGATTTTATAAATATTGTAGTTATGCATTGAATGGATGCATATGAAAAGCCTGAGTAAATGTTGTATATATGCATACATAAGTATGGGTGCAAGTGTTGTGATACATTGCATGAATGCATCAAGATAGTGCATGTGTTACTATAACTAACTAATGGCTGAAATGATGAATTGATGATAATTCTAGAACCATTTCAAGAGCTTTTATGAATGCAGGATAGTAGGTGCATGAAGGGGGTAGTCATGATCGATTGGCTGCCGAAAATGCTCTATGGAAGGGCAAGGTGGTACAAATGATACGCTTGTGAAGTAAGG
Organism: Pseudotsuga menziesii; assembly: GCA_001517045.1. Lineage (NCBI taxonomy): Eukaryota > Viridiplantae > Streptophyta > Pinopsida > Pinales > Pinaceae > Pseudotsuga > Pseudotsuga menziesii. The sequence continues at coordinate 306,460 of LPNX011206279.1, read as the reverse complement.
AGTATCTAAACATTTCATTTAAATTGGCATAAATGATGTGACTATACCTTGCAAAGTTTAGTATGATAATGATTCATGTGAAGTAAATGGGTTTTGGTAATATTGATATGCTAATAGCTGGAAGTATTTGAATTCTATAATTCTGAAAATGATTCAGTGATTGTTGCGGCAATGAAAAAAAGAAGTTATATGCATCAAGACTTCCAACTATTTGGCTGATTGAAGTTCATATTTCGGGTAGATTGTTTGGGGCTTGGCAATGTGGGTAAGACCATGACAAAGGCCGAAATCTACCATGTGAAAGAGCTAAACCTCATGAGAAGAGTCTCATGGTTTTGAAAATAGTTTGTATGCATAATGAGTTGTCAATTTGAATTTGTAAATTTTGGATTTGAGAAGTTGCTGACAACTACTAATCACTATTAGCTTGTATAGAATTGTGTCAGGAGGACTCATTGTAAGTGGGTGTTCATGTTATACTAGTAAGCATAAAATCATAATGGGCATAGTGGTGCTGCTTACAAGAGACCGACAAATGAGGATCACCTCATTGCCAAACAAATCAATTTCTGTAGTAGACAGAGTTGCAAATTCACATTGAATTTAATTACTAATGTCATTGCTTGGTTATGGAAGAATCAAATTTGGATTGTATTATTAGATAATGATCAAATGTTTGGCTGCTTGATGAATGTGCCAGGGGTACACATTGCAGGAAGGCCATGTGTGATGGCTTGCAGGAGCCAAACTTCATGGGGAGGTTTTCCCCTATCTTGGAAATGGGTTTCGGGTGAAACTCCATTCGCCATTTTGGAAATGACTCATCTGCACTACATGTTTGGTAAGCAACATGAGTGAGATGGTATCGATTATGTCGATAAGACATGTGTGGATATGAAATGTAAAGAGGAGTTGGGATGGAAAATCGAGGGAATGCCAACTTAGAGAAGGGAGCCCCCATTCCTCCTTAATGAAGGAAGACTGCATCAACAAATGGATAAGTGTTCTGTGACCCTAGCTAAGAATTTGCATGTCAAATTGTTAAATTCAAAATGTAGAGCATGTTTTGATTTTATTTCCATTATGACATAATGATTGAGTATGAATAGGGCCTACATGGCACACATCGGAAAGGGGTGCACACTTTCCTGATGTTGAGTCATGAAAGGGGTTTTCAATATTGATTACACCCTAGGGGGTGGACGCACTCCTGGTGTCTCAATACTTGATAGAGAATCATATGAAATATGATTACAGTTTTACAACAATAATGCTGACGAGTTTTCTTATATGGCTTGTGTTGTCAAGCTAAACAAATGCAGTCTGGTGTTGCAAACTAAATGGACAATGGCTTGGGATCATCCTACCTCCTACTGAAGAGCACAGAGAAGGAGACATTCCTGAGGGACTGAAGATAAAAAAAGGGAGTGGTTTCTTGTGTTGTATGGGGTAGTGGAATTAGAGCTCACTGCTAGAAATGAAACCTGCAAATGGTAATGGTAAATTTTCCTTCCCAGTCGGCGTGAAGGTGTATTGGAAGGAGATGTTGGGATATTATATGCCTGGGGATCCATAGTAGATCCTGGATCTAGAAATGGTCATGGTAAAGTTCCAAGCCCAGTCGGCGTGAAGTTGTACTGGCTGGACATTAATTATTTTATGTTGTGAAAATTGTGGGAATGTTACAATGTTGGCTTAACTACCTACATTCTGATAAACCCAATTGTTAGCTGGCTTGGATGAGTAGCCTGAGAAACCCAGTTGTGTATTGGCTTGATTGGCTGCAGCCTGATAAACCCAATCGTGTATTGGCTTGGCTGGATGGTTTGATAAACCCAACTGTAGGTTGGCTTGACTGTGCTTGATATGTATAAAAGGATGTTGTGGAGCAGCCTGCGTGTTGACCTAACATCCAAGTCCATAGGCAATCCCAAGGCTTGCAAAGCGAAGCAGGACCCTGTGGACCAGAGAGGAAATGCACAATACATATAAGTATTGGATTATTTTGCAGCTTCCTGCTTATGAATATACATGTGTATATGATTTGGTTATGATATTCTAAGCTCTTGTTTAAGAGATAAAAANTGTGAATCTATTCAATGTTTGAATATAGGTATCGCTGGGAGCGAGGACTATGAGAGCATCCTAGGGGTGCATGTGGACATGTGACTGTCCTGAAGAGCTCGAATTGAGCAATAATGAAAAAAAGGGTGCTAGTGAGAGTGTGAAGGTCCCAGCAGCCGAGACAAACCATGTGGGGAGGCTCCATGGTTGAGAGGTCTGAAATAGACTGGAGACACCAAGTGTCATGACCAAGAGGGATTGGTCCAACATTCATGGTGAAGTGAAAGAGGTTGAGAGCATGAAAACCACAATGGTGGTGTGGGTTCCAGGATGGAACAAGACAAAGAGGGGAAAAACTATTGCTTCTCTCTCTTTCCTTTTTATTATATATATATATATATATACTTATGCATTATGAAACAAAATATTGTTGAATGCATGTATGACTGAAAATAGAATGTGTTTATTTGCTTAAAGTAAATTATGAATGCTGGAATAGTTAATTCCCTGCCCAAGAACGGACATGAATGAAATCATGTGTCTGATGGGAAGGCATGAAGAGTATGAAAGTCTCCTTGAGAAGGCTTGGACTGCCATGCCAATTGGGTAATTAATTGACTGATTTTAATGCCTGTATTATGCTTGGTCTAACAGAATTTCAATGATGCATTTCACAGGTGAGAAAAGTGAAATCCAGTCGTGCACATTGATCATGGTAGCATACCAAAAGCTATTGGACTTGGATGGAAGTCTCCTTCAAACAATTGCCAAGACCCAAGAAAATCTTGGAGAGATGCTCAAGATACAGAAAAGGCAGAATGAGATGAACCACCAGATTTTGCAAGACTCGATTTGTTTGCAAAAGGAGGTAAAAAGCCTTCTGGGAGCAATCCGTAAAGGAAAGGAAAGTGGATCAATGATGGGGCATTCGTCCAAGCGATCCATTAAGAAACGTTCCAAGCATGAAGACTCAAAGGAAATTGAGTAGGTAAAGATGAAGCAGCTAGCGAAATGTTGGAAATGCGGAGGAAATCATTACCGCCGAGACTACCCAACGAGGGAATATAAAGAGGGTAGCAGCCACAAAGTTCCTAGACTTGGGAATGAGCCAAAAGATGAGAACTAGCAAGAGAAGCTCGTGGAAGCCGAGGGGTTTGGTCCTGAAAGTTCAAGTAAATAATTGAACATGGGACAGATCTGCAAAATTTTGAAATTTTGGATGTGCAAATTATATATGTATTCCTATGTATTGAAACACCGAGGATGGTGTTATTCCAAGGGGGAGGGGATTGTAATGTCCCAATTTTGACCCCATTTGCATTAAAAGATACATTATGTATATATTGTAATTAATTGTGGTGTGGAGCTATGGCAAAATCCCCACCATCGATTTGGTTGTGTTATGTTTCGGCAATGGGGATCATTGCCAATGGTATATCGTGCTATCTGGCACATTATAGTTTTGGAATCATGTAAATATGCACATTAATTAAAATAAACCTACAACCAACTATGATGGTGCAATGTTAATGAAAAGGGCATGATTTTCCTAAGGATAAGGAGGGGGAATTGTTGAACTTTGGGCCTATGGGGAAAAGCCATGTGTCAACCACCCCTTTTAAATTTATGTTGTCTGTTAGTTGGGAGCAGTTATTGCTGAGTAGTGGTGGGTGTGGCAGGACTGTCAATCCTTGCCCACGTGCCCACTCCCCCAACAGACTCTTCCTCTTCACATCGCGTGGGGCAGAAGAAAACACTCTCTCCACTCTCCCACGATTCCACTCTCCTGAGGATTTGGTATTGCTCATTCTCATGTAGGTACATTCAGCTTCCTCACACGCACCGTTTGGGGGATTCTCCATCATTTTTTCATCTCACATAGGGAGCTGGAAAAAGAGTTACTGTCACCCACGATTGTCCCTGTGCAGGAGCCATTCACGCTGGAGCTGTGTCTGTTTGTTCCATATCAGTTTCGGTGGTATGTGTATGTCTCCTTGATGATTATGGTCATGTATGTTACCGATTGTGGTCTACGTTTATGTTTTCCCATGTCAATGCTGGGAGGTTGGCTTCTCTCCTATTTTGCGGACTGTGTAATGCTATCGTGGTTTCATTGTGATATTGAGGCTGTTGTTCTTCCCCTGGTTTGGGTTGTTGTGTGTGTGCAATTACCTTTTGTGGTTGCTGCTAAGTTGTTTCGTCCACGCTAGGGCCAAGAACAACTCTGAGTCGCCTTGCTTGGCTTGAGTTGCGTTCACCATTTTGGGTTGTCACCCTGTTTCCTTTGGTTTTCTTCACAAAGCTGTGAACTGATTGTTTTACTGCGGGTTTGCAGTGGTTGGTCTTTGGACTATGTGGAGTGGGATTGAAGGCTAGGTATGCTTGAGAAACCTGGGTTTGGGAGCCACACAGAGAGAGAGTTAGATGGCTGGATTTCTTCTCCACAACCTTGGAAGAGCCCTGGCAAGGGAAGTCAGGGCCTGAGGGACTATGAAGCAGAGAAGGGACTGGTTCTTGGTGTCGAGTGTGTGTGGGTGTCTTAGAATTCAGGCTAGCTCCGATGTAGGCATTTAGCTCTTCCATGAGCGCACCAGTTTAGCATTTAGCCTTTCCTAGCTCCTTGACGACCTGATAAACCCAACTGTGTTGACTTGGCTATATTATGTATCCTTGGCTATGTGTAAGCCTGATTAGTCCCTTATTCCTTGGGGAATAATGCCCAGCTCGGGGGTGGCAGTGTTGCTGAGAGATTGATGAGAACACTAGCTTATGGTTGGGTGGAATGTTGCAGCGACGTAGCTGGTTGCAGGATGAGTTCTTACAAGTACCCACCCACTACACAAGTACCCACCCACCTTAATCTAAGCACGCAAACATAGATAAAGATGAAAAATACAAACGGAGTAGGTGTATCCAGCTCAAATAAAGAGACAATAGTAAGTATAATAGAAGAGAGTGGGTTTATGCTGACTCAACTTAATACAAATGTGGAAGGATTTATGAATAACCAACCATCATCAACATAGAATTAATCAACACTAAAAGAAACACCACCACCAAACTACACATTATCTAGGGAATATGATCATGATTTGTCCCTTTGATAAAGAAGTGTTGAAAAGGGACCTAAATACAAGAGATGGAAGGTAGAGAAGTGAGAAGGCATACCCAAATCAATGAAGAGTCAATAGTAGTTGGAATAAGAGACTAGGTTTGTGATGACCCAACGCAATACAAAAGTGGGCCCAAGAATTTGTTGGAAGGATGTTTCAATCACATTTCTCATCCTATGGAAGGCTATTATATTGAACTACTCATTCGATAAATACGTGTTGGAGGAAACATTATGTATAGGAATCAATATGATTTGTTCATCTTTTGAAGGAACATTATAATTGAGCTACTCATAAATTGAATGAATTTTTCCATCAAACTACTTGTTGGAATGTATTGTCATTGGCCTGCTCATCCAATGGAGGAGGGATAGAAGACACATCCCAACAGTATTACACATCTACCTGAAAAATAATACCACTAACCTACCTATATGAAGAAGTGCTCAAAGTAACATCCTATAAGAGAGAAAAGATGGGATGATTCATATCTTAGATAGGAGTAGAAACACCCAACTACATATATCTCAAAGAGATTTCACACAACTGATAATGCTAAAAAATGCATGGGGAGTCGATGTGTGAATACCCAACAAAAATACACCTAGCAAGGCATAACTAAGAAGAAAGATTGAATACCATCTAAGAGATTGAATGCAAGTAAGATAGAACAAATACAATAGGGGTGTGTGTGTGACTACCCAACACAAATGTACCTAAGAGAGGACACCTCATAAGGAAATTCAAATACAAGATGGAAGTGTGATTATAAATACCCAACTCCTAAAAAAGACTAGTTGTGGCCAAAATATAGAAGTGTGGATGTGTGAGTACCCAACTCAAATACAACTAGGAGTGAAGGAAGTTGGAATACAAGTGGCAGTGTGTGTATAACTAAGAAAAAAACATGATTTACCATAGTCAAAACAAAGTGAGAGGGTTAATGACTACCCATCTCAACATAGGGTCAACCCTATACACACCATCCTCCTTCAAGATGGATAAGAGGTCGAGAGGATAGAGAATTAGATACAAACTTCTCCCCTTATTGTTGAATGCATCCATTTGAATATTGGACCTCTCCAAATCACCAAAGCATCAATACCAACACAATTCCAATACCTTGCAAATGAGGCCTCTGGATTAATTCTAAAATAAAAAGCCATTAAAGTATGTTGATCAATTGAAGAAAAAAATGTCAGGGTTCTACCCTAACCCCCCTAATTTATCGATGTACAAGGATATAAGGACCATTAGTTAGTTAATGGGTAGTTTCTTAATGTAAAAGGGCCTTCCTTTTTGAATAAAGGCCCCTAGGTGGTTGACCGTCACTAATAGAGAGGACATATGTAGTTAGGACTTTGGATATTGAAGAACTATATATAGAGTAGTAAGATATGTAATGTTTAGTCAATAATTCTCATTGTATTTGGAGCTTTTCTCTTGGAGATTTCCTCCTTGAAGAGGAAAGTGAACATATATATCTGCTTTATCTATTCTCGCTTGCATTTTTCTATATTTTTTCCAATATTTGGGTTTAAGTATTTTACAAATGATATCAAAGCTCTTTATTGGGACAAAAAGGAAGAATTAATAATGTTTGGGTTTGACTCTTCTAAACAAGTCATATTGGAATTTTCCATGAATTTTCAATCCAAATTTGTTTATTTCTTGTTTTAGGATTTGAAACTTTCAAGATACAACAGAGACATATGAATGTAACTTGTTTCTAAATTTTAGATTATGGGCCGCTATACTTTTGGAGATATATTATGTGAAAGTTAAGGGATTTTTTCCTAGGGTTTGGTTCTTTCAAATGATTCATCTTGAAAATTTTACTACAAATTTGTTTCTATGTAGTTTTAGGGTCTTAAATTTGCAAGGTACATAAAGGACATATGGAAGTAACTTGTATCCAAATTTTAGCATCTAGGACACTATAATTTTGAAGATACGTTCTTTGTAAGTTTGGATTTGTCACTAATATAGAAGGCTTCTTCAAACAAGAAATTACCAAACAAAATTTGCAGACTCAAACGTGTAGGAATTTCAAAGTTACCAAAACTTCAAGGTAAGCTTGAAAGACCATCTCCAAACCAAGATCTTACAAGGAGTTGTGCTTATTTCAAAATATTGGCCTCAAAGCCTACTTTGAAAAGTAAGTTGCTTTCCGTTGATTGTATAAGTCTTCTTAGGGTTATTGAGATCAATTTAAAATTATTTTAGAAACATGTTCAAACATCTTTAAATAACATAGAGATTTATCATTCAACATGTAAACTTGTGGTTGGAGAAGCATACACATAGAAACTACAAAGGTACTTAAGCCACATTGTTGTGCACCCTTATAACCTCCGTTGGTACTCGTTCGAGTAGTACCACATCAAATAACCTATGTATACAAAATTTGACTTCTAGGTACCCTTGGGTATATGAGAAGTCCCCTAAGTATACATGGAACCAAATTTAGATAAAATTAATTAGTGGTCTTGTTGATATAGTACAACTACAACAAAAATCAGGGGGATCACTCTCTAGTTCTTGGGTAGTCAAGTAGTATGACTAAGGACATGATTGAGCCTCCTTAGTTAGTGTCCTGAAATATTGGGCCAAATATTGTTGTTCGACCCTGTACATATATTAGATATATATAACAACCGGAACTCCCATGTCCTTAGGACATCACATATCCCACCCATGGGAGAACCTTATAAACCACCTCACACCAACATACCAAACAATATGACCACCTCCTCTACTACCAGTAGGTTGGAAAAATTAGAATCTCAATAAACACATATTACAGATTCAACACCTTAAAAAACCATCAACATTTAGGATCAAGCAGGGGATAAGAATTTGGAGACAAAATTAAACTATTGGAGAATATATTGGATGGGAATTAAACACATTTGACAATTCTTTTCATACACCCTTAATAACATGTGAATGCATATTATAGTGAGCCACAACAGGAAAACAATTCTCAGTTGGGACTATTTAGCAACCAGCAACCCCCTTTGGGTCCTCATAGCGATAAACCACCGTCTCTGGATAAAACACTTGAAACCATTTTCATAAAGTATACTTGAACAACTTTGATGGTTCTAACCCGTCAAGAAGGGTCGCTCAAATGGAACATTACTTCCCCCTTCATGATATTACTGATGACATGATGAAACTCAGGGTGGGAGTCTTGAATTTGGATTTGAAAAAATGGCAATGGTCAGAGTGGCATAAAAAGGGCTATGGGAGCTACATTTCTTGGAGTCTATTTGTTAAATATTTCACTAAGCATTATGAGTGAGATTTTCAATATTTGGGAAAAATTACCAAGTTACACCAAACATTCTCATTCAAAGACTTTATCTTAGTCTTTGAGCAATTGGCCATCCATACAAAGAACTTAACTTATTATTTCTATAAAGAATGTTTCATTAGTGGCCTCAAGGAGGAAATTAAAGCACAAGTAAAAATTAAACAACATGTTACTTGGTTGGAGGAATTGTAGAGGGCTCTATAAGTAGAGACACTGATCAATTATCAAAGATACCCTTAAGTTGGATACTATTGACCAAACTTCTCCCATGAAAGAAGACGTGGAAGTTGAAGTTCATCAAGAAGAAATACCCATCTCTCTTCTTTCTTTGTCTAGTATTTTAGCCACACAAACCTTGAAACTTCTTGGTTACATCAAGCACCACAAAGTGTCAATCTTTGTTCACAGTGCAAACACCCATAATTTTATTCACCAAAAAGTGTTTGAAGAACTACATTGTTATGTTGACCTCGTTCCCAACTTTCAAACTATGATATCCAATGGTGGGATGATGAAATGTGGGGGGTGTTGTGAAAATGAGAGGCTCCAATTGGGTGATTATCATATCAAACTCATATGTTGGCCATTGATATGGGTGGTTGTGATATATTTTTAGGGGAAAAAATGCTACGCACATTTGGTCCAATTACCATGGACTTCAATGAATTATACTTGAGATTTACTCAAAACTATTCAATGGTACAACAATGCTTAGAAAAAAGAACGATAAGAATGGACCTTCAATGTTACTATATATCATCTCATCAAGCAACTTAAATATTACCCTAACATTAACCAGCTCTCTGACAACCCTTCCCCAAATTTTTATGACCCATATAATATTGTTCAAATCATGAAATAACCAAATTACAACTTAGCGTTCCAAGGACAGTCCAAGATCTAGCCAATATTTAATGTGTTTGATTTGAATAAGGGTGTGGGTGATAATTATCAAGTTCAAACGCCATTACGAGAGCTGAATGGAGAAGGATCCATTTGGATTCATCCCACAACCATTTTGACCACACAAGAGAATCACCTTCACTAGCACACAGTAGAGGAAGTTCTCCCTCGATGGAAGGAAATACAACCAAAATATGTTGCTTTGGAATTGTTATCCCTTTTACAATAGTTTCACATCCCCATCCTTGAGGAAACAACTGCTTTTGAAGGGGAATGGGAATTTAGAGTCTATTATGCAACCAAGTCCCATAAATAACATAAAAGAGTAGAAACCGACTAGAAGAAAATAATCCATGCCTTAATAATGAAGAACATGGATGAATAACAAGCCTCTTTGAGGGGGAAACCTCCTTGCACAATGTGCTAAGTACATAAGAAAAGATAAGATACAATGATGACTAAAATAAAAATATCTCCTTCCTGTATACAAGAGACAAATGTGTACAATAAAAAGTAATATACCCAAGCCAACATCAATAATATGTAATTCCCCTCCCCTTTAGACAAGCGTTTCCTCAATGCTTGGGTAGTTGTGGATGCATATGTACGAAGGAATAAACTTCCAATGTAGAATATGCAATTGGTAAGTTCTTCCACTTGACTAGGTACTCAATAATAGCCCAATGTCATAGCTATTTGGTTCTCGTATCAATGATTTGTTCAAGTTCCCATATGATTTTTCCTTCTTCAAGAATCCTTTAACTGTGATGTTGATTTTCCTGTTGTTTCATCCTATTTTTTGACATCTTAAATATTTGGAGAGCTGTTTGTTGGTTCTCTATGCGATATGCCATTGCTTGAAATGTTTTATGTAACTTATGCACTATTTTGCTGAAGGCTGCAAATACTGTACTTGCATTAAAAGGGGGAGAAATATATCTGTAATACGAGTTGTACTTCGTGTGTACCATTACCACTAGTGCAGAGTAAGAACTTTGGCCAGGCATAATTATGCCAGACTCTAAGATTTATTCAACCATGTGCTCCATTTCATTCTTCTTACCATAAGGGTATCTATAAGGTATGATTCTAGAAGGAACACTCCTTAGAATCAAGTGAACAGCATAGTCACAAATCTCTAATTGGTGGAATATTTATTGGAATATATTCAAATACCTTAGAAGGCTTATTAAGGACCCTTGGAAATCTAGGGAGATAGGAGCCTTAGATGTTTGGACATACAATGAGAATAACTATTTATTTACATCCTGTTATCCTTTATTTAACAATTTGGTCATACAATTAGAGATGATCACCTTGCTTGGTTTCCCTGTGATACCATTTAACACAAATTCTTTTCCTTCTTAGAGAACTTTCTTGAAAATATTCTAAAAATTAAAGGCCACTAATCTTAATGATTGTAACCATTGAATCCATACTACAACATCAATACCACCCAGTGGTATAGCAATCATGGGACTATTCAATACATATTCACCCATACTAATATTGATATAATGGAATTTCCTCAAACAACTGTTAGTTCCTCCATATGCAATTATTACTTGAATTTTTGGTGTTGGATATACAAAGCAATTGAGATATTTGGTTGCTTTACAATGAATGAAATTATGAGTACTACCAAGATCAATTAGCATTGTTACCTTTTTATTTTTGATATATCCTTCGACCTTGAGAGTTTGAGTGCAAATTCTATCCAAAGCATGACAAAATATGGTGGGAGTAATCACTTCTAGTTTTTCATCTTGTGGTGGTTCATGTTCTTTTTGTTCTTCCTCTTCACAATCTATGTAGAAAAAATTATTTTCCCCACACTTAAGTCCCTTATTATACTTTCCATCTATTGGCCCTAGGAAAAGATAGGCAGAATTCGACCATAATTCTGCTCGGGAACATGAAGAGTGTGGTCGCACGATAGAGGAAGCTGTGACACAAGAAGAGATACGACAAAAGAATTAGTCGTAGAGGAAGTTGTGATAGAAGCAACCACAAGGAAAGAGTTTGCAACCGAAGGGAACCTATGACAAGAGAAACCACGATGGAAGGAACCACGATAGAAGAATACATGTAGTGGATGAAAAGGATAACTCCAGAAATCATGGGTAAGAAGTAAGTTAGGATACCACATGATTTGGGGAAATAAAAATCATTGTATTTTGGGCTGATAGTGCCTCCTGATAGTTGTAACTGAATGTACATGAATAGGAATGACAAATTGTCGGCTAACATAATAGAGTCAGTTAATTACGACATGTAAGAATCTATAAAAGGGAGAACCCAAGCTGTGTACAGGTTGCGCTCACCTATGCCTCCATCATCTCGTGTCTGTGAAGAGTTGCAGATTTGTAGATTTGCAGAGAAGAGAGTCGATCCAAGATGTGTACGGATCGACAATAGAGTGAAAGAGAGGAAAAATCCATAGACCTAATACTAGAGAGCATGAGAGGAGAGAAGTCTATAAGTTTGTAGAGAATATCTAGAACATAGTTTGTTGAGTGCATAGATGAAGGTGCTATATATTTCTCATGCCATATGAAGAGATCCTTTTGTTGGTTGTGGAGCTTGATCTTCCAGATCCATAGATATTATTCAGCTGTGTTTGTACCCCAGGTTTACTATACTTGGGATGTTTGTTGGCCAACAGTTTTGCGGACCCATGGTATTGGGTTAACCGTAGTATTTTTCCATGGTATCTCCCATATAAAAGAAAAACATTGTAATATGGTTGTGTATGGTATTGTATTGTATTGTAGCATTGTAAACAATCTCTATGATTGTGTGAGAGAGACTGTGAGAGTGTGAAGAGGAAGTGGAGCGATATTGCTGCAGGTTGTATCACTTCATCTTTCTGGACGGTAATAAAAGGACTGGCAATTTTTGTGTGGATGTAGCCCATCATTTGGGTGAACCACGTTATATCTGTGTCTCTCTGTAATTTGTTTAATGTGTTTTGCATCTTGTTTAATGATTTAATTGTATAACTATTATTGCTCTCCAGTCCTGTTTTCTAACAATTGGTATCAGAGCCAAAAGGTCTATTTGGATGGTAAACTCGCAGGAAAGATGGGTTCCTGGTTTGAGTGAGAGCAATGGTGGAAGAGGGAAATTTTAGGGTTGATAAATTTAATGGCCAAAAATATCAGTTATGGAAGATGCAAATGGAGGGAAATCTGTACCAGAAGGATCTGTACCTACCATTGGGCGAAAAAAAAGCAAAACAACCGGCGACTATGAAGGATGAATAATGGGAGGTTCTTGAGAGAAAGGCACTGGGATCAATACCGTTGTGCTTGGATTTGTCATTGGCTTTCAATATTTTGAAAGAAAAAACAATAGAGGAAGTGATGAGCGCATTGGGTAAGCACTAAGAAAAACCCTTGACTTCCAACAAGGTATTTTTAATGAAGCGTTTATTTAATATGAAGATGTCGAAAGGTGGATCTGTTGCTGACCATTTAAATGAGTTTAATACACTTACCTATTAGTTAAGTTCTGTAAAAGTGAAATTTGATTGTGAGGTTAGGGCTCTTCTAATCTTGTGATCATTGTAAAAAAGATAGAATATCTTGGTCAATATGGATGTAAGTAACGTTGTCCCTAGTTCAAACACTCTTAAGTTTGATGATGTTGTCGGTGTTATTCTTAGTGAAGAAATGCGAAGAAAAATCATAGGTGAGACATTAGGTAATGCATTGACCATGGAGAGCAGAGGGAGAAAAAATGAGAGAGGAAGGAGCCTAGGAAATCGTAACAAGTATAAAAAGGGCAGACCAAGTCTAGATTCAGAAAAATAGAGTGCTGGAACTGTGGTATGAAAGGACATCTGAAGAAAGACTGCAAAGCACCAAAGAAGAAAGGTGATAGGAAACAAGAGACTACTCAGGAAGCGAGTGTAGCAGGTGATGTGTTACAAAATGTTTTGTTTCTTGCATTAGATAATACTAGCGATTACTAGGTAGTAGATTCAGGGGCTTCATGTCATGCTACACCCCATAGGAAAATATTTCATGATTATGTTCAAACGGTGATTTTGTGTAACATCCATAGTTAGATATTCTCAATTAACTCGGAATGAACCCGTAATTTCTAAAATAACCCACATATCCGTAGATATAAAATGATGTATAAATTGATAGCTAAGTTATGATTTACAATTGAGCGTCCGTTATTTATATTTTGGCGGAATACCCTTTCATTAATATTCATGTCTTTTCGTAAAGACAGTATTAATTATTATGTGTGTGTGTGTGTGTGTGTGTGTGTGTGTTCATTTTTATTATTATTATTGTTTGTTGTTATTTTTTAAGTTTGTTACATTGCCTCTCCCTTAGAATTGCTTTGTCCTCAAATCACAGTTTATTGTATGACTTTGTTCTCTTGCTCGTAACAACTTTTCATGATGTTGTGAGCTTGAAACTACGATGCTTGATGAAACTAGGCCGTATAATCTTTGGATTGCTAACTAATGTGTTGCATTTTTGGGGAAGTGATCCATCCCAAATCTATCTTCATTGGAATTGTTTGATGATCGTCTGCTCATACAAAAACTCTTAATTTGGGCTTCCATAAAGTTGTTGATGTTGTTTTTGTTCATTTTCAAGGTTGTAGTTGGTTTGTTTATAAGAAGAACGATGTTTATTTTCTTCTTTAATTTGATGTTGGTTGTATCGACTTCTATGATTTGGGTGACGATAAGGCATTCGATCCATTTGTGGAACCCTTGTAGAAACTTCAATTGTTTGTGATTCTCACGATTTACAGGTTGATAATAATGCTGAGTATTTTTTTAACTTCTCAATTTTTAAATTTTGTATTTGTTTAGTCAACCCTTGATTCAAATTTTTTAAGCGAGATTTTTCTTCATTTTTTTGTAATAGATTCTTGTTGAATTCATTTTGGAGATCCACTTCCTTTTGGTGGAATTCATCTTGGATTTCTTCTTGCGATCTTTTTTCCCTTTTTAATTTCTTAATCTGTGCGATCAAGTATTGACTATGATTGTTCAAACGAGTAATTTCTTCATCTTTACTAGTGACATTTTTTTCAACTTCTTTTTGCTTCTTTTGTTCTGACTTCTGATTACCGTGTGAAATCATATTTGATATATCCTTGAATTCTTCATATGTTGGAGCTTCTATATTTGAATTCATTGTAATATCTTGAAATGTGATTCTCTTTTGCTTATAGGAAAATGTTAGAAACTTCTTTTCAGCATTAATGTTTTTATCCAAGGTAAACCCAAAATTATGTCACCGTCAAAGCTCCATAAGGAACTAACAATGAATTTCGATGTGACCATATAATCTCCAACATTCAGTTGTAAGCCACTTGTTTCAATTTGTTTTCTGTCCCAAAAGTCTAGCTCTTCCCTTATATTTGACTTCGGGAAGCACTAAATGGTTAGCGAATTCAGTACTAATATAATTATTACTTTCAACATGTGCAATAGAAATGGTGATATCTTTACCTGCAACTGTCCCTTTAATTCTAAATATTATTGCGACATTTCTTTGTAAGGTGATAGGAAAATTTTCCTTCTTTTCAACATTAAAATCCATATTCTTGAGTTTCTTTGAAATTTAACCAAAATATCCTTTTTTCCCCGATAGTTTTGTAAAATGCTAGTAGATTGGGTGGTTGGGAGGAATGAGTGTTACCTTCCCCACCTAAGTTCAAATCTCACTTGCTTCTTAGTAGCAATTATTATGCACTTTTAGATTTTTTTCCCCTTAAGTTTTGTAAAATGCTAATAGATTGGGTGGTTGGGAGGAATGAGTGTTACCTTCTCCACCTAAGTTCAAATCTCACTCGCTTCTTAGTATTAATTTTTATGCATTTTTATATTCAAACCCAAACTCACTTATTAAGAAACCATGTGTGGTTTCACTTTTACCCTTTTTTATAACTTTCATCTCTTTTTTTGGTGGGGTTTTACTTTTACTTTTTTTTGTTTGCTTTACTTTTACCACTTTTTTTTTGTTTTTGTTTTTTAAGGACAAGGTCCTTTTTATATAGGGAAACCCTAGAAACCTGAATGGTAACCTCAGATACCACTGTAGCATCCATAGTTGGATATTCTCAATTAACTCAGAATGAACCCGCAATTTCTGAAATAACCCACATATCCGTAGATATAAAATGATGTATAAATTGATAGATAA